>CAOKZL010001413.1:600000-1005286 GCA_948472985.1 Iguana delicatissima
TGTAGGTCCTCTGTGAATATTTGTAAATAAAATAATCCAAAGCATCCATAAATCAGCAGTGCTTTTGCATCCCAGAAAACTGAGCTCTTTAGTATCACTCCTGATCTTACCACAACTCTAAGAAGTCACGAAATGTACTTACTCCCTCAGGCATATATTTTTTATTCTCCTGTTAAGTAAGACAGATACACACATGTTCTCGTTTATTTGTTAATAATTTATAGAACTATGAGACATTTAAATACTAATTTGCTTATGGAACAATTTTATTAAAAGGGGGAGGCAATAAAGCAGGGTGGCTATACTCCTGGTCTTAAATATTCTCCACAAAAATAACTGCAGTGTATTTGAAAATAATACATTTTGTGACCCAAATGATTAATGGCTTTTTTGTTCATTATGAAAAAAATGTCTGTATTCATACTTTTCAAATATGGTGTTTTGGTGAGTATACTGAGACTAAGAATAAGAGCAGGAAACTTATTGAAAATTTGGAGGGAGTGTTGATAGCCAAAGGACACATATGTAAGCAAATTTATAAATTAACTAGTTCTATGGATTCTGCAATTTGTAATTGTATTTATCATTAATTGTATGTAATTAACCACCTAGGGTGCTTTGGCCACTGAACTCTATAGAAATGTAACAAATGAATGAATAAAAATTAACCAGAATTTTGTTGGGGCTGTGTGTCTTCATAAATGGACTTATTTCTATAGAAATTAGAATTGCGCAGTTGTGTAATGTTCATATCCAGCAGAGGGCTGCTGTTACATTACTACCTAGCAGTACCAGCAAAATGCCCAACACAGATTGGTGTGCAATGCACGCTGGTGCACAATGCACATTACTGCATGATGTGTAGCAGTGAGCAATATGAACCAATGTACATTTCACTGTGATGTGCATTACACACTGATGTGCGTTGTGCAGTGGTGTGCATTTTGCACCAGTGTGCATCATATCTTGGTGTACATTGTGCACCTATGCACATGGTACAGCAATGCACATCAATCCTGATGTGCATCAGGTACTCTTGCTAGTGTCCCATTTGCATCTTTGTAATTCAGTAAATGAGTTTCTTAGTGCTTCTTTTACATTGCTGGGTAGACATAAAGTTATGTAATGTGGCAGGTCACAAGATTCCAGTGCCAATGAGCATTTCCTAAAAACTAGAAAATACACATCTGTTATGTACAAGTGTAATCAAAGCATTAACATTTCCTGTTAAAACAGCTTCCACTGAAATTTGTTGTTGTTGTTTGCCATCAAATTGACTTCAGTTATGTCAAGTCAATGAATGGCAACCCAACTTTTTTAGGTGTCTAAAAAAGCCCCCCAGGCATCAACTACTCTGCTCAGATCTTCCACACTTACAGCCAGGGCTTTCTTGATTGAATCAATCCACCTGTGTGCAGTTTCCCTCTTTTCCTACTGCCTTCCACTTTCTCCAGCCATCATCATCTTTTCCAATGAGTCATGCTGTCTTATGTTTATGTCCATAGTATGACAGCCTCAATTTATTCATCTTCGCTTCTAGTGAGAGTTTGGACTCAGTTTGTTTTTTGTTTTGGTTTGGTTTTTTGGTGTTTTTTTTTAGCAGACCATACTGAAATACTGCAGGGCAAATCTGAACAATCCATGCTGGAATCTTGTTGATGCACGACTTCTAGGGTCACGCTGCAGTGGCAAGAGAAGGCAGACAAAATTTGCTGGGTCTGACAGCCTGTTTCTCCAATGCCAAATTTCCTTCACAGCCACTAGGCCTGCAGCCTTTTCCCTCCTGCCACGACTACCTACGCCACCATAGTTACACCAGCATAGTGTATCAGCAGGATTCCACCCACAGAAATACCTTGGGAAAGCCATTCATCTCTTGGCCTCAGTTCTCCACCTGTAAAATGAACAAATTGTATAAGCTACTTTTGTTGCATATGTATATAAAATATTATTTTACGTGTTAAGCCTATTTGATCCAGAAATCACGTTCTAAGCCTCAGCAGTGTGTCTGAAGTTCTTAGGAAGGATGCAAGTGAGATGTCAGGCTTCTGACCTTTACAGAGAAGTTCTCTGCAGCAGAGAAACAGAGGTGAACTGCCAATATAGAATGTCACTCATATTTTTTACTTGTTGGCTTTTGTTTCCCTGGCTCATTGCCTGCTGTTCCTAACCTTACTTACATAACCAACACAAACAATACAAGTTTAAATTCTCTCATAACACTGGCCTTTCAGATCTGAAGAACAGAGTCTAAGCTATGGACATTCTTTTAAAGGTTTAAGATGAAGATGATGATGATGATGATGATGATGGGGGGGTGTCCAACCTTTTCCTCCACTTCTGACTCATTGCACCATCATCATTTGGAATGCAATAGTTCATGGCGCAGACAAGACAGTGGATACAGCTATTATAACCCAATCATTTTCTATGATCTTTCTAGGTCTCCCCTCACTCATCAAAATAATCTCTGCCCCCCCTTTTTTTTTTGAGAAATGACAAAATAAAGCAGAATGGGAGATCTGAATACACTGGTTTTCTTTCTTTTGAAGTACCTTGAGGTTCTCAAAAGCTTATTTGGGATTCTCCATGGAAAAGATCAGTTATGGCCAGGATGCTTTTCCTGAAAAATTGCATGCCAATTACAGTCCTATTCCCCCATGGCAGGGATGGGCAACTGGGAAGGGGTTGGGGCCAGTTTCCTCCATGTCCTGCTGGCCAAAGAGCCCCTCCCAACATGACTGGAAGTGATGTAGTGTCATTTGTGATTCTGGGAATCAGCGCACATACAATTATTTGTCCTGTTTAGCAGGGAGGAGATAGTGGGAGACAAGGGGACTTAAACCACCATGTTTCTGCAGTGCTTTGCTTGTTTCTGTCGTGAATTACAGCCAGTGGCGTACCGAGTGGGGGCAGGATGGGTGGGGTGCCCTGGGTGGCATGTTTCTGGGGGCAGCGCCAGGCCATCCTCCACATGCTGGAAGATGTCCAGTGACTAGTTGGGCACTGGAGTCTCCCGGAGAGGTCTGCTTTCCCACCCCGGGAAAGGGGGCTGTCTTTTCCCCCTCCTCCCTTCCCCTCCCCTCCTCTCCCCTCCCCTCCCAATCTGGAGTCAAATCTGTTTCCAGCCAAAGCAGCAGTACCAACACCGGCAGACCTCTGGGTCAGGCAGAGAAGGAGAGAAGGAGAGAGGGATAAAAGGAGGAGAGGAGAGGAAAAGAGAGGGGAGGAGGGGCCCCTAGGAAGTGGGGAGATGTGCCGCCTTCCCTCCATCCCACCTCCAAGACTGAGGATGAGCCCAACCCAGCCAACCCTCCAAGGAGGAAGGCAGGGGAGAGAGAGAAAGAGAGACAGAGGGTGCTCGCCGCCACAGGAATGCTGGTATGTCTCTGAGCACATGCAGAGTGCTCCCTCTGAATGTGTACTCCCAGAGCCCAATCACCCAATGCCAATCTAGCCGTTTTTATTTGTTATGTTGGATAGGTCCTCGCTCCCCTTTGAGGGGGAGCAAACTCAGGGACCACCCCCAGGCAGCAAACTCAGGGACCGCCCCTGGGCAGCAAAAGTTCTAGCTACCGCCACTGATTACAGCCAATTTAGGGGTGATTTTTTTAAAAAATTGGAGGGTTTAGGGCTTAGGGGATATCCAGCTGGGTTTGGAGACTACCAAATGGCCATCTAGGGGTCACATGTGGCTCAACAAGCCACACTTTCCCCACTTCTGCTCTACTGTGTTCATTCATAGGACAATACTAAGGCCCTTTTCGCATGGCATTTGCCATGCAAAAGGGCCCCTGGAGCATCGCATGATTGCGAGGAGCGATCCACATGATGCACTCGCAATTGTGTGATGCTCCAAGAGCTGGCAGGCACCGATTGTGCACTATTTCATTTTTGGCTTTGGGCCAAAAAGGGTGCACAATCACGCATTGCTCCAGGGCCCTGCACACACTTACCGTGAGTGCGTAGCTCTGGACCTGTGGCCCTCACACTTCCTGCCCCAGTGCAGCCTGGGAAAATCCCAGGGTGCACTGCGGAAGGAAGAGGAAGGTCTCTCATGCTGCCTGCTCGCTAGCAGGCAGCAGCTGCGGAGCTGAAGCAACAGGGATGCGGGAGCCTCTCGCAAGAGGCTCCTGGCACAATCCCCGCACCCCAGCTCTGCAAAAAGGTAAGCTGTGGAAAGAGCCTAAGGCCATGTCCACACCAGACTATTATAGTGCTTTTATTCCACCTTCAACATCCTACAGAATTCTGGGGTTTGCAGTTTAGGGAGGGACGTTTAGAATTGAGCTCTGAGAGCTCTTTGGCTTCAGTAAACTACAAATTCCAGAATTCCACGGGATGTTGAAAGTGGAATAATAGCACTACAGTGTAGTGCGGAAAGGCCCTAAGTCAGTGGTCCTCAATCCATTGATGCCTTAGGTATTTTGGATTTCAGTTCCCAGAATATTTGAGGATTAGTCAAGCTGTTTATGGTTTCTGGCTGAAGAAGTCTGAAACATCTTAATAATTGAAAAGTGAGAACCAGTGTTTTTAGTCCCATTCTCAGTTCATCTACTTCTGACAGGGTAATGGAGGACACCAGAGCACACTTCCTGTCTTCTGCAGAATCTTGGTGGTCTGTTCTTGCCAAGGTTCCTCCTCAGCAGCAGCAGCAGCAGCAGCAGCAGCAGCAGCACTGACATAGAACAGAATAGAATAGAATAGAATAGAATAGAATAGAATAGAATAGAATAGAATAGAATAGAATAGAATAGAATAGAATAAGATGAGAAAGGTAGGGGAAGAGGGGGAAAAAAGGAATATAGCAGCACCTTTAAGACTAACTGGTTTTTCTTTTAGCACAAGCTTTCATGGAGATAAACCCATTTCGTCAGATGCAGTACAGAGTACATAGCAGAGGCATTGTTTTCAAGTCTGAGCACAAATCAATATCCTCGGTAGAGCAGAACAGAACAGAGCACATGCACATATGCTCCAAGATTTCACAGATGAAAAACCAGGACATGTTATGGCTAAGCAACATCAGAGTGCTGTCAAGAAGGCCAGGTTAATGAGAAAAACACAAAAGCTAGGAGGGGCTGCAGCAGCTTGCTTTTGCCTGAGTCTACAAGGAAGAGAGAGATTTTTCACCCTCCTCTCTTCTCCCCACTGCTGAGTTAATTGAGTACAAATTATTTTTGTTCTTTGAGAACAACAGGGGAAAGTGGCAGGAGAAAGAGAAAGTGGGGCATTTTAAAAGCATCTGAAAAAGTGGAAGGACAGAGAATTAATCAGGACTGTCCCTGCCAAATCAAGATAGTTGGAGAGTAGGGGTGTGTGTCTGTAGCTTAGGCTTGCACTAGCCATGAATGGTATCCACCAGAGGCATGCTAAGTTGCCAGTTTTTGTTGCCTGTCTGAAACTACTAAAAAAGAGTATTTGCAAAACCTTTAGTGGGCCTCCAAATGTGGTTGCTGGTCAGGTATGTTCAGTCAGAACAACCACAAGCTGTGCAGGCCTTCTCTAGGAGAAAGGAGGTTTTGTCTCTAGAAACCCATCATGATCATTTAGGCAAGTGAGTCATCCCCGCACCATAAAAGATTGGGCTGAACGGGACAAGAGGACGGGAGAATAAAATTCCTTTCTGGAGGAGAATTATTTGCCCCCAGACCATATGAAGTTGTTGCTGGACCATATGCCAACAAGGCCTTATCCATCAAAAAGCAAATACAGAAGACCACTCTCTGAGTAGTGGTTTGTTTCCTGGGGTGGTTGCTTTTGATGCCTCAGAACCCATAAAAATGGAAAACAGAAACTTAGACTAGTGCTGGCATATCAAATTAAAACATGACCTCAGGCAATGTATCCTTCCACATGTATCTAGCTCTATTAAAGAAACAAATATAGTAAGGAGAGAAAGGAAGAGGAGGGAAGGAGGGAGGGAAGGAAGGAGGGAGAATGTGAGCAAGGCAATAAATATCACACATTTAGAAGTCTCTGAGACAACCTACTCCCAGAGTGAAGGCAGTCTTCTTTTGCACCTCCACCAGTTAAAACCTGGAGCATCCCATGAGTCAGGCAAGGTTATGTCCCCCAAGCACAAGCCAAGAGAGAAACTATGGTCAATTGCTAGTCACAAAGAAGTGGATTAACAACAAAAATTGTACAGCCCTTTTAAGCTATGCAGCCCGAGGAGCTGTGAGCCTTCATCTTTGTAGTGATTCTAAAAATAACTAGTTTCTTCTCTTTGGGAAAAAAAAGAGAAGAGATTTTTTAAAAATACAGTTCCTTGTTCACAGGAAGCGCTTTGAAATGGGGCTTATCCGAAGCATGTTTGCCTTCCCTTCAGGCTGAAGGACACAGATCACTGGTGCAGTTGTTCTGGGATGCTACCAGCAGGTTCCTAGTTGCAATATTCTAGAGAGTAAGCATTTTATGTTGAGAAACCAAGGCGTTCCTTCCCACTGCAAGTCAAAACCTTTTAAATGAATCCTGGACTTTTCTTTCTTTCCTTTGCCATCAGGCGTCTGACTTTAGAGGTCACATTTTCAAGAACCATTTGTTGGCAATTTTGTAGGGCAGAAATGTTTTGACTTTAAAATGAGAACTGAAGCTCTTGTGTAAACAATTGCCCACTCCAGAAGGGAACCAAACTAAGATGCTGCAAGAAGCACTCTGCAGTGCTGGGCCTCTGTGTATAGCAGCTCCTCCTCCAATTTCATATGCTCAGTGCAGGTACTAGCCCACAAAATGAGTCGAAAAATTTTAGGACAGGCATATTGCCCAGGGAGGAAGAGCCACTGAGCTCATAAGACTGACAGCATGGTCTTGTGGTCTAGTTATGTCAACCAAAGAGTCTTTGGATGAAAACCAAGTTGCTTCCCTATATTAGGGTAGTTTGAAAATATGATGGCCAAAATATCAAGGCACAGGGACCAGAAATGGATGGTGTTGTGGGGTGTTGTGGAGGACCAGAACCAGTAGTGTAGTGATATATGGTGACATGCAAGCCCTTTCACATTACACTTTGTGAATGGAGAAAACAATGACATCATCAGTCTACCCTCTTTCCAGGCCCCCTTGTTCTAAGTTCAGCTGCAATTTTCACTGGAGCTTTCCACTTTAAAAGCTGTGGGTTCCATCCTACGGAATCCAGGGATTTTCTGTTTAGAAAGATCCTCCTAGAATTCTCAGCCAGAGAGCTTCTCTGGTGCTTTACCAAACTACAGTATAAAACGCAGCATTCTGTAGGATGCAGCAATGCCAAAGTGGAATCATATTGCTATACTTGCGTAGTATGAAAGAGCCCAATAAGAGCCACAGCCCTAAATGGAATACCAATTTTCATATCCATCTTGAACAGGTCTTTTGTAAAGCTAGTGGGTCTCAATTTCTCATTAAACCACACCAATATAATAGTACTATCTCACAATGATATGGAATTGCTGGGGAAAATCACATCTAACCCACTCCTCACACACACACCTCATCACTCCACCCCTTCCCAGTTCCTGTGAAAATTGCAGCTGAACTTAGAACAAGAGGGCCTGGAAAGAGGGTTGACTGATGATGTCATTGTCTTCTCCATTCACAAAGTCCAAGGGCCTTTTTGCACTATACTGTTATAGTGCTATTATGCCACTTTCAACATCCTATGGACTCTTGGGGTTTGCAGCTTAGGGAGGGGCATTTGGAATTCTCAGCCAGAGAGCTCTTTGGCCTCAGTAAACTACAAACTCCAGAATTCCACACAATGTTGATAGTGGAATAATAGCACTACAACAGTGTAGTGCAGAAATCTTCCAAGTTGCGATTATGAGAACTTTTGCTTTAGTATATCATTGAATTTTGGTATTTTAAACTCCCTCAGTTTCACTACCAACAGCTGTATGATAGGCTGAACAAAAGTATGGTGTATGTCAAAGCTTCAATACACATCATGCAAGAAGGCAGCAGGAATGAACACAGTTTGCCCTTTCACACTGCATAGTTATAGTGCTATGATTCCACTTTAACTGCCATGACTGCATCCTATGGAGTCGTGGGTTTTGGAGTTTGGAGAGGCACTAGAACTCTCTGGTTGAAAATTCTAAATACTTCTCCCCCCAACTACAAAGGCCAGCGTTCCAGAAGTTGTTGTCATGGCAGTTGAAGTGGAATCATAGCACTATAACTGTGTAATCTGTAAGAGTCCTGTTCCTCAAGGATATTTGACTGCCGCACACACACACATGCACGCACACATGCACACACAGAGAGCTTGGACCACTTCACACCAGAACCCTTAGGTAGCATGTCCACTGGCCATGCTGTGTGAGGGAACATAGTTACTGTAATCTTAAAATGTAACTTTCCTTAGCTCAGTACATGACAACTGCATCTTGGCTAAACAATCCTTCCTCCTCCACCCTTGGCTGTTAGCATCCAGTAGCCTTGTCTCTCTTACACAGATGAAGACGGAGGATTAATTTGCCCTCAGAAGAAGGAAGGGGGCCAGGGAAACCTTAACTGTTGGTGAATGCCAGGTTACTCACCACACTCCAGCCATTGCTGCTGCTAACTGTGCATGCATGGTCTGGCTTGTTTTGCAGGATCACAACCTGAGCATGTTGTAGAGCAGAACAAGCAATCACTGCAGTGCAGGCAGAGTTCCGCTGCAACTCCCTCGAGGGGAGGGGGTGAGCACCGTCTCAGTGACTACTGCATCTGGCCTGGCACATGGTTCTTCAAACCAGGATAACAACCAGGGGAGGGGGGCTGAAGCAAGAGTCTTGGCAAAGCATTAGGTGGTTGCATTGTCTTTTGCTCACTCACTCACTAGCATCACTTGCTCACTAGCATCTACAGAGCAACCCAAGCAACAGGATTATCTGTCATAGCCACTGACTGTTGTTCTTTACTGTTCCTGGAGATCTTTTGGTTCTTTCCAGGCAGTGAGAGAATCACAGAATTAGAGCTAAATAGGATCCCACGGGTCATCTAGTCCAATCTCCTTCCCATGCAGGAATCTACAACTAAAGCATCCCTGACACACCATCAGCAGGTGTTGCCCATGTTCAGGGCAACACAGAAACACAGGCCAACTTTGAGGGCTTGGGCAAAACCAGCAATGACATCTGAGAACAGTATGGCTCCAAATAGCTTCTCTCTGGGGCTGTCAAATTCCTTGATCTGGTGTACTCCTCTGCAAGCTGTTTGGTAACCATTTTCAGTCTAGAAGCAGGACAATAATACTTGCTGTACTGCTGTTTGATGGGCAGCTTTCAGAGACAAGGGAGTCCTACTGGGAGAATAAAGTTAATGATTCTGTTCATTTCTTTCAGGATGTAATCCATTATTGGCCTAAATATCCCGCAGGCACCAAATTCTGCTCGATCTTAGAAGCTAAGCACGGTCAGCCCTGCTTAGACTTGGATGGGGACCCAGGTGCTGTGGGCTATATTTCAGAGGAAAGAACTAGCCAAATCACTTGAGTATTCTTTGCCTAAGAAAACCCTATGAAATTCATGGGGTTGCCTTACATTGACATCTGACTGGGAGGTACACGCACATGCCCATTACTGACACTGGCTGATAAGAAGCTTTTCCTGTGTTCAGCTTCTCTGTGCAATGATGAAGGATGCTTAGTGTTCTATTCCGAGTGACAGTATTCCATTTCCAGTGCATATGGTTTCATCCAGAAAGTGGGCTTCTTCAGTGTGAAAATGTTCCTTTGCTGCTAGTTGTTAAGTGTATGGTAGTTATACAGGGTTTACTAATTTTTGCCTTGTGTATATTTTATGTCCACCACTTTGATTTTTTTGGATCTAAAAGGCATTTAACTATCTGAAAATAAAAATAAAATAAAATAAAATAAAATCAATGGCCGGCATCTCATTTGGTAGCCTCAGCTAGAGTAGACCCATGCAATCAATTGTTGAATGGTAAAACAACCCACAGGTAAATCCCATTGATTTAATAGGTCTACTCTGATCCAGATTAATAATAGGATTGAGGCCAGTAGCTATTAGATCTACCAGTATGAACTACTGATTGGGTTGTTTAATGTGGGTATGATGTGCACACTATTGGCATTAGATATTGCTCATTGACTTATTGCTGTGACTTAACTAGGGCAGGCTTTTTATTAGGCAGGATGAGTCAGTCACCTATTGGAGGCCAACAGAGGCAGCTCCAACTGGAGGACCGAGATTTTTCTTCCACCCAGCCTCTCCTGCACCCACTACATCTCAGGGGCAGTTCATGACAATGTCCTGTTGCCAGAGCTGAAGTAAGATTCAAATGTCAGCCCAGTTTGGTTCAATACATAGAATGGGAAAGTGCCATCTTTCCTCTTGGTTCAAACAGTAAAATGTCCTGTGTTCTCCCTAATGTTTTATGCCAGTTTAAACTCTGCATATGCTTTACATCAACGTGGGCAATTTTTCAGGGTACAGGGGAATCTCACATCCTGAGACCTGCTGCAGGCTACACACATGCACACACATACACCCTGCTGCCAAAATCTGTGGAGAAATTATGCCCTTAAATTTCAGTGACAAGCTGGGGAAAGAAGTTAAAAGAAGTAGAAAGTACTTATCTATAAGGCCTTCTAGAGATTTACTGCTGACTTTGGATTGCATGGTTTGCCTACTAATCTCAGTGGTGCAGTTGGTGGGGACTGGAAGACACAAAAATACCCTTAAAAGCTGCATGGCACAAACCCATGCTTAAAATAAACTGACCAGTATGGAACTTGTTATATTTCAAGGTAGCTTTTTATAGTTTTCATGAAGTATTGTGGTGATGATGCAATGAGGGCATTGCAATGTTCAGTTTTCTGTGAACCAGCTTAAGCGCAAAGATTTTTTGTAAAATTAAAGCATATAAATAAACTGAGAATACCTATTTAACAGTGGATGATGACTCCATGCCAGTGGCGTGATGGCTCTAACCCAGATTTAATTTAATCTAATGCAGATTTCTAATTTAAAAATATAATCCAAAATTTAGTATGAACTTTAAAGAAGCTATCCAGAGTGTTAAAGCTATTTGGATGAGTGACATTCAGCACCATGGAGAGTTCTTTCAAAATTTGAACTTAAATTTGGAACAGAATCACTGGTTCATTGATACAGGAGCCTCCAATTCCCACAACTATGAATGCTAGACACCCTGCACTGATTTTTTTGGGAGGATGCTCCCTCACCTTCCTTGCAGTATGGGACAGAAATGCATCATTATCCAGATGAGCAACACTTGGTTAAAATCCTTTATGACTCTCAGACCCACTACATCTCGTGCAGTAAGGCCTGTTGCACATAATGCAACAGGAGCATATGGTGTGAGAACTACATGAAATTGTGGTGATATTGTTATGCCAAAATATGGGTGACTCAGGGGCCCACCCATGATGCCAGTACCTCCACATGACAATGGGGAATTAATTAGCTCAAAAATAGGAGGCCTGCAAGAGGGGGATAACTTAACAAGATCTCCTGACCCTGGCAGTGAGGAGGAGGATTCTGAATCCAAGGCAGAAGTTTCCCCAGAGGCAGGAGTTTCCCCAGAGGCTTGCTCAGGAGAAGATAACAAGCAACAGCAGGGGCCTGAGCAGGGGGAACAAATATCAGAGGATTAGCCAACACAGACACTTACCGTGCAAGAGAGACAACATCAGAGAGAGGGGCTGCCACTCAGCACATTTAAGTAACAAACAAGCCCTAATGAAAGAACACCTGTGGCGACAGCATCAGTAGATAAAAGGCTTTCAGCTGGCCCTTTCCTTTCAGGGTCAGCAACTGATCTTTACAGTTGTGGAAGCCTTGTGCCTGGATTACCTTGAACCTCTACCTGTTTGACTACAACCTGGATTTGCCCTTTGGATTTGTTTGCTTCAGAATCTAAACTCCATTTGAACATTTTTCCTGCTCTTGCCTTGTGAGTAAGCCCTGCTTTGCTGTTTGGTGATTAATTGTCTGCTCTGCTCTGGACACAACATCTCCCAACCATGTTTATGGGGTCTTTACAGGAAAGAACCAGCCAGAGATTCCAAAATTAAAATAAAAAACATGTTTTTATTGGAAGAGATTCACACAAGCATGCAAAAGATCCAAACACTCACATACCTGCACAAGGACTAAACGAAGGTAAAGGGAGGAAGGTGTGAATAGAGGACTTTGTGGGATTTGGGCAATAATTACTGATCCAGAAAGCAGTGAGGAAATAATTGTGACATGGCTTAGGTAGGAACCTAAGGACAGTTCTTGATTGGGAATCACAGCGACAGTGTGGCATTCAGCAAGGTGAGAGACTGCACTTAACTGCTCAAAACTCTGGGTTCTTATACACGAAAAAAATATCCTGTGGGTACTGGTATGAATCCCCCAGTCAAGCAGACAATAGGAATTGCGACACAAACAACTAAGTCCAGATAGAGTTAATGGTCTTAGTGTTTAGGTGACAAAAGTGTAATAGCTGTTGTAATTGCCCTGCCTTGTGGAGAGGTTGGGCAGACAAAGCAGGGAAAAGTGCAAGTGTGAAGGGTCAAGGTTAAAACAATCACAATTTTGGTGGAGATTTTCCCTTTCTGTTCCAAGATGTCCAGCTCTTAGCATAAGCTTATTGTCTCTAGAGTTGCCATGCAGTCTGCTTGACAATGACTTCAACTTCTATCTAGCAGAGGGTGTGGCTGACCTGCCTTGCTATCGAATGTTTACAGTCAGTAATCTGCCTCTTTCCAGTTTGACCTTCCAGTCGCCTCACACTTTTATTTATACCAACGCCAATTAATATAGTACCAATTAAATAATTAAATTAAATAATATTGCCAATCAAACCATAACAATCTTGGGAGGCACACAGGACTGTACCAGTGTCTTCCTATGAAACATCATAAAACATCTTCCCTTGCTGGTGAGACATTTCCCATTTCTTTCCCCCCAGGCAATGCACGCTGTTATTGCTTTCATTGGGCAAAATCATCCTTTCCACATTACATATATATCCTCCCAGTACAGAATAAGTATCTGATTACTGTGTTACTTTACACTAACATTACACACACCCTATATTGAATAGCAATGTTGCACAGCGTAAGTACAGAAACAAACAGTATAAATGGCTGGAAAACCATAATGCAACAGCAATATGCAGTGCACATTTAGGACTATGATTAGTACTTTATTGTTCTTTGTGTTACCCTAAGAGGTGGAGGACATTGGGGTCTACTCACAATACCAGCATCTCCTTAGAATTTGGGGAAAATATAGTTCAAAAGAGGCCTGTGAGAGGAGGGTAATGGCAGCATCTTTTCACCTGTGTATACTAACTGTAGAGAGGCTATCAGAAAATCAGGCATGAAAGGCTGGATAGAGAGATTAGGGGTGAAGAGAGTGATAGTTACCAATCTTGAAGAAGGTCAGAGTTGCTCAGGCAGCATCTGAGGATAGCACAGAACAGCAGTCTGGGCACCACATAAAACACCATCAAAGCTAGGGTTTATATACCCTATTTCCTACTCTTAAGGTGATGTGTAGACAAAGCATTAAAGGCTTTCTCACAGGATTGACAAAAACGCTCAGAACGGGCTGATTACCTTAACTGTAGGTGATAAAACATTGATGGGAGTCATGACAATCACTTAATGCCTTGGTCAGGTAGGGGACATAGGGAAAATTTCCATAGGGCGAGATCGATAGATGGACCCTGATTGCTTTACCTGGGCAGTTTCACCTTCCATTGTTTTCAGGTGTGCACAGAGCCTGAGGTATTGAAAGGATCAGCATAAAGCCATTAGTGTCTGGGTTTCCCACCTAATCCTCCCTGAACTTATAACCTGACCATATCTAAGGTCAGCCTGACCTAGCATTCTTCCAGACAGTGTGCCTTCAGTCACGTTTTCCAGCCATAAATATGTTTAATTATGAAAATAGTACATCCCACATAATGAGGATGTAGGTTATGGTAACATCCACATGCACAACCATTCTGCATGCAGAACCCTACTTCCATCACTGTCACCTGGATGCAGCCATTGTGCATTGTCTACAGAAGCCACTGTCAATGTCAGGCAGAGGCTAAGCAAACACAGAGGCGGCAGCTGGAGTTTTATGGCTTTTAGTAAGTGGGCAGTAACATAATCAAGGGGTTATGGCACCCAAAGCAGACAGAGGCAATAAATAGAGCCATAAAGTAATCAAGGTCACCCAAAATGCAGGAAGACAGTGGAACTCAGGAATAACAAGCCCATGGAACAGGTAGCAGAGTCGCAGGTAAGATCAAATGTCCGTTGGCCTGGCCCGCATCTGGAGGCCCTCAGACCTCAGACGCTTCTCTAGCAGGCGCTTTGATCTCCTAACTGCCACCTTTTCCAGCCGCCTCTGGAGGAACGTGGGGGAAAGTCTGCTGCAAACTCCGGGCTGGAGTCAGGAACAGCAGCTTCTGTCGAGCCAGAAGCATTGACCTCCTCTGCTGCAGGTACTGGCTTGGGCACCGGCTCTGGGCCAGCTGTGGAGTCCTCCTTTGCCCCTGCAAGAGCCCCCCCCTCCAAGGGATCCTCCCCCGGCTGGGAGTCCAAGTCCAACTCAGAGTCCTCGTCTGAGTCGGCAGCCAGCTCAGCCTGGCTCATGACAGCCACCTTATATGTGTTGGACAACTTATACATGCATGTGTCACTAACAGAATGCTGGCCAATGTGTCCATTTGCCAGTGCTGGGCCTCCAGGTCTGTAGTTCATGGCTTGAATAAGTGTTACTTTGCTGCCCAGAAAGTTTCTTGCAGTGATGGATTTTTCTGCAACTAGCAGCATAAGACTAGTTATACTGTGAACGTTTTAATTTGCTGCAGAGCAGAAAATCTGTTATTCAGATAAGTGTATTTCTTTGACAGACATCCATTTGTGATGTACATAAGCAGGATGCAGCCACCCTGAAAATCCCTAGGTGCTACTGAAGCAGATTTTTTAACTGAATGCCCTGTCTTTAAAATAGCACCCTGTAATTACGTGCAGGCCCTGATTTCAGAGGAGAGTACTTGTGTAATTTGGTAATTGACTCACATAAGCCCTTCCAGGTACAATTTTATCTCTGTCCATTGATTGTAAAAGGAATGTACAGCCCTCCGGGTGATCTCTGCCACATGGCGTGCCTTGTTTTCCTACTTCATAACATATAGCAAACTCTGGTACACTTTGCAGTCTTTCTGTAATGATCAGCTATGGCCCTACTTCAAATGTTTCTTTTCCTTGTAATGCTAACTAGAAAACCACTGCTGAGTCCCAGCCCTATAAACACGCATAGTATAGCAAGCTTAGGCATCAGCCAATATCGGTGCAGTGACTCATTCAGAATGTGCACAATAATAACATAAAATTGAAATATGTGCATCCATATTAACAGGATTGGGAGCAATTCTGCAAAGAAAGGAAGGAAGGAAGGAAGGAAGGAAGGAAGGAAGGAAGGAAGGAAGGAAGGAAACAACAAGAATTCTAAGGCATCTGTAACCTTCACACATACACAAAAAGAATCCCATATCCTGTACGGCATGAGGGGCATGGCCACTGTGAGTGGGGGCGCAGCCAGGGCATGCAGGGGCATGGCCAGGCATGGCTATGGGCCGGGATGCCCCAAATACATTGTCGCCCGGGGCGAACCACCTCCCCACCCTCCGTCCCTATGTGACTGCTGTAACTACCACCTCCCTTCACCACTGGCTATGCTGGCTAGGGGTAATCTGAGTTTCAATCCAGCAGCACCTAAAAGGCCTCATATTGCCCAACTCCATTTTAGATAGCTGGCTTGCTACCTGCTTACCTCTAAAGCAAAGACTGCCCATCCACAGGACAAATATTATCTCTCTCTTCTTAAGTGTGCAGGTTCACAGCTGTGTCCAAAGACCATCAGACCTGATGCTCTGTTATTGATTCTGCCACGCCAAAAGAAAGAAGGGAATATAAAACCTGGCTTACAACCCAGTCTGTGGACAGTGAAGAGAAAGGACGCATTTGTTCTTATTTGAGGAATTCTACACTGATGTGTTTGACTTCATCTGGTGGAACAAAAACTAGAAGACTATAAGAACTTAATACTGGCAACTGAAGAAGACAACAAAGTCAAAACACATCTGCCCTTGTTTTTCTGAAGGCTTGTTTAGATCCAAGGTCATCAATCTTCCTCCAGTTAAGATTCATACCCAACGGACATTCACATCTATTGCTACCAAATTGTTTGGATTGTGTATTTTTTATATCTGAACTATTGATTGCTTAGTGGGTTTATTATAACTTGCTGATATTTGCTTATAGTTATCCCTCCACATTTGCTAGGGTTAAGGGCACAGGACCTCTGTGAAAGTGAAAAAACCGTGAATAACTCTAGGCCCTCCCAAACCACATTTAACACAGAAAAAAAACAGTGATCACCATATTCAACCCACTGTGTATTCCTTTGAAGCATTCAGGTTTCTTCATACGGCAGAAGTGGCTGGCTGGTGGGGCCTACTACCGTCTCCACTGCTGCCCCACACCATTTTTAATAGGGACTTACAAGACTTGTTCACAGTTTCCCAGTCTCACGAGGCTCGCAGTCCCTATTAAAAACGGCATAGGGCAGCAGCAGAGCTGACAGCAAATAAGCCATGAATAATCAAATCCGCAAAATTCCTGGCTCCATTTTTTTTCTTTGCTTTTGCATCATTCACCCACACCACTCCTTTAAGAGGTCTCATCTTTGCCGTTTTCACGCAGATCGGCTCCACCGTGAGGGAAAGTAAATTTGAACAAAATCCGCCTGTGTAGGCAGCACACCACCATACCCTGCCACGAAAGTGCACTAGGCAAGCAGATGATGTAGCTCCAAGTGCTCAAAATGGGGTATTCTGCATGGGCCAGGGGATATAGCACAGAATTAAAGAATGACTAGAAAGACAATAGGCATCATCTCTATGACAAGCCCTATTGCTCCTGGGTCATAGAATCATAGAAATGTAGAGTTGGAAGAGACCCCAGGGGCCATCCAGTCCAACCCCCTGCCATGCAGGAACACCCTCAAAGCACTCTTGACAGATGGCCATCCAGCCTCTGCTGAAAAACCTCCAAGGAAGGAGACTCCACTACGAGATGGGCCAGAAGCATTATTTGCAGCCCACGGCCTCACTTCTGGGCTGGACCTAGGGAAAGCAACCGGCGCTCAGCACCTCAGCATCAATTTTCCAAAGCAGTGGGCGGGACTTAAAGTTTCCGGGTGACGTCAGCTGAGGGTGGCCACGCCCTTCCTGGGCGGGTCCTTGTCAATTTCATCCTTCCTAACTTTCCCACTTGGAACTCAACTGAGATGCTCAACTTGCGAGGAGCCGCGGAGCAGCCAGGGCTCTCGGCTCCCTCTCGCCGCTCGACGGGATCCTACCGAGGGTTCGGAGGCGGCCCCCTCGTGACCTCGACCCCGCCGCCGGGAAGCGCCGGGCGGAGGGTTCTCCCGGACTTCTGATCGCCCCCTCCGGCGGGCGGGCGGGCGGGCGGGCGGGCGAGTGCCGCACCGGAGAGCGGGGGGCGGTTGGCAAGTCCCCCCGGCGAGAGAACGAGAGGAGCGCGTCAGGGAAGGAAGGCACTCGGGCGCTCCATCCGCCCCTCGGATCCCCCTTCCAGCGGCCGGAGCGGATTTGCAGGTAAGGCTCCGGCGCGCCCCGGGGAGCACATGCTTGCTGCAGCGAGGCGAGGAGACGGGTGGCGGCGGCGGCGGCTAGAGCTGTGGTGGTGGGTCGGCTGTGCGTGCAGTTCGGAAACTATTTATATCTCCGGGAGGAGTGGTGCTGCGGCTGTTTGGGAGGGGGACGCGGGGGGAGGGAGAGCGCGGGAACTGTGGCGCTTTGGCGAAGTTGCCTCTTCCGCGGAGCTTTGGGTGACCGCGGCTCCCGCCTCCCCCGCCCGCCACAGTTTCTCCCGGGCTCTGCTGGGAGCCAACCTGTGGGTTTGGCCTGCCTTTTCGACTGGATCCGGCCCTCCGCTGCGCTCTCCGCTGGGGAAGCGCCTCGGAGATGGGGAAGGAGGGCTTAGCCTTAGGCGCTGCCTAGACGGCGCATCGCTCCGGCTGCCTCCCCGCCACATGCGCACGCGCGCGCCTCGAATTCGAGATCAGCCTGCGGAAGGAGGGGGTGCTTCTTAAAAGCAAAAAGGGGGCTCTTGGCCAGTTGTGTGGTTAAAGAAATGGGAGGGAAAGTCGGCTGGGTCGAAGAGGCGCGAAAGTTGATCTGCAAAGGATCGCTCTCCCTCTGCCTTCCCCTCGCCGAAGGAACGGAGCCGGCTTCCTTGGGCGCCAAGGGCGCGCACTCCTCCACCCCACCCTCCCCAGGGGCGAGCGATTTCCGCCGTCCAGGAGTCCCGCTCCGCCAGCGGCCAGCTGGGCACCTAGTAGCCCAGAGCCCCCTCGCTCAGGATGGGCCCGGGGTAAAGAGACACGTGGCTCCCGTTGGACCGGAGCCGGGCCTCTCGTCTCCCCCGCCGGTGAGCCTCGGGCTCTCGCGTCCGCTCGACGGGGTGGGCTTCCTCCGGCGCAAGAAGAAGCAGGGGCGCCCCTCGCCATCGCGGGACGGTTTCCAGATGGGCCGTCGGGGGCTCCGCTGGAAATGCAGTCGTGGTGGCGTGGAGGGGGGCTTGCTTTCAGCCGTCGCCACGCTTCCAGTCTGGAGTGCCCTCCCCTTTCACGCGCAGGATTCGGGACCTTTCTTCTCGCGTTTCTCCCCTCCGGTGGCGCGTGGAGGCAGATCTCTCCCGATGGCTCCACTTTTCCCACGCGTGGCGCGCAGATTGCCAGTGGAAGGCCGGACCGAATGGTGTCCACGGGGCTTGCGGGGAGGTTGGCTGAGCTGCGGAGGAGACGATCCGCTGACCCTCCACACCCTGCGGCCTGAGGCTCGTATGTGAATTCATACGAGGTGTGGAGCGTCAGCGGATCGGCTCCTCCGGTGCTCAACGAAGCCCCGCGGACTCGTTGCGGGCAATGGTGGGCCCCCCTCCCCCAAGTTCGCAGCGTCTGCTGTTTTATTTCCTTCCTTCTCTTTTTCTCTCTCCCCTCCTCAATACTTCCCCGCCTTTCAACTCGCACTCCCGCTCTCATTTCCATGACAACACCGAAATGTCACCACGAAGGATTCTGTCTTAATTGCGGGTTTCGGCGAGAGGTGGCGGCCGAGGTGGGCGCGGGGGGTGGGGGGTGGGGGGAGTGGGCAAGCGATGGAATTTCATGCTTCAGTTCAGATCCAGGCTAAAGACTCCCCTGAGGGAGCCATCGGGAGAGGGAGGGTCGCTGGGGAAGGCCTCTTGCACTTGGGGGGGAGGCGTCTATAGGTGCAGAGAGGGAACATGTGTTGGGTCTTGGATAGGGATGCTGCCCTTTCTGCCCTCCCCTTTCGCCTTGTGGCTGCTGGTGGTCATGTAGGCGGGAGTTTCCCCTGCCTTGGCTGGCCCTGCCCCTGTTCCTGCCAGGCAGCAGTGGGTGCCTCTTTCCCCAGTAATGGGGAGGCTGCTGGGAATGGAGGGCACAGCGCTATGAGCCTCTGCTGTGTTGGGCAGAGCAGTGCCCGCAGCCTTTGGAGCTCAACTGCGAGGAAGGAGCAGCAGGAGAGCTCCATCTTGTGCCCATGGTGGTGGCGGTGGTGAGGGAAGGTGGGAGAGAGGGCTGTTTTATCTTCAAACACCTGGTGAAATTCCTGGGATGGGAAAGGATATGGTTTGCCGAGAACCTGCTAAAATAGCTTCTGAGCTCCTTATTCGTGCTTTTCCAATCTGTAGAGTTTATTTCTAATTATACTGATTGTCATTCCACAGCAGCTTTTTTGGACTAGACTAGCGAGCCAAGGAAAATGTGTCCACTTAAAAAAAGAAAACTTCTTTGCAATGACGCAAACATTGAGTTATGTTTATTTCATATACAGATCAGTTGAGGGCCAGACAACAGATCAGTCAAAATGCAAAAAAGGTAAATGAAACAGTTAATCCATAGGCCTACAGCTTGCGTGTATATGTATGTTTTAGTACCTGTTGACATATATGGAAATCACTCCCACTCATGCTGGGGGCAGGAGCTGAGTGTTTACAAAATCCATTTGAAATTAATTGATGTACCTTGGCTTCCCAAAAGATGAACTACATGCCTGTTAGCTCCCCAAAAGAGGAAGCAAAACTATTCTGAACAAAAGAATCATTTGCTGCCTTCCCTAAATTCATATTGGCCGCTGCCATCTTTTTGCTGGACTGGCAAGGAGAAGGTGCACCTCCCCATTATATTCCAGAGTGAAGAGTCTGCTCCCTTATCAGATGTTGCTGGATTACAGCTCCCATTATCCCTGACCCTGAGCCATCCTGGCCGCAGCTGATGAAGTTAGGATGACACCTGAAAAGCCCTGGTGCCTCTCTGTGTTGGACGCTAAAGGAAAGTGGATCCCAACAGCTGCTCATGTCAGGTGCTGCTCTTGTTGTTGGTAGAGCTGTGAATCAGTTAAAGCAAATGAGTTGACTGATGGTTGGCTTTTTTAATTAACGTGTTAATCAGTTCATGCAAACAACTTTGTGCTTTATCAAAACATTATAATAGACAGGTATCTGAGCAGTTGCTTCTGTGCTAATAAGAAGAACAGCTACTGCTCGAAAGGAAGAGCTACCTTTCCACTTTTTATTACAGCTACAGACCAGAAATAAAGTATTCTTATTCCCACTCCAAAAAAGGACAGAGGTGTCCATAATCTGAAATTCACTGATCAAAATGTACCCTACTGATTACAACTGGCTCATCAAAGCTGTCGTGAACTGATCTACTCATTACATTGTTTGAATCTCACAGCCCTCAGAGATTTCTTTCATTCCAGAGGGCTACCAATGAGCACATCCTGAGCCCTTGCTATTCCCCATGGAACATTTTGTCAGTTGTTCACAGAAATATCTTTGGTTTGCTATCTCCACAGCGACAATTTCACCAGGACTTCAGTCCAGCTAAGTGTTTCAGAAACCATCATGTTCAATATGACTTTTAAAGTAAACACTGTGTTAAGAAGTGTGATATAATGATTTGGGTGTCGGACTACTCTGGGAAACCAGGATTCAAATTCTCACTCAGTCATGGAAACCCACTGGGTGACTTGGGGTACATCACACTCTCTCAGCCTCAGAGGAAGGCAGTGACAACCCTCCCCCAATCAGATCTTGCTGAGAAAACCCTGTGATACAGTTGGCATAAGTTGTAAGCAACTTGAAGTCACATATTAACAGCAATGGTTCACCTGCTAAAGTGGGATGGAGGGCCTCAATGTATTAGACTATACTTGCCAATTGCTGTGCCAGTACAGGCTTCTGGGAGCTAAAGATCAAAACATCTGAAGAATCAAACTTCCTGACTGCTTATTACGATTTGGGTTTAGAAAACCAAAAATGGTTGCACAGCAGTAACAAGAGAACACTGTTAAAAATATACCATAAAATATGTGCCTCCCCCATCTTAACCTTGCTTCTTGGTGTTGTTTTGTTGCCTTTGAATCATTTCTAATTTGTGGCAACCCTAGGGTAAAACCTATCAATGGCTTCTCATGACAAGATTTGTTTGGAGAGGTTTGCCTTCACCTTCCTCTGAGGCTGAGAGAGTGTGATTTGCCCAAGGTCACCCAGCAGGTTTCCATGCCTGAGTGAGGATTTGTATCCTGGTCTGCAGAGTCCTAGTCCAAAACTCAAACCATTAAGCCACGCTGGCTTTCCCTTGCTTAGTTGTACGTAAATCCCACTTATCTGATAAACATGCCCAGAATTGCAGCCTCAAAATACTAGTGATGTAGAGTTCACATCAGCATGTCATGAATTGTGTGAATATTCTTCTGCAGTTAAAACCTATGCAGTCGCATGAACACAATTCACCTGCTGTCTGCAGTTAGAAATGCTGAAGGATTTAATGCAGTCTGTTTTTCTTTTTTTAAAAAAAGTGAAGGCTACTCAATTTGTAATTCCTAGACTAATATGTGACTGTGAACCAGATATGTTACAATGTGGATTACAGCTCTCAGAATCTCCCAGCTTCAGGGCCAGTGGCCTTGTTGCTTTGGTGATTCAGAGACCTGAAGTCTTAAAAAGTAACTTCCCCAGGATCTGATAGAAATAGGATTTTTCTTTCAGACTGTCCGTTTCTCTGAATTTTGAGAGTAGGTCTTGGCTCAAAAAACGTATACTATAAGGCAAAATGCATTAAAATAATATTGTGTCAGAGGGGGTTAATTAAAATGCCGTTTTTGTATTTTTTGGAAACTTGCAGACTTGTATGGAAGTGGGACAAAATGGATTTATGACTAAATAAACATAAAACGCACATAGAGAGGAAATAGACTAATATATCCATCTGCATCCGCTATGGAAGCAGAGGGCAATGAGCATAAAAGGATGTGCAGCTTATTTTTGCTAGTTCTATGGAGTCTCATGTTAGGGACCTAGTAAGGTGTAGTGGTTAGGGTATTGGACAGAGACTTTGGAGAGCCAGGATTTTAGGGGCTGCCTTTGGGCTGGTTACCCTGTCTCTCAGACTTGACCACTGCACAGGGTTGTTGTGTGAATATAGCATGGAGGGGGAATTCATTAGAGGAAAGACAAAGTAATAGTAGAGGTCATATGAGAGGCGAGGTTGAGGGAAAGAAGGGCTGGGATCATAGATTTGTGCAGCCCTTTTATCCTTCTGTAAAAGGTCAGATACAGGCACCAAGGCCTGCGTCTACATTCCCAGCAATGTGCTGTGTGCGGTTATTACCTTGGATGATTCTGCTGAGAGAAGTGGCATTCAGTGTGAGGATCTATTCCAGTTTCTTCCTGCATTCCGACAATCTCAAATGCAACAATTTGAAGGATCAGAAGAGATACAAAATCATCAGTTGTGGTTCAGAGGCAAAGGCAGGATATTGATGATGCCCGTGATGGTGATGATGATGATCCATTCTTGCTCAGATGTGAGCATGGATTTTGAAATACAATGTCATGTTTTCCCAGAAACATTTTATTATATTCCTTTATGCACTGTGAGATTTGAGTTCAGAGACTGGGAGGTGGGCTTGGGGAAAGGGAACTCTGGCGCATCCAGAATGCTAGTTGAAGGGAGTCTAAGGGTAGATCACATGAGGTATTGGAGCGGGGAGACTAAATACTGCACATGTGCCTTGTGGAGAAAATTTACGTTTGCTAGCTCAATGCACTTGCAAGTCTTGACCAGCTCCTCCT
Source organism: Iguana delicatissima (assembly GCA_948472985.1). Taxonomy (NCBI): domain Eukaryota; kingdom Metazoa; phylum Chordata; class Lepidosauria; order Squamata; family Iguanidae; genus Iguana; species Iguana delicatissima. Next base: position 623,195 of record CAOKZL010001413.1, read on the forward strand.
GTTTATAAGGTGTCACACCTCATGTCATGCTTTATTTATTTGAAACTGGATTCCATTAGACAGAGAATTGTTTTATTTTGGTGCCTGGACCTTTTGGATCATTTGCATCTGACTTTTAATTAGCTACTCTTACCAGCAAAATAAATGATAAGCAGCATCATGAAGCCCATGAAAAGGGGAATTGATAGGGGAGGATTTCTGTGTGACTGAGAGCCAGCATGGTCTAATGGTTTGAACATTGGACTAGCACTCTGGAGACCAGGGTTCAAATCCCCTCTCAGCCATAGAATCCTGGTTATTATCCTGGGTGACCTGTGCAAGTCACACTCTCTCAGCCTCAGAGGAAAGCAAAGGCAAACAACTTCTAAACAAACCTTGCCATGAAAACCCCATGATAGGTTCACTTTAAGGTCCCCAGAAGTTGGAAATCACTTGAAGGCACACAACAACAACCTCTGTGATCACGCAGTCAATGAGGCCATCATTGAGCGAGCATAGCATACTTCCTGCATCCACTGATCTCCTTCTATAGAGGAGGAAGGGGGCTAGGGGTTCTTTCTCCTGTTTCCTTTAAACTCTGAAACCCATACCTCAAATCTTGTTACTATTTTTTCATGGCATTGTGGCATCTTTCCCCAAGGCGCTCAAGAGGAACATGTCTCCATGGAGCTCTTCTTTGTGATGAAATGCTGTAGCTGAGGAACAGATTCTGGACAGGGGCAGCAAAGAATCCTTTTCAGATCATTGAATCTGGCTAGAAATAGCAAGTGCCTATAGGAATCCCTCTTCTCCTGGTGGGTGTCAAAAGTTCTGTTGCTTTGAATGCACAGTTGATCAGAGGTGAGAGAGGGAGTCAGAAGAAATGCATGTACGGCATTACACTGTGGGAAGCAATGCCTCTCCAAAGTGCCTCTGAACTCTCTTAAAACCTGTTGCCTGACTCCCGCAAGTGGAGAACCAAAAAGAGCCTGTTGAGGGACAATTGTTGATGTCACTTTTGGAGGAGAAAGAGGCACCAGCAGGGAGAGGTGTTTTGTTCGTTTCTGTATTTATTTATCTTGAAGATCTGTGATGCTGGTAGTCCCTCTGCTGGTACAGCTCACTGCCAATCCATGCACAATCTTGCTGTGTGCAGTTCTTCACACAGTGGCCATCCTTTTGAGAGTGAGCCTCTCTGTATTTAACTGGGCTGATCCTCATGTGAGAGGCACATGCTCTGTTTCTGGGGTTGTCCTGGAAGGCAATCAGTCTGATAATTTAAAGACATTTAAATCAACAGTGGGGCACTTGGTGGGTCTGGGACAGCCTTCTGGCTGCCCAGAATGTCCCCAAATGCAAAATAAATTAAAAGCAGAGGAAAATATGCTCCTGTCTTTCAAAGTTGGCCTTTTTTACTGCAGAGGCTCCCACAATCTATTTAAAAAGTGGATTGCCATCCCTGCATCTCTACGTGAAGCAATTCACTCTTTTTCTTTCAGGAGAGTTTGGAAGAGGGGAATGGTATCCACAAAAACAGAAAGCTAAACTTGTCCCAACCTTTATTTAAAAAAAAATAATCAGTATTGCCCAACAGACAAATGCCCTCAGGCAGTTTACAAATATTTATATTTAAAGACTCCAAAACAGTCAGTAGTGGCCAACAGTTCAGGCAGTAACAGGAAAGATCTTAAACCATTTCTGCTCTACACTGTTATAGCGCTATTACTCCACTTCCAACACCCTGCAGAATTCTGGGGTTTGCAGTTTCCTGAGGCCAAAGAGCTCTCTGGCTGAGAATTCTAAGTGCCCCTCCTAAACTGCAAGTCCCAGGATTCCATAGGATGTTGAAAGTGGAATAATAGCGCTATCACAGTGTAGTGTGGAAATGGCTTTAGTCTGTTGTGCTTTTCTCAGAAGAGTCTAGGGGACAGTCTAACACACTTTATGATAAGACAGAGGAAGGTACACTGTTACAGAGAAAGGAATAAGTGGTTCAGTGTCAACTTAGAAAAGTTACTTTTGAGGACTCCCACTCCCAGAATTGCCATGCTGGTCAGAGGATAGTGGGAAATGTAGCCGGAAATGTAGCAGTTTTGAGGTCTAGTTGTATTTGTTTATTTTTCAGTGATGGTGGGTGCATGGCTATTGACTGCAGAGCAGCTGCTTCATGCTGACTTAGGCCTAAATTCACAGCTAGAGAAGACCCATTGAATCAATTGTTGAATGTTATTCATTCAGTGGGTCTATTCTAGTTATAAAATTCAGGCCCCAGAGTCTAGCCAGGGATGGCTTTCTGTTTCAAGTGTCCTCAGTTTGCTTTGTTACCTTATATATTTACTTCCTATTCTCATTCTTTTTTATTTGCTATCTTTGGACCAGCAGTCACATTATAATTAAACATCTTATCTTGGGGGCTTAAAACTTTTTCTTAAAACTGTGGTAAGAACTGGAAGTGTACCTCTGGTGAATGAAATCTCTATTCAGGATCAGGTTGAGGCAGTTGCAATAGCTTGCCTCAGGTGGCAGATTGAGTATGGGGTGTTAAACAGGAGCAAAAAGTCATTCATGCAACTTACTATATGTTTACCAACATGGAGTATGGATTTGGATTTTTAGACTTTCTGTTGGGCAGCAGATCTGGGAGTTTATCTCTGCTTGTAATGATCTACAACAAACTAGTGCAGGAATGGTTCATGTACTTACAACATTGTTATTTTGAAGGTGAATACCTTGAAGGTTATCTAATCCACCTCTCCCCAACCTGGTGCTCTCCAGGTGATTTGGGCTGCAACATCCATCAGCCTCAGCTAGGATGGTCAGTGTGAAGGGATCATGGCCGTGGAAGTGCAAAATACTTGATGGGTACCAGATTGGGGAAAGCTGATTCAGCCCTGTACAGAAATCTTGCAGCTACAGCATTGCAACTTGACAACTGTGGAATCTGGATAATCATCAAGCCTAGTGCTTCTTTGTCTGATGAGGAGGGCCAGCATTTTCTTCCAGTGTGCCAGAGCCTGATACCGTATATGTGTCCATTGGGTACAGTTGTTTCTCTCTTTTTCCCAAAAGCTGTCCATAGACCAGCAGCCCATGTCTCAGGGAGCAGGATTGACCCAGAGACTATCACTTTGAGGAGCACTTATCTAGCCTAGTTCAACTTACGGTAACTGAACTTGGTTCCTTCCAGATGTGTGGACTACAGCTTCTATTGTGTTAACAGAGAATTATAAGGAGATGTAGTCCAATTCACTTGGACAGAGCCAGCATGGAAAAAATAAGTCCACATTAAAGACTCTGGTATGCTATAGAACTGAAATGTGTCTTATTCACCACCTCCACTTCTTAAATCTTTTCTGCGTAACACTGGAGGGTATTAATCTTTTGGCTGGAAAACAAAGGTGGGAACTTAAATCCTAATAATAAGACATGGCACAAAAGGGTTATTTTACATTTATTGTGACTAGGACTCATAGTTGACTCCAGCATGGGTCATGAGCTAAGCACATGAAATAACTTGCTTTCTTGGGAAAACTTTAGGGCTGACGTGCTCCTTCTGGGAAGAGTGTAGGGGGATGTTAGTTGCCTGCTTTCTGCTATTCTTACAGTTTCTAGAATGTAAAGATAGCCTGTACCGGTGTAAGAGGATTTTCTTTGTTTTGAACTCCGCTTCTTAAAACCTTGGGCTTGAGTATCCAGGGGATTATGCCAGTCTAAACAAACTGTTGGCCAGTGGGGTGGGTTTGATAGGCTTGTTGCCCAGTCTGTCACCAACTGCGAGTGAGGCTGGGCTTCCTGTCAACTGAAGGATCTGGGTGTTTTTCTTTGCTGTAAAATACCTGGAGCATCTGTTGTTCAGCAATAAAGCTTGTTTTGCACCAGGGATGTGTGCCAGCTTTAATAACAAAACAAATGTTTTAAGAAGCTTGGAACTGGGTCCATTTTCACCTGAGAACAACACATCACAACAATAACCCACAGGTGGTTACACTCCAATTGATTTTAGGATGCAGATTCCAATGTTCACAGTTCTTGGAGATGGGAAGGGTCTGCTTGATGGAGCACCACCTCCTTGTAAATTATGGACATCTATTCAAGGATGAGTCTAGGAATTCTGCCTCAGTATAACTGGTTAGAAAGATCTAAGACAATGGTTCTGAATCTTTGATCTTCCATGTGTTCCGGACTTCATACCTTCCAACTGTCCTGATTTGGCAAGAACAGTCCCAATTTATCCTTTGTCATCCCACTTTTCAGCTGCTTTTAAAGTTTGTCCCCCTTTCTCCCACTTTCCCTCCCTATCCTCAGCTTATTTCAGCTGCTGCAGAGAGAGTTCAAAGTACAAAAGCGGTGTGCACTGAGACCAAGAGAGGGAAAAGAAAAGGAAAGGAGAGGGCAGTATCTTGCCTTTCCCAGTAGACTCAGGCAGGAACAAACTGCTGCATTCTTTCCTAGGCCATTTCTGCACTATACTGTTCTAGTACTATTACTCCACTTTCAACATCCTATGGAATCCTGAGGCTTGCAGTTTAGGGAGGGACATTGAGAATTCTCAGCCAGAGAGATCTTTGGCCTCAGGAAACTACAGACTCCAGAATTCCACAGGATGTTGCAAGTGGAATAATAGCATTATAAAAGTGTAGTGCGGAAACAGCCCTAGCTTGTGTGTGCTTCCTCACTGTAACTTTTGCTATCTTGACCGCATTCTGATGTTGCTTGTCCACACCTGTCCTAGATTTTATCTGTGAAAAGTTAGAGGGTGTGCAACATCAGACTCCAGTACTCCTCACCATTAGGCATGCTATCTGGGACTTCTGAGAGATAAGTCCAAAGCATCTGCTGAATCAAAGGTTAAGAACTACTGGTCTAAGGAGGGCAGAACTTACTCATCTAAGGGTGAAATGCTTTTTTGCTAGGGGAAAAACGTAAAAATAACTAAACTTAAAGTGGCTTCTCTCTTGGGAACAGATAACTCATCAACAGGGTTGAAGATCAAACATGTTAGACTGTGTCTGATCTCCAGGAAAATATCCCCTTAAGAGCAACTTCATGAGGCATTCAGCCATTAAATGTAATCAAAGATGAACATATTGGCATAATGAGTGGTACAAATGTTAGCAAAGTATGACTGAAAGCGACAGTACTGTAAGTCTGAAATCTGTGATGTGGGAATAGGACGCAGACAGGAACCATCTGTATGTAATAGAGTGAAAGTCTTGGTGAGACCCAAAACTCGCATGTGTCTGTCTCTTTTTAGGAGAGTGGAGGCATTAATATATTCCATGAAATGGCTTGCTTTGTTGGTACACTCAAACTGATTCTTTGAAAATTGAGATCTGTTTTCTTTTGAGGTCTTTCATGTTCAGGCTATACATGCCAATTACTTTTTCAAACTCGTTTATCCTCCTGAGGTGCATGATTCAGACATATTTTGCAGGAGAAGGTGTGATAGGTTACCCATTTGCTACCATTACCTGTTACTGATACACCGATCTCAGTAATGAGTTCACACAATTTTACCCAGTTTGCTTGTTTCTATGGTGAAGAGTCATTTTCAATGTTACTGAGACCCAGAGTGATGTAGCAGAGAAAAATATAGGACTCTGAATGTGAAGATGAAGTTCAGATTCCTGATCAACTGTAATGCTTGCTGGGTGAGCTGAGGCCAATCCCTATGCCTGTATAACCCACATTACATATTTATATCAGTTTATCTCAGTTTTTAGAATCCTCCAGCTAGTATGACTGCTAGTCATGCCAGCCCAGGAAATCTGGAAGTACGGCCCCAAAAAAGTAACTTTTCCAAGCTATGACTAACTGTTGTGGATTTTTCCCATGAAACTAGGAAAGTGGATGACAGATTATTCAGTAGGACTAGATTTGGGATTACAAATTTTATGTGCCACCCTGATATCTTTTGGAGCAAATATTGGAAGCAAATGAGGGTTATATTGTTTGATCATTGGACCTTTTCCATGGAATTTTACATGAGGTCTAGACACACTACCTACTATCAGTAATCGTGCTGAGTTTTCCCACTGATAGCTCCATAATTTGTCTTAGCACACATGCACACAAAATAATAGATTCAGGAAAGAGTGATGGAGACTGCATGATGTCTTTTGAGTGGTGGCTAGGAATCAATAACCTGTAAAGACATCAAGACAAAGGGCCAAGTGGAAAAGCTAACAGAAGACTGTGATTTAAAATAAATAAATAAATAAATAAAAAGACCCAAGTTCCATCCTGTGGTAATACCTTTATTGAGTTAACCAAAAGATGTAAAATATATCACACTAACATTTGAAGCTTCACAGCCTTCATCACCAGGGGAAATTTAGTCCCAGAGCCTCTGTTCTTCTTTAGATGTTACAGAAGGTGTAGGTAAAAAATTATTCTCTCCCCATGACCATGAGCTGTATGGGGATGAAGGCAATACAGAGGCAGCAAAGTTTGGTTTCTCCATTAGAAGGTACAAAGCAGCCTGCTCTGAGAACTGTATTAGCATCTATCCAGTTTCAAGCCAAGGGCCACTGGGATGAAAGAATACTTTTAATCTCTTGGGCACTGCTGGAATGAATATTGGGATGAAATGTTATTCATCTTGTGAAATTTGGCATTATCACACGATGTCTTCACTCATTGGCAATGTGTATGGTGTGTGGGTTGTGTGTTAAGTCTCCCACTTTCTACTTCAGGAATTCCATGAAAGTATGGTATACAGTCCTACTCATATAGTAAGTGTTCATATTTACATTAGGTTCATGTGGGATGCAGCGTAGGAGGAAGTTATTTTTCTGTCAGCGCAGACAACTAATGTGAGATGTGGCATTGGAAGAAGCTGGCTATGTGGTGGCCAATCCTGAGGAAACAGTCTAGCCATAGTTTTGTCTGTGGTTGTCAGTCAAAGCAAACAGTGTGTAGACAGGGAATTGTTAATCTCACCAAGTAGGAACACTGATTAAGCATGGATGGTATGAAAACAAAAGGCAAAACATCTCTTTCAGTACACTTATACCTATGGGATATGTTTCCAAATGTAGACCATTTCCGCACTAGCCTGTTAGAGCGCTATGATTCCACTTGCAACATCCTATGGAATCCTGGGGTTTGCAGTTTCGGGAGGCCTTCAAGTCATCTTCCAACTTATGGCAATCCTAAGGCAAATGTATCATGGGACTTTTTGTGGCAAGATTTATTCCGAAGGAATAAATTACATTCCTCTCAGGCTGAAAGAGTGTGACTTGCCCAAAGGTCAACTAGCAGGCTTCCATAGCTGAGTGAGAATGGGAACCCTAGTTTCCCAGAGTCGTAGTCCAACACTCAAACTGCTACATCATGCTGGGTCTCTTACAGGAAGGAAAGTTATTGCCCTGAGAGCTAAGGGTATGTTCTCTTCTCCCCTGGCCTAGCAATTTGAATGTGGAAATAGTAAGAGACACCTCCCATGTTTTATAGGTTGTTGTGGATTTTCCAGGTTTTGAGGCCGTGTTCTATTAGTATTTTCTCCTGACATTTCGCCTGCATCTGTGGCTGGCATCTTCAGAGGATATGGTGGCATGGAAGTCAAACAGAGTATATATACTTGTGTAGTCCCCTGGGTGGGAGGGAGCAATTTGCATGCGTTACAGTCGGCCTATTGTTAAATGGGATGTCCCCCAGGGTTGTATTGTTAGTCAGGGGATATACATAACAGTGCATAAAGGGCAACCTATGGATTCCGGCTGTGAAAGCCTTCGACTTTACATCTCTCACGTTTTTCCGAATGCCAGTTCTCTGTTACTGGATATAAGTTAGGATTAAACATTGTTCTCTGATGAAGTTTTATGCTAACTGAATAACTTTATTCAATTGAGAGGAGCTCTGGTCTGGTCTAGAGTGTGCTGCCAGTGTTCTTTGAACCAGACCTTCCTCGGCAGAGTCATGCTTTTTGGTAGGTAATCCTCTGCACCCGTGTCTCTTAGCATTCCTGCTGACTTTTCTCAGCCTGTTTCCTCACTGCTGAATCCAAGAGAACAGTCAACCAAATGCAAGATTTGATGTAAGAGTAAGTATAATACTGCTTTATAGAATAGCATCTTTTCTGCTCTTATTTTTTTAATACTTTCAGTCACCTGATTTCATTTTTGTATTGATGATGCTCAGATTGGTGTTAGCTATGCTATTAGATTTTGTACAAGCAATCTGGAAGAAGTTTGTGTTTGTTCTGCAGCTGTCTCTTGCTATTTTCATCTGACCTCTCAAGCAAAGCAGAGTTAATCTTATGCAGATGGACAACTTAGAAGAAGAACTAGCAATGAGCATTTTTTCCAAGGGCACAGTGGAGAAGTTCTAGCTTAGGGCCTGTACTAAATCCAGAGTCCAAAAAAGTAATGTTCTCAAGCCTTGTTTTTAGTAGAATGTGGAGACCATGGGATATTGACAAAATCTTTATAGAAAAGTCAGATTTCAAGGTAGGCTTTGCAAGAAGTGGGTGAGGTGACACTATGCAAGATGTTTGGAGACACAGGCCCAGGCATGGAGGAGCAAAGGTGACAGTGTTTGGGGGTAAAGAACAGCTGGGGGGGGGGTGTGAAGCTATAGAGAAAAAGGTGCAGATAGAGGGGCATAAAAGCAAAGAGTTGAGGGGCTCTTTGAAGGTGCGGATGGAGGATTTGGGTTGGATCCAAGAGCAGATAAGATAGGAAGTCACTGCAGAGCAGGACTTTTCAAACAGTGTGTTGCGACACATTAGTGTTTTGCTTGAGGTGTGTTGGTGTGTCGCCTCCCCAGGCTGAGAAAGACTCCCCCTCCACCCAAGCCTGGCCTGCTGCTCCTGCCGAGGTCTTTCCTCAGCGAGAGCGATGACAGCAGGCCAGAGTCAGGTGGGGGGCTGCCTTTCCCACCGCTGCTGCCCTCACTGGGGTCTTTCCTCACTGAAACGTGGAAGCTTAAAAATGCTTGATGACAAAACACAAGTGTCTTCATCTAATATTCCACCAAATATTGAAAAGCTGTGTTCATTCTATCAACCTCATACATTTCATTAAAATGATGATTATTGGTTTTATTCAATTTTTTTAATTCTCGCAAATATTAACATATTTTACTCGTAAATGACAACAATCTTAGAAATGTATGTTATTATTTATAAATATATTTTTTCAAATATATGAAAGATTTTCATGACATATGTTGTATCCCCATGCATGTCATTATTACAAGTTGTGTATATGTCCACGTCTCTTATAAGGGGTTAGTTTTACCTCTGGTTTGCGAGTAAAACTGAATTACTGTGTCGCGAAATGATGCAGGTCTAAAAAGTGTGTCACCAACATGAAAAGTTTGGAAAGCTCTCACCAGGTGTGATGCAGCACGGCTTCTGTTGTATACCTATTTAGATTAGATTCCTGCCACCACTGCTCATTTTTATTGCTGTGTCCCTCAATTTATCAGCATGTTTCAGCCGAACTGAGGCTGCAGGATCCCTAGCTCATTTCCCTTTGAGCTGCATACTGCAGGGGGAGGGGGGGTCACAATTTTTTACATTTGTGATGGACTGCTTCTGAGTTAGCTGAATGAAGTAACAGCCTGTTACTTTTCTTCCTGAGCTATATTTCATTCCTAGAAATATAGTGAAGGATTGTTTGCCAGGGAGTGGAGAGTCTAAGCTATGTCAGGCAATTATTAGCACATCCCCACAACCAGCAAGAGTGGGGTCAGGTTGGAGACCCTAACTGAAGCTAGAGAACCCAGGTTTCCAAAGGAAACCGGACAAAGGAAGTGGGAGCATGATCTGTTAATTTACTGCAAGCCCTAGCTTCAGCTAGGAGTGAACCAACTTCAGTTGCATATAGTCAACCTTTTTTCCCCCTAGAATCACAGTGGTCCCTGGTTTATTTTCAAATTCATCAAGCATGAATGTGCATACTCAAGATCTCTTAGCAGTTTTGCATAACTAAACTGGGTTAATTGATCCTGGATGTGCTAGTATGTTAATTCATCCTGAATATCTTGAATAGGCATGGTTGCTTAAATAGAAGTGTTCTGCTGGATTAGACTTACGGCAACCAAATCCAGCATTCTTTACAAGAATTCCGTCCACCACTGGTGGACAAGCAGAAAGGGATCATTCATCCACAGCTGAGCCGTGTTCTACTTTTGCTCCTCTCCCCCTCCCTGCCCCCCAGTTTTAATGTCTTGATGTTAAAAGCTTAAATGAAGCTGCAAAGATGTTTACACAGAAATGGAATTCTCGGACTGTGAAAATTCTTAGCTCTGCGTCATTTCTGCCATTATTAACAATTCTTCCCACTTTTTTTCCTATTGTCTTTCCCACCCACTTGTTAAATTTTGATTCAGGTAGAATGATAATCCATTGAGGAAGACAGGTGCTCTCTGTCTATGAGAGAGAAAGAGGTCATGCATGTAAGCAAAACATGTTCACAGTGTTTTCTGTTTCTCTAGTCATCATACAAATGCACAAATCATTCCTAAACTCTGGAGGCATATCAAGGTTCAAGAACTTCAGAATTACATGGGATCGCCTCTGGCCTTCCTGATCTCTTTCCTTGAGAACAGTGCTGCTGAGCTTCAGCCATCCAGATGTTGCTGGACCACAGTTCCCATGATCCCTAGCTTCCATGACCAACAGTCAGGTGTGATGGGAACTGAAGTCCAACAGTCTCTGGGAACCGAAGGTCAGAAAGCACTGCTTTAGAGTAATTCTTCCCGTACACTTTGCCATGTCTTTTCTCGCTTTGCTTTCATTCTCACTTGTCTCCGTGCCTTCATATTTGGTCTTTGCCAAAAGTGTAATCAGTGTGCCACCCATGCTTGCTTTCAGATACTTAATGAAGATATTAATGAGACTGGAGCTTAAACCTGATCTCCAGTAAAATTCTTTTGCTTTAATCAGTTACATTGGTGGAAATTATAGTTGTATAACCTTGGAACTGTCCTTGGCAGCACAACAGAAAGAGTTTAATAGTAGCAGAAAGAATTAATCTAATCAGAAATCTCAGTTATACTGTGGTGAAGGAGGCAGTATCCAAACCAACATAGCTTATTTGGAGGCACTGACCATGCTCTAGCAAAATTCTGCTCTATTACGTTGTCCAGCTTCTACACAGCCACTAATTCTATAATTGAAGGAAAATAAAAGCTGTCAAATTCCCCAACAAGATTTACACCCCGCAATACCCTTGTGCTAGGTTTGCTTCCATTATCCTGTAACATTTTAGAGATGGTTTCTTCTGTCTTTGTGCTTTCAGTAGAGTTAATGCATTCAATTTACAGGGCAGTAGCAGTCAAGGATCAGTGTTTATCCCAAGTTTGAAAATCAGTACTGGGCTTGCATACATCTTATCTTCTGATCCTTGATTAGCTCTCATGGGGGATAAAAATACAGTGCTCCTTGCAGAAGAGTGCTTTTCTGAATAGTAACTCAGTACTGTAATATACGTGTTTTGCTCTTGTTACTCAGGGGTCTGACACATCAATGAGGCCTGGGAATGGGACCTAAAGGGCACATTCCTCCAGTAGTTTGAGTTGAAAAAGAAAGGGAAACCCACTGGTTGTCTACATCTGGTAATTAATTTTGACGTTTGTGGATTGTACAACATTGCAGCTACTACACATTGCAGATATGCTTCTCATAGGCTGTTCTAGGAGATGACAGAGTAAGAGTAATTAACTATGTATTTATTTGTTTATTTATTTATTGAATCTATATCTTGCCTTTCTCCCAAAAAGATCCTTGCTTGCTGTACGTACTTCACAGTTGAGAACTAGAGCCACATCATACATTATGCTTTTTAAATGTGCACTTAAGAAGCTTCCCATGTGCTGAAAGCAGTTAATAGAACATATTTGTGCCATCAGGCTTTTACAGAGTGAGTGAAGTTGGGCTTTTAATGCTTTTCGGTGCTGTTTTTGAGGTTTGTATGTAGTCTTTTAATGGATTTTAATATTTTTAATGTTTAATGTTTTAACTTTATAAATTGTTTAACCGTTTCTTTAAATCTTATATTTATACTTTTATTGATTTTTTGTATGTTTTAAATATGTTATTAGCTGCTTTGATCCCCTTTATTGGAAGAAAGATGGGATATAAATGATGGGATATAAATGATGGGATATAAATGTCAGCCAGCCAGAATTGGCCATTGTGTACACTTGATGTGAAACTTTGGATCTAAATCCAGGGGTTCTTCTCAACTACAGTACCTGATTACTGAAACTTAGGTAAGTATTGAATTTATCAAAGTTCCATTGATTCAATCGGTATATGTTAGGTGGAACAAACCAAACAGTGAGATTTAGGTTTGTATTTGTAGCTGTGTGTAATGTGTGAAATGGCCATTACACTAGTGTTTGGAAAAACTAGTGTTTGAAAACCAATTAGGGTAATCATATGAGAGGAGGAACATTCCATTGATTTCTAGTGTTCTAAATTGTGTGGAGATCCTTCAATAAAGAAGAGGCTCTTCACTTGAGAAAATCACCTTCTGCCACAACAGACGTTTGCAGAAGTGCTGACACACTACAGACACAAACACCCATTTGCTTATTTTGTTTGCTTGTTCTTTTTTGGGTATGTTTTTTGTGTTTTGGGTTTTTTTTAAAAAAATATCAAACAAGGGTTACTAAGTTTGTAGAAATCACAGACAGGCCCTTTTGTCTTCTATATTTAGTGAGTGATAGCCTGAAGGAGAGAGCCCTCTCTGTCCTTGGAGATTTTCCTCATAATCAGAAACCCTGGGAGACCAAGGTTCCTTTTTATGGCCATTTTATGGCCATTTCCGCACTAGCCATATGGCCCCTCCCGAAACTGCAAACCCCAGGATTCCATAGGATGTTGAAAGTGGAATCATAGCGCTGTAACAGGCTAGTGCAGAAATGGCCTACATGGAGAGCCTCCACATTTAATAGAGCTCTTCAGATCATTGTCCTCCACTGGTGATGGACAATGGAAGGTGGCATGACTAGTGTAATCCTCTCTTTGCATTTCTGTTTAAAGGGGATGAGAGACCAGCTGAATAGGGCTTTAGTTAATAACCGCTCAAACTGAGTCGCTGTTATGGTATGATGGCAAATGAACATGCCTTATTCACCCTCAGATATCTACATTTATGCATTCTTAGAAAAAATTAGACCAACTTTGTGCCCGCAGGAGAAAAAGCTGGATGCTTTTCCATCACGCATCACTTCACAGTTATTCCTATGTAGAATCTTCTGGCTCTGTACTCAGCAGGATTTCGTTGTGATTTCTTTCAAGCTTTGAATCGGGCTTTCAGAGAACACAGGATATATCCCAGATTCAAAGGAAAAAAGTTCTTCATTTAAAAGAGTATGCCAACTTTTTTACTATGGCAAAGATAGTGATGACATGAAAAGATACTTGAGATCACTTGTGCGTGTGGCCCTTAGCCCTTATCTAGAAATAGTTCATATCTAAAAGTTCTGTTAAAATCAATGGAATTTAAGATAGATGAGTCATACTTATCCACTTAATTTCAGCTACCAATTCCATGCAGTTAACCTTCTGCATAATGGAGCCAGTATATATTCTTCTACTAAGATAACAAGTTTGGAAGAATAATTAGCCAGAAAACTTACTATTTTGTATCTTTTAGTATTATATGAATGCCCCTGTGTTTTGAAGAGACTAAATTATTATTTATGGTGACTTTAGTGGTGAATGAAAAACTGGTAAGTCAAAAGCGTGGTGTTCAAGCATTTAATTTATGGATCGAGCCTTCTCGGGCCACATAGGCTCACCTTGTATTCCATTTCTTCGGAATACTAAAGCAGGAGTAGGCATAGTACAGCCCCCTCCCCTCCGCCGATACTGTTGCATGGCAGCACCCAGCATTGCTTGCCACTGGAAATGACAGCTAGAGCTGACAGGAGTTGTAATCCAGCAACATCTTGTAAATTAAATTCCCCTGCCCCATGCTAGAGAGTGTAACAAACATGTAGAACTCAGGGACAAGGTTTTTTTGTATAGAATGACTGTCTGGTTCTCAGTACTAAATGACATTCACGCCTAATACAAGTATCCTGGTTTGACCGGCTGTTGTTGCTGCCCTGTGCAACATTGATTCAGCTGAACCCCAGACTAAATTGGGCTGATTCTAACCAATCCAGATTAGATCAGATCACTCTGAACCAGATCCAGGCTGGGTGCAGATTAGTCCAAATTGGTTTGGATTGATTTGGTGGTCTGGACAGTAAAAGAAAGCAAGGCCATGTGTTTCCAAAATGCTGCAAAACAGCATAATATAAGGATACCTTGAGGGTAGGGAGAGAAGAAAGAGAGAACATGGGCTTTATTCATTAGCTGCTCTAGCTCTCAATATGGTTCAAAAATCTCAGCAGCATCTCCACTTACGTTGTTGAGGGAGAGATGTACTGGTATTCGTTTGCTCTTCTGCAGTGTTGCTCCAGCAGAAGGAGAGTTTTTGAAAGAGTTTTGTTGAAATCTGATGGCATATCGCTGTTAACTGCAGCCTGTGCTCCCCCTTTTTTCGTCCTACCAGTACTCGACATCCCATTCCTCTTCCACTCCCAGTTCAGTTTCATGCTTCCTAACTCTCTCTCTGCTTGTTATTTGAGTGAGTGTATGTGTGAGTCTCAGGGCCTTATCGCACTATACTATTATAGTGCTATTATTCCACTATAACTGCAGTTTAGGGAGAGGCACTTAGAATTTTCAGCCAGAGAGCTCCAGTGCCTCACCAAACTACAAATCCCAGAATTCCACAGGTTGCAGCCAGGGCAATTAAAGTGGAATAATAGCACTAGAACAGTATAGCATGATAGGGACCTCTATGTTCTTTCAGTAGTAGTTTTCTTAGATGGTAGCACTCACCACCTAGATATTTTGGCCCTATTTTTTAAAGGCCAAGTTTGATCTTGCCATAAGTCGACAGGTGACTAGAAGGCATGCTCTCACACACATACACATGTGAGGAAACAAAACTTTTTTGTTTCCTAATACAAGTCAGTGAGAGATAAGGTTTGGATTTCCAGATTTCACTTTGCATTTATTTCTGAATACAATCCTGGTAATTAGCATTTGGAATGTAGTCAACGCTCATAATAATAAAGCTACTTCAGGTATGATCAAAGCCATGGACAGCCTATTATGACATCTCTTCCCTTCAAGCTCCTAAGGAGGTCTATAATTTATTTGCAGCCACCTTTTCAAGCCCATGGCTTGCTAGTTATGGCATTGGTATTTGGGCTGTAATGAAAAATGATTTCTAAGGGTCACCAGTGCTGTTCAGCTCATTTGTTTTAGTTTTCTAATCCCAGCCTCCCTCCAGCCTTCTGTCCCTGACCTCCTCCCTTCCCAGTGTAATGACATCAGTGTGTTCTGCTGACCTGAGTTTCTCCCAGCTGGAGATGCCACAGCCTTTCCTTGCTACTGACTTCCCATCTCATATATTGGTGTCACTTTCTAACCATGGCTGTGTTCTCAGCCCCCATGCAACCATACAATCTGTCTTGGTTTTCCCCTTTGGAAGATTTTTTAGCCTGCGCTACCATAATGAGGCTGCTCCCTGGAATGAACAGACTGCAGCTTAGCACGTCCTCCCACTGTTCTTTTTATTCATAGTTTATTCTCAAAGCTTCCCAAAATCCCAGCTTCCTCACAGAATTTCTGTAGGTTAGCCTTCCCTGACCTGGCATTGTCCAGATATATTGGGATTAAAAAAAAAAATGAATGGCTATGTTGTCTGGGAATGCTGGAAGTGGTAGTCTAATACATTTGGAAGGCATCATGATGGTGGAGAAGACTGCTGTGTGGAAAGTCCCCCAGATCTGTGGGGCCTCTGGTGAAATCAAGCTGTTTGTCTCTGCACGAGAGAAGAAAGATTCCCTTCCTCAATCACTTGGTTATCTCCCTGCTCTTTTTTTTTTTCCAAACCTGACCATTCATGTCGTTGTTGGTATTGATGATAATGGTGATGGTGATACAGATAAAAACCACAAATGTTACATTAGAAACAGGCATGACCAAATAAGAAGAGAATGTATGTTATTATTGGAGAGGAATTTCAACAGTTGCAGCTTATCATGCAAGAGGGGGAAAACGCAATCAAACCATCCCCATCTGCACAGCTAATTATAGTACAGGAGCCCCACCCCTGCTTTGCATGTACGCTAATGTAATACAGAATAGGAAAAAAAAAGAACAAAATGGTACCAAATTGTTCTCTTCCAGCTGTTGGCCAAAGCTCTGTAAGGGCATTCTCAGGATACAGATGAGCATTGCCCATCAGGCCCTTTTATGCTTCTCACAGTGTATTTTTGTTCCAAAATGACACACTCATCCCTTGCTGTTGTCTGCATCACTCTCCTAATGACTCTTTATCCATCCAGTAGTAACCATTCTTTGCAACTCTGGTGCCATTATTCTTCAAAGAGCCAATTCTGCTGATGCTCTGTAGTGCCACCTGTAGGCCTTTGCAGCTTTGCAATACTCCTTTTTTGGCTGGCTGACCGTCTTCATCAGTTAGTTTGCATCTGTCTGCATTGTCAGCTGGGCACACAAATGAATCAGCAGGACTGTTTCTCCCTCATGACTTCAGGTCTTCTTGGCACAGAGCATTAGATACTTCAGAATTTCTTTTGACTTCAGAACTCCTCCAGTACTCTGCTCTAAGTCAGATTCTTTGTAGTAGGCATTGCAACCACAGCACAGAAGAGAGGCCGTTGTTTTTGCTAGCAATAGAAACCAGCATGCAGGATCCCAAAGCTCTGCTTCTTTGAAAGTCAGAGAGAACATGATGTGCTTTCTTGTCATTTTGATCTGAGAAGCACATAACACAAAGCTGTATGAATTTTCCAGGCAGGAAGCACATAAATGTAACAATTAAATAAATAGCTTTCTCACTGTATAGAAAATTTGTGGTGCTGTCAGCTCAGAAAAAGTACCTGTGGCATTTCTGAAATGCTAGCAGTATGTGCAGTGCTTCAGATATTCTGTGCATAGGCTGCATATCACAAAACTGAAACTCCTGCCAAAGGTTTTTAGCCTCTTTTACTTGCAGTAAAATCCCCCAGGAATGCTTCTTCAGGCTACTGAAGATGTGCAGACTGTGTCTGATGGAGACAAAGACTTAGATATCTGCTGGGGATCTGGTTGTACCAAAAAAGCATATTTTTGAACTACCAGAACTCCCTTGTCAAGGCTCACACATATGCACAAATAGTGCCACCACCATACAATGACTAATATCAAAGTGAACAAAGTTTTTCTGAGACTGCTAATGTAGCTCATGAGAACCCATCCTATCTTACAGAAGGAAGGTTAAGATGGAGACTCTGAACTGATCTCTGTTTAATGTCTGAGAACCACCTAACTTTGCCTATTCATTCCAACCATTTTTCATCCTGACCAATCTTAATCTGACGCTGGAATCCAAGAACTGAGTGCTAAATGCAAATTGATGTAACCCAGGTAGGTGATCATTCTTAGTCCCATTTTGTGTGTTGGGGAGTAGAGCTGGGCATATCAGTCCTAGGAAGCATTGCTCATAATTTCAAAAGTGCCCTTTTTCAAACTTTCAGTTCACTGTTGCTAGGTCTGGCAATTTTACTATTGATTTTTCTCCCCTAGCAAACAAACCATCTGTTTGTAGCTGAGCGTGTGATGAATAAAATAGTACATTCTTAACTTAATTAACAGAGCTGTAAACATTTACCTTAATTAAGCTTTCCTTTTCAAATGACAGAGAAATAAAGACTATATAACTCCTATGTCAGCAGAGCAAAGCACACCTTTCTTCTATAAAAGCAGCAGAACTAGAGCTTGGAAACATTACTTTTGGGGATTAGGACATACGCTTAAAATCTCCCACCTTGTAGCCCTAAAGGTGAACTCCAGTGCAAAAGGTTAACTTTTCTGAACTAAAAGCAAATTCAGGTGGTCCGTCAAACTTAGCTCAGACTGGTACTACTTCATGCTGCGGAAGAGGATTTGTATGTTTGAATGCTCCCTGAATGCACATACCGTACCAAAATACCCTTATGTTCAGAAAATGAATATGTCAAGGAATGAAGTCCTCAGCCTGATCTTTCTCCTAATATGCCATTTCTCTCTCTGTATTTTTAACTCCTATACAGCAATATTGTAGCATGTACATGCCATACCTACTTACTGAAGTGGGTATGGCATAGTGAACTGCAACAGTCCAGAAAAACCTTTACTACATCGTTTATGGCCTTCCAGATATTGGTGAGCTACTACTTCCTTTGCCTCTCACAATCAGCCAGGCTGGAACTGAAGGGAATTGGAGTTACCAAAAATGGGAAGACTACAGTGGGTTTGTTTGTTTACTTGCTTTCTGGCTTGTTCCTGTTGCATTAATAAGTGGAGCCTGAGTCGTCTTGAATGCAGTCTCTTAATGAAGGAGAGTGCCTATTATAAAGCCCTCCATTCACCACCAGAAGAGAGAGTGAGCAAGCTTTTGTGATAGAACAGTTGCAACTGGTGGAGAGCTTCCTGTACCGGAACTCTCTTGTCTTGTCCTAATTTTATGACAGGAAGGAACTCTTTTTCAATTAAGATGGAAGCCTATAAATGAACCACCATGGAGAATCATTTGTAATCCCAACAGTAAGTGACCAACAAGGAAGAAAAGAGACACCCATGAGTAACTTGTTCAGAAAGACCTGATGACTAGACAAATAATTCCTAAACCGTAGAACAGGGGGATATGTAACTGCCTTATATTGCATCAGACTTATGGTTAAACTAACATGATATTGTCTACTGACTGGCTACAGCTGTCCAGGGTCCAGCAGAAGTGTTTCCCATCAACTACCTCAGAACTGCCACCTCCTTTGACAGGAGTTGAGGGAGATGCCTTGTCCAAGTAAAGCATGCGCTCTGCTGCTGAGCAATGGCTCTTCTCTGCAAACTTGCCAGCTGGGGACCAGAGTTCTAGCAGTGGCGAAGGCTGGTATTCCTGCATTAAAGTATGTCTCCTTGGTCCTGCCTCCCTGGCACTGTGTTATGAGGCATGTACTCTGGTCACACTGGAATGTCTCATGAAGTACCTGATGCTGCCTTTGGTATTGCTGTGCTGAAGGCAAGCTCCAGGAACAATGGCGCTTTATTGGAATGGTATCTTAGTTTCATAGGACATCAGTGGGGGATTTAAAACAGATGATACAGAAACTACAGTCTGAGAAAGGGTTCTTCACTCATGATCTACCAAAGAGACTGCTCCTGGACAAATTGCCCCCAATCCTGACATTCCAGCTGTCCCCCTCTTACAGAGGGTCTTGGGTTATACCATGGTGCAAAACTAGTCACACCCAACTACCCTTCAACCACAGTGGAAACATTTCATTCACCGTGAGACTGACCTTGTCTTCTCCTAGGAGAAGTGGCTATTAATCCCCATGGTCATGGGAGCCCATTGGGTGAGCTTGGGTGCATCTCACATTCTCAGCCCCAGAAAGCCCCATGATAGGTTCACCTTAAGGTTGCCATAAGTTGGAAACAACTTGAAGGCACACAACAACAACCATCTGGGATTCCCAGGTTGAACTGCCATATGAATCCTATTTGCTTGGAAGCTGGCATATGAGAAGATTACCACCGTGGTGCACTGTGGCAAGCTTCCCAGAGTATTTGTGATGGCACTGGCCAGAATAACATTCAGTCTGTTGGTCTGGAATTCAGGTTTTAAGAGGCAGAAGAGAGAAGCAGGCAGGATTTTGAGTAATGAATGAATAAATAAAACCCTCTGCAGGCTCCCCATACAAGGTCCATTTGCTGCTGTTCCCAGGTCAGCATGTGAGACTGAAGAACTAATTCTGGCTTCTTCTTCTCCTTTATTAGGCCCATAAACTAGTGAAGCATTTCATTAAGGGGATGCTAATTGCAGGCAACACACTCTGAGCTGATTGTGCATCAGGACCTGAGGGATGCATAACAACATACTGCAACACAGAAACTTTCTGGCATCTGTCAGCAATTTAGAGCCAGTCAAGTTGAACCAACACAAGACTTTGTGGGCGATGGGGAGTGGGCTGTAGATTAACTCAGTTTAGCTTAGAATTTGTTCTAACAAGAACTGAACATGGTATGAGAGAGGTATCCATTGTATATTTATTTTTTTGTTTAGATCACAATTGGTCCTCCTCCTCAAATCCATTCTGAAACAGCCTGTAGGTTATCGTGAGAGATAATGTCTGGCCCAACACAGCATTCTTCCTGCTACACAACACTGGCTCCTACCTCTGGCATACTGTACACAGATGCTTGTGTCCCTGTTGTCTTGGGTCAAGATGCTTTTTGAAATGATACAAAAACTTGTGAATCCTGCTTAACAGAAAGGGAAAGACATGTAGAAGGATAAATATGAAAGCCCTTTTGCTCTCCCACGCAGGGGGAGATGGGGAAATACAGCTCAATAACTGACTACTCCTGAGTTATGCCAACAATAAGTCATTCTCAATGTGTTTGTTTGCCTTTGTGAAGACAAGTATTATTATCATGTTTATCAGCATCATCACTGAATCTAAAAGACTTACCACACATGCTTGGAGATATTTGTCTTCTCTCTTAGGACGAAATCTTCATTTCTTTCCCAATTCCAGCACAGCCGTTTCAACAGTCCTGTTGGAATAGCTCCATAGCACAAGAGAGCTGGTACAGTAAGTGTCATGTAAGCTAAGCTCTCGTTGAGGAAATCCCCTGTTGCATCACAAGCTTGCTAGGTGGTCTTCAGCACTGCAATATGGGCAGAGCCAATCCTACTATTAAGCAGGCTGATTCAGCTGCTCCAGACAGCAGATTTGGGGTCTCGTGAAAAGGCAGCCAGTTCTTAGTTATTAATTTATTAGTGTTACATTTTTATTGCCAGTAAGATGAAAAGAGGTACTTGTGGGACTTTCTGCCTAAAAGGACAAAATAACTTGATGGGTCATGGATACAGTGATACTGATGAGAGGGGCAATATTGGCTGCCTCACCTCAGGCAGCAAAATATCTTGAGCAGGCCCTGAACAGAGGGATAATTAATAATCTATCTACCATTTCCAAAGAGAACCAGCATAGTATACTGGTTTGAGCCTTGGGTTATGATTTTGGAGACCAGGGTTCAGATCTTTGTCCAGTGGAAACCCACTGGGTGACCTTGGGCAAGTCACACTGTCTCAGTCTCAGAAGAAGGCAAAACCCCTCTGAATAAATCTTACCAAGAAAACTCTGTGATAAATTAACCTTAGAGTTGCCATCATTTGGAAGCAACTTGAAGGCACACAACAACTGTCACTTCCAAAGACATTGGCAGGATTACAACAAGATAACATATATCAGGAGTAGACAAATCTTTTGGCCAAGAGGGCTACAACATGTGGTGCTGGGTGATGGATTAGGGGCTGCACACACATGCCTGCATTCACACTTCTCACCTTCACATATTTCAGTGCACAGGGGCTGGGAAGCCAAATTCTGTCCCATCCCACCCGCTGTGGTTTGATTGTTGGAGGGTGGAGATATTAAAACCTCTCACATTCCTATATAACCTTGGTATTTACAAGGCATTGCTATGAGCAGTGGGGAAATATTGATCTTGGTCAGAATTACTGGAGGCAAATAGTTACATCCTCCCTTAAACAAAAGTTGTTATTTAGGAAGCACTAAGTTCCCAAAGCACCACACATGTAAATAGAATGCCCATTTTGACTTGATTGGAAAATGTTACATGGAGACTTGAGGTATAACTAAGTTTGCCAGCCAATTAGTTACATATATATCAGTTAATCATAAGAAAGTTGAGTTCTTAGTAGGTTTGTGCATATCTATCACTGTCATGAACTGTGAGTTCAGAGTAGGGCTGTCTTGCCGAATCCTGAATTCCAAAGCAAATTGGGCCAATTTGAACTGTTTTTTTGCCAGCTCCAGATCAAATCAGAGTAGCCCAGTTTTTAACAGAACGATACAAAGCAATTCAAACCAGTCTGGAAATCTAGACATTTTTTAAAAAGCCAGACATTGTGTCTCCAACATGAGCACATATGGGAAAAGCTAAGGTGATGTAGTATAGAGGGGGAGGAAGGGAGCTAGGCTTTGCTCATTGACAGTTCTAATATGCAATCTGTAGCAAGAATCTCACCAGCACTCTTCAGTTAAAATGGTTATAGGAAGGGATTGACTGATGTCACTGAAGTTATATAATACATTATCTCCTATGCCTGCTTGCTAGGTTTAGCTGTTAATAAATCTAGCAAACAAACAGATCAGATATACCTCAGTTAATGAAGTACAGTAGCTATATCCTTGGACATTATTTCTTTAGCAGAAAATTTGGTACCCGAGGCTGAAATAATATAGAAAGAATAGGAATATATTCCTTAAAAGAAAAGTACTTTAACATATTTCAGCAAACTGTTTGTTCAAAACTAACAACATATAAGCGTGAAATAAAACACCCTGTGTAAGTCTTGCATAAACAGACAAAATCATTCTGATCCTTCTGGAGACCACTTGAAGGCTTCCTCTGAAATGCATCCAGGGATGTTCTTTCGTTTACCAGGTCCCACTTTTCTTATTGTTTCCATTTTGGTGGGCAAAGTTACAGATCTATACATCTCTGACATACATCTTTAACTGGTGCAGCAGCTTATCTGCTATCCTCTTTGTTTTGCTGTTCACACATGCCCGTAAAGGATTCTGGAGGCAGCTGCTGTTTACTTTGCCTGTTGTAGGCAGGCACACAGAGAGAGAGAGTAGGACTGGCCTATTTTTCCCATATTAAGTTTTACTGCATTCTGTCCAGCATACGTGCTTGTGTAAACTGACACCGGAAATCTGTGTTTCAGCAGTCTTCCTCCAACATCCTTCCAGTGCAGATGCTTCTAGTCAAACTTCCATCTAGAGAGAGGACAAAAAGGAAAGGAGGCCTGAGTAGGGATAAAAAAGCTTTGTAAAAAGGAGCTTCTATGCCAGAGGCTGTGTTAACCAAGATATCCCTGTATTTAAACAGTTGAAAATAAGCAGTGAGAGGTTGGGCAGTTATTGTCATCCTTGTTCTGACTGAATTTTTTCTTTTTAGTTTCTCAGTTGTTGGTGCTACCTAGTAGTCTAAATTAATGTTTTGTTTGCCTCGCTAGTTACTTTGAGTGTTAATCTGTTCATGAGTCTCTATGGGTGCTTATGATAGTGACCTTTTGACTACCACCACCATCACACTAGTTTCTGCTAGTTGTCGTTAGGTGTCTGATTTGCTTTTTCAGTGGAATTCATTTAAAAATATATATCATATTTCTAGTTCTTCTGTCTGCCTTCTGTGTATGCAGTGTTGGTCTGACAAGAAGCACATTTATTTAATTTATGAATCACAAATACTGTTATACTGCATATTAAATTCCATATTGTGAAGCAATCATAACTTGGTTATTTTGCTGAGCAAGTGAAGCACTGAAGTGGATGCCCATTAGTTTCGTTTATTTATTTTTATTTGATTGATTTTATTTTCGTTCTCATCATTAGTCAAACTTATATTTCATGAGTAGCTTTAACAATTATTTCTATTGCATCTAGCTATTAGTTGAATGTCATATGGCATCTCCACAGCAATAATACAATTCCATATGGTGCTCCCTGGAACAGAAAGAGACACACTTGTTTTCCTTCACTCCCAGTTAGTTTTGTAAGAGGCAGAACCCTTGGTGATAGCGAGAGCAAGCCGGTTTCATATGCAAGAATTCTGAGTGATGGTGGTGTGGGCAGGTCTGCTTCCAATGGCAGGAGGGCTCTCTCATGCCCGGCTTCCAGAACATGGACTCTGACTCAGAGTCTGAAGCAGGGGACGTACCAAAGGCTGAAACCGGGGGCATGCCAGGACCTACTGTATAGGAAGAGGTTACAGTGCCACAAACAGAACAGGGGGTGGTGCCAGCTTCAGCAGAGAGTCCTGCCCCTTCAGACACAGAAGATAACAATACCTACCTTTATTGAGCGCAGACAACAAAGAGAGATCCTACGTCCATCCCAGAGAATTTATAACTGGCAACAGTTATTCAGGCAACAACTGCATTAGGCTGCTGACCTATATAGCTCCTGCCTTCTCCCTCCAGGAGTTATCAGAGCTTATCTGACCTCTTTGTTTGCTGGATGCCTTGCTGAACTCTGTGCTTGACTGTGCATTACTTTGACTGACTTTGGACTTGCTGCCTTTGAACTCTGTTGGATTTTATTTGACCTTGAGCTTACTGAATGAGAGCAAGTGACAAGCTGGGAGCTATTCAGTTTGTTCAGCTGTGCTGCTGGGACTGAGATAGGACAGGCTCTAATTGAACCTGAAGGTCAGAACTTCCAGAAGGCAGCAATAACAGCAGCCATAGCAGCACTGGCAGAGGCCGCCCCCTCAGAGGAGAGGCAGGCAGTGTAAGTCACTACAGAAAGGCACAGCAGTATCTGGCACCACTTTGAAATGGGAGTGGATACCAGGATAACTGTCTGCTTTTATTGTAGGCAGCAAATGAGCTGAGGGTAAGTTGCCAGAACATTGCAGATCCAGCAATCTGTTCAAGACAACTTAAAAGTTGGACTTGCTCAGAGCAGAGGTAGAAAGGTCCCAGGTGGGCAGGCAATATGGAAGAGATGTGGTGGTAGAAATATGGGGCTATGAAATGGAGGGTTCCAGTGTCAGCCTAGATCATTAAATGCCTCAAGTGGGATCAGGGGGATCTGACCACTTCCATTGCTACTAAAGCATTGTCTTTTCACCCTCTTCTCTATGGTACATGATTGAATCTGAGCAGCCTGAAATCCAAACTGACATGATCTCATCTTGCTACTTTCAAAGAAAAAAAATCATGTCCTCTTTTATTGGAGAAAACCTTGTAAGCCCAGGGACATTATGCAGCCCTTTCCTAAGGAACTTTACTCTGGTGTAAGACCCATTTAGTTCAATGGAGCATGAACCCAGGTAAGGCTGTATCAAATGGAGAACTGGAAGCCAAACCACAGGACAAGCCAGTGGTCAAGAGTTCAGATCAAAGACAACTTACAAAGGATTCAGGAGTGCAGGAAGGCTCAGTTGTACCTTGTTGCCCAGCAAAGTATCACAGTAACGGGAAGCTCTCTTGTGCTCTCTCCTGTCCAGGAGGTCAGACTGAGTGGTGGAGTCAGTCCAGGGCTTAAATTACCTGAGAAAAGTCAAAACTTCATATTACAATAGTACCTGTATTAGCCAGCTTATCATTCACCAAAAAAGATGGAAGTTGTTACAAATGTTACAAAAAGCAGCTTGGGGTGATAGGAGAGGATGGAGGATAGGAGAGAAACAAGAGCTGACTTAATATTGAAATCATACAGTTTAAATGGTGAGAATGTTAACATGAGAAGGAGAGGAAGGGGTTACAGATAGGAATGGAGAAGTCATTTGTTCAGTTCAGATTTTAATACAAATTTACCTGATTTCACACTTTTGAACTATGATGCAAGCTGGAATTCATTAATCCTTCAAGATTTGCACCTCTCTGAACTGTGCAATAGAATACACTAATCTAAGCAAAGTGTACAAAATGCATGTGTTAGGGAAGAGTGTACCCAAGAATGTGTATAGAATGAAAATAACACTCAAAAGTACACTATCGCTTGCAAAAAGTAGGTATTTGGGAACTTGATTAGGTACTGAAAATCATGTATTCGTAGAAAGACCCACAAAAATACAGTACATACATTTATTCATGCAGACTTTTAAACAAATCTTGAAGTTGAGAATGAACCTTAGTCAAAGTCTAGGGGGGAAAAGAGAAAACAGGAGAAACCAAAGCTGACAGATTTGTCCATCCTTTGCTGAAAGACATCAAAATAGACTCTAACAGGTGATGCAGTTGCTTCAGGTTGCACCTGGGACTGTGCCTAGGACTGCTGAGAAAAACAAGGCAGCAAAGTTTGAAGTCCTGCTGTTATTTGGAACCATCTCAGTTAATCTTGTCACAGAGAAGATGCTGCCTGCTGTTCAGTGGCTCACTATTTGGAGAGGCTACATGTAGATCCAGCAGCTCATGGTTCCATCTCAATTAAGGGCATTTTAATCATTTAATTACATGAGTTTTAGTTGGATGTGGATAAAAATAGTATTTCTGATGTAAGAAGCATGCTTATAGGTGATGTGTGAGAGAGAATGCTTCTTAGGCCCTTTCCGCACCTTACCTTGTTCCGGTGCCGGGGTGCAGGGATCACGCAAGCAGCCTCTGCCGAGAAGCTCTCCCTTCCCTGCTGCTTCAGCTCTGCACGAGCTGCCTGCTCACATGAGAGCCCTGCCTCTTCCTTCTGCAGTGCAGCCTGGGAAGCGTGACCGGCCCGGCTCCAGAGGCTCCGCACACCAGGTAAGTGCGCGCAGGGCCCAGGAGCAATGCGCAATTGCGCACCATTTTCAGCTTCTAGCCAAAAATGAAAAGGTGCACAATCAGCCCCTGGCAGCCCCTGGAGTGTTGCATGATTATGAGTGCATCGTGCAGATCACTCCTCGCAATCACGCAACACTCCAGGCCCTCTTTCACATGGCAAATGCTGTGTGAAAAGTGTCTAAGATGGTGCTTTTCATCTTCTGTAAGCAGATATTTAAACTCTCCCCTCCTTTTTTTTCTTGTTCTTATTTTTGTCATTGTTGCTGTTGTTGATGATGATGATGATGATGATGTTTTCCTGTTGCCTAATTAATTGAAGATGCGTTTTCACACAATGAGTTGATGGGGAAAAAGGATCCCCAGTTCTCAGGGCCTGGCCCTGAGTCTCCAGTCCTCAGGGCAAGAACGTTGCCTTGAAAAGTGCATGTAGACAGACTTTTCTCATCTGTTAGAGATTTTTTTTTTTACTTGAATGGCATATTCTGTGGAAATATGGTTAATGCTTGACATGTTTAATGACATAACCAGAGGCGTGATCTTGTGACGCCGAAATCTCATTGTTCAGGTTATTCCTGACCTGGCAACCCTAGTAACACAGCATTGGAGGAGCCAAGAGAACAATTGGAAATCTCACTCTGAATAGGCAGACAGAGCTTTGGCCTCTGAGGGAGAAATCTGTGTATGGATTTCCTCCACCCTATCTGCCCCTGGGGTCTTTCTTCACCATTACCTTCCTTGGTATCAGAGCTCTGATATCAACAAGGATGGCTCAGGAGCATGACATGGGTAGAGAAAGGGATGCTCTGGATATAGGGTATCCAAAGCACTATTATCCCCATCTTCAACATAGGAGGAGATTTGACCAATTGGAGAGAATCTGGTAAAACTGAGAAAAAGCTTGGCAGAGCTTGGAAAGAACTGGAGTAATCTGACCTTAGAACACTTTGACTTCATCACAGGGATGGACATGGCTCAGACTCAGTCACAGCACCTATCTGTGTTGAAGTTCTGCTCCTGTGTAAGTATGTTGCATTTTCAATTGGACCCAGACCTAATTTGCTACGTGTTTTGATGCTCCCTAGGAACCAAGGAAAAGAGAATGGGTGAAATCCATGAGATTCCTGCTGTGCTTTATACAGAAATACCACATCAAATCAAGTCATGGCTGAAGAGGCTTGCTTCTTTGCTTGAAATATTTCTAACCCAACTTTTCTTTTAGCCCTCCCCAGTGCATGTGGCAGCATCAAATCGCACAATAATCTGCATTAACAGTATTTTTTTTAAAAAAATGAATATAGTTCTGAATAGCTCTGCCCCCATATGTATACCAGAGTGATAGCCTTATTCTGACAGCTTAACCTTTTACTACAAGCTGTTCAACATTACTTTAAATCACTGTGCTGTAGTCTAGAGAAATTTCAGTATCATTATACAGACCATCATATGTCATAGCTCCACAACTGTCTAATTTTAGATCAGGATTGTTTATACCCAATGTGACATCTCATTATTTGTTCCTAATTAGTTAATTCAGACATATCTTAGGACTAGCCTAATGCAAGATACTGTTGTTGTTTGATGTTTGCTATTCCATACATCACTACAGTGTTCATGCAGACTCACTTACAATTGTTAGGGATAGTAGACATGGGGATCATGGTGTCTCTGAGTGTGATGAAAAGTGCACACGCATTACACCTTCCCCTCTTCTTTCCCTATTGAATACTAGTAGGAAAGTTTGTACTGGCTATATTCCTGTGCTCTGAAGCTCTTGATATTTGCTGGATGAGTCAGTTTGGATGACAACACAAACAATATCTCTTCAGCCTGCTTTCCAATCATCCTTCCTTTGTACAAAATACGGCATAGTGAAGTCACAGCAGCTGTGGCATAGTTTGCACTATACACACCGATTTGTAAATTAAGCTCTTGTCTGAAACATAGTGGGTCCGAAGCCAGAACACTCCCCAGAACAATGCCACAGCACCCAGCCTTGGGTTCTAGTCCACCCAGCTTCCTCCCAGTATAGAATAGCCCCGTGCCTATGATCAGTGATGCTGTGATAAGAGTTTTCTCTTCCCTCTCCACCAAAGGAGATTGAGATATAGCTGTGTGTTTAGTTTATACCATGATCAATAAGATGCTGTATTTTATTTCAATTTGGGTTGATAAAAAGATCTTTCCCCAGTTGAGTAATGGATTAGAGCAGCATTCTTCAACCAGTGTACCTCCAGATATTTGGGAGCATAACTCCCATTATCTGTAAATATAATGATGTGTCCGATAACATTTGGAGGGCACCAGCTTGGTGAAGAATGGATTAGAGAGTGCAAGAACCAATAAAACTGGACAGAGGATAACTTCCATGATAAATGGATGGTACATGCCAGCATGGTATAGTGATCTGGGTGCTGGACTGCAGCTCTGAAGACTGGGGTTCGATTCCTCACTTGGCCATTGAAACCCACTTGTGATAGGTTTGCCTTAGTGTCTCCATAAGTTGGAAATAACTTGAAAGCATACAACAACAACAACAACAACAACAACAACAACATGTTAGACAAAGAGTTTTGTATTTGCTTTCAGATGTGCCAGACTGCGTAATCTCCAGTGTATATATGTATATAAGTGACAAAACAGAAGCATCTAGGCTACGTTGATTTACCAAGGCAGATCTTGAACAAACACAATGCTGTTATGTTCCATTGTAAAGTCATTGGGTCTGAAAAGATATGTGGTAACACTGCATTGCTGATGAAAAAAAAAAAAAAGAGCGAGAGAGAATGCAAGGTGGTACATAATTATAAGACTATAGTCTCTGTAAAGCTGTGAGGCTCATGACTTTCACTGTAAGTGAAATGGTTGCAGTATAGCTTTCCGTTCCCCCCACCACCACTTTTTTTTTCTTTTATGAAACAGGCTTGAAGCAGAAGGCGACACTTTATAGCAGAAGCGCATCAAGTATTATTTAGCACCTGCTCTTCTCAGCTCACTCTTCATCCTCTTAAGGCCTAAGCAGTGTGATGGTAGTTTTTAATTTAGGTATATTTTCTTCTTTGTCTCCTTCCCCTAGAAATCAAAAATTACTTTTTAGAAAAAGGGTTATGATTTGCAGTAAGAAACCTCCTTATTCGGTTCTGGGAAGGAAGTCCTGTTGATCATGGTGTGAGCTTGTTGAACACTAGAGAAAGTCAGCATTCATAGAATCATAGAAATGTAGAGCTGGAAGAGACCCCAGGGGCCATCCAGTCCAACCCCCTGCTATGCAGGAACACCCTCAAAGCATTCCCGACAGATGGCCATCTAGCTTCTGCTTAAAAACCTCTGCTCTTCATTTCCTTTTGGGCAAACCTGGGGTTCTTCTCCCTACTTCTCTGCATGTTTTAAAAAGTCCACCAACTCTAGGAGTTGAAAAAATAAATTTAAAAACAAACATTGTCAAAAGGTGAGTAACAAAAGGCTGGTGGACGTGAAGGATAAAGTGTTCTTGGTAGTCATACTCTTACTTGGGAAATTGTTCCACTTGATGCCCACCTTCTTCTGTCTTTACAGGCCTTCAGACTGGCCACAGAGGCTCCCATGTTTACCTTGGCCTCTATTTGACTTTGTGTCCTTTCACACTACTCAATTATAGCACTATGATTCCATTTTAACTGCCATGATTCTATCCAGTAGAATCCTGGGAAATATTTGTCTGTCTATCTGCCTGCCTGTCTGTCTGCGCACACTTGTAATTTAGGGAGGGATATTTGGAATTCTCTGCCAGAGTTCTCCTCTAGTGCCTCACCAAATCAAAAATCCCAAGATTCCGTAGAATGCAGCCATGACAATTAAAGTAGATTCATATTGTTATAATTGAGTTGTGTGAAAGGGTCTTTAGAACTTCATTGGCTGGAATAAATTATTCATTTTGCTTTTATTCTCGTTTTTCTTGTTTTAATCAATGTTTTATTCTATTTTGAGCCTTTCCACTTTGTTATACGCTACCTTAACAGGGCCTATGCTGAAAAAGCAACTTATCAATCTTATGAATAAATAAAAAACTCAAAATCAATTGCCTGTAAATTACTGTGATTGCAAAGTCAATTTGTTAAACTAATCAGGCTTTTCCTCACATGGTTCCAATTTTCTCAGCTAGGAAGTTTTAAAATGGGTGCAACAACCACTGTAAACTGAAATGGGGGCAGAAGACAGCTTTGTGAAAATGATATGGAAAATAAACTAATTCTGTCACCTAAAATGTGCAGATAATATGTGTCTTCTCCAGCGTATGTTGTACTTCTAGTGTAGTTCATCAGGCTAAATAAGTTTCTGTCCTTGCACTACATTGCTAAAATTCAAACTTAACACTTTTTTAAAAAGTGTAGCAATTGACTAAGGCTAACATTCATATGCAGTTAACGTATGCAAGAAGCTGCTGACTTTGATTTTTGCCAGTTCTCTCTCTTTGTTATACAGGCCCAGGCTGATGCAAATAGCCACCATTTCCTACATAGCAATATTGCTTCCACAGTCTGAAGGATTGGAATCACCAGCCTTCTCATGGTTGGTTTGTTCTTAAAAAAGCAATTACTAAAAGGCACAAAAAATTATGTATGCCTTTTGAATAGCTAGCTAAAACTGCAGCCCAAATGCTGCAAGCCAAGGCAGAGATAATTTTCTCACCAGAAGGAATGAGAAGTATCAGGTGAAAGAGTGAGAACAGAAATTTTAGCAGTGGCTGGCAACTTCCAGAAGGGGGTGGGGTGGGGGCTCCACACTACCACTGAATTATTTGCTTCCTCCTTGCCTTACAGTTGGCACAGAAATTCAGCAGTGTCTGTGGTCGCTGTCTGTGGTGTCAAAGGGTTCCAGAGCGCCTCCAACACCATAGAGTTGTGTGTAGTGGGAGGCAGAATTTCTTCTTCTGTTCTGAACGTGAAGGGAAGAAGTGTTTGCCACCTGCAGTGGCCATCTCACTTTCCCTACTGGCTGAACTGGGCTGAATATTCTGGTGGTTTGGCACCAAAATTGAAACATCAGCAGTCCATAGCCCCACAGCACCTCCCACCTCTCAGTAGGAGATTCATGTTTTGCATGTTTTTACAAACTGATCCCTGAACTTAGCACCCTCCCTCTGTTTCCTTCCTTGGAGCCCCAGTCACATTAATAGTTAATGATACACTAAATTTATTTCATCTTCAAAGTCCTCTGCAAACATTAGTTAACTAATCCTCACAGCTTTTCTGTGAGTCACTATTATTCCTACATGTATTTTGAGTATCTCTCTGATTTGCTGTCCACTCTGAGCCTTCTCCACTCTTCAGCTTCCCAGGGACTCTCTGTGGATTACTTCTTTCACAGATATGTTTGCTGCCAGTGCTGGTTGTCATCTTCTGCCAGCGTTTCTCCCTCCGTCTCCCTTAGTCTAGTTTCTCGGCTGTGCTGGAGCTTACAGCTCCTTCCATTAAAATAGTCTCCAGAGTGGGAGGGTTATCGGTCTTGCATACCAACACACACAGACACACAATAAAGAGGCCACAAACGAGGGAAGTAAATATTTCCTCGGGTATTAATGAGCTGTCTGTGGGATTTGAACTCAGGACCTTACAGTATTCTAATTGAGATCTCAGCCACATCAGCTTAAAGAGAAGCTCCATTAGCAGGCTTCAGTAGTTCCAGTCTCTAAGTAACAAATTATTTGATTCCCTGGTATGTTTGCCTCACTACTTATCATTCCTAGGGATGACAACTGCACTGAATTAAGCAAACGGACTCAATGGATAAAAGGATCACTTCTGAGATACTTACCCTGTTCTCTTCTTAGAGTGATCTATATTGATCTAAGGAGGGTTTGCACCATTTCAAATGAAATTGAGCTCTTTTAACATTTTGTGATGCTTTTTCACTAATACCAGACCTTTAAAAACTCTAGTGTTTGAGCATTCAGACAACACCGCATGTGCACATTGAACACGTTTACCCTCATGCCACATCTGAGATCTCCTTTTCTGCTGTGGTATTTTTGTGAACTGAGCAGCTACAACAGTATCTTATGTTTAATTAATACAGTGTGCTTGAAGATGCTCCGTACAAGCAAGCTCAATTAAGGTTTTGTGTAAACGTTTTGAAGACTTCTCCCCCTCCCCTACCTCCAAGCTGAAATGCTGCTCTGGAACATGGAGCTGAAATGGACTGGATTGCTCCCATGACTAGCATGACTAGCAGACATGCTTGGGGACTGTTTGCCAGACTCCCACTCGCAGCAGTTTGAGGGGGGTTTTATACTCCACTCTGCCACGTGTTCAGACAAACCACCAGACCATCCGAACATCCTGACATGACTTCCATTTGTATTGTTTCCATCCTGTTCTCCCTTCAAGGAATGTGGAGCCAGCTGCATGAAGTTTATTTCAGTTTTTCTTCTAACCTGAGAGGTGGCAAGTGGCCCCAGCTTCCTCTCAGTAAACTTCGCAGATCTAGATTTCCCATGAACAAACAGCACTGTACTGGATTTCACAGGGTAATCTCCCTATGCTGCTTGACCCCATACTCATGCAGTATTTCTCAAATTTAGATCAGAGATGGGAAAAATGTAAACCATACAGTCCCCCAGCTCTTTAGAGGGGTCCTTGCCCTCCAGGGACAAAAGTTATCAAAAAAGGAGTCAGAATCACTGCAAAACAGCAGTTTTACTCATCCTACCCACTCCAGTGACCCCAGAAAAAGCTGAAGAAGAAAACAGAAGTGATGTCACATCTTGCACTAGTCATCATCTTCTGGCAACATCTCTCCAAATATGTCTATTAGTCCAGTTTCTCTGCATGGCTGAAGCTTGCTCTGGAACAGAGGTGGGCAAAGTGCAGCCCCCCAGTACCATTTTTTTACCCTAGGGGCCAAAAAAGAAAAATCTCCAGAAATCAAAAAAGTTGCAACATTTTTCCCCCAAAAATATTTTTGTTCCAAATGTCTTCTTGGGGACTTGGAAAGCTCAGAACCATGGTGAAAATGTCCTCCATTTCTCTTGATGTTCCCTGGGAATTTGGGGGCTTTTTTTTCAGGAGCGGGTACAGAGGGAGATCTGCATGGGTCTCCAAGGTCTCCTGGGGGATAATGCAGCCCTTAGCTTTCCACTGTAGCCCATCCCTTCTCTAGATCTGCTGTTCTCAATGAACAAAAACATGCTACTCCAGCAGTCTGTTTAGCCATCTTTGTGGAAGATGGCAATCGATTACTTTTCAGAGAGCTGAAAGTGAGCCTGTGACTGCTCAAATACAAGCCTGTATAGGCTGTTGTTGCTTTCTCAGTTACATCATGACCTACACTCAGTTTAGGTTTGATACTTCAGGCACTATTTATGAGAATTAAAAACTCTTTCTATGGACAATAGCCAACATTGATGAAGGTGATGCTCCTACATATTGGTGTGACCAGGGGAGGTATTTAGCTAGAATGGTGAGTAAAGACACTGACCCATGCGGCTGGTGGATTTTTTAAAAACCTTCTTGAAATGTATTTGAAAGTGCACAACTTAAAGATATAAATGAATGCCCCCCCCCCGTAATGCCCTATTATTAAAGTTAATTTCATTCTAAACCAGAAAGTGCTTATCATATGACCTGGTTCAGTTCAAAATTCAGTTGAATACTGGGACATGGGGAAGGATCTGCTATTCAGGAACTAGTATTTTTTCCCCCTGCATTCAGTAAGCTTCTCCTTTTGTTTATTGTGCTTCTACATCTGTCACTGCTGGATCAAGACAGATCAGTGGTACAGTGTTACATCTTAAAATATAAACACTTGTCACATCCATTCCTATGGCTACATCCCTAAAGAGAGCTCCCCAAATTCTGGTAGCTATGTTGATCTGTATCAATTAACCAGTTACAAATTTTGCCTCCATCAGGAGCAGACCTTTTGTAAAGTTAACAGGTCTTAATTCAGGACCAAGCCACCTGAAATGCTTTGCATTGCCAGCAGGGGTTGCTCACAGTAGTATATTGTAAGAAACAGGAAAGTTAGTAGAAAAGGTTAACAGTGTAGGGCAGAAAGGCCCCAAGAAAAGGCAAAAAGTAGTTTTGCAAAAATCCAAAAGAACTAGGCTGTGGATAAAGAACCAGCTAGGAAATGTAAAATTTGTTGGCTTTTTAGCACTGCTGCTGATTTTATTAGTTTAAAAGCTTAATCAATAATTTAATTTTGGAATTAAGTTAATAGTCAAATTCCAACTTAAGTCAATCAATTTATTTAATAAATACATGTAGTTAAGTTTTACTTTCTCATTAGAAAATCTCTAACTTAATTAATAGCTTAATTGATTTTAACTACTATTTTTTTTAATATTTTTCTTAAAAGTTTTGCTGCATAAAAAGCAGAGTGGATATACCCCATTATTGGATATATCACACACACCCCCGCTTCCATATTATTTTACTCCAGTTGAGTCTTCTTTGTTTCCATTTACCAAAAGAAAAAGAAAGAATAACAGTTACATTTTACAGAAGAGAAAACAATTACATTATCTCTTTCTTTACTTTCATATACTTTTAAATTTTTATCGATTCCAAAACTCCTTTCCATTCCCTTTCAAAGTTCTGGATAGGTTTATTTTTCAATGAAAATGCTAACTTTTCTGTCTCTACCATATCCAGAACTTTTATTTTCCACTCCCCTAAATCAATATCTTTCTTTTCTTTCCAATGTTGCGCGTATGTCAACCTTGCAGCTGTTATCAAATATAACAATATCTTCTGATGACTTCTAATCTCCCTTTGTTGTCCTAAAATATTTAACAAATAAAATTCCGGTATCATTTCAAAGTTCATTTTACAGATTCTCTGAATTTCGTCACGTATCCCCTTCCAGAACTTTCTTGCCGTTCCACAAGTCCACCACATATGAAAAAAGGACCCAATCTTTTCATCACATTTCCAACATTTCACATTCCCATTTTTAGTTATTTTATGCAATCTTTCTGGGGTCATACACCATGATTTTGACTACTATTTTAACTTACTGACAGTTTGTGTTACTGATTGGGTATTGGAAAAACCTGTCCCTGCCACAACCACCCCATCCACTGCAAGGATTGCAGCAATGCTCAGAGGGTACAGCAAAGCCTGAGAGGTTAGCAGATGATGAGACCATTACTGTTCATTGAGAAATCCTTTGACCCTATAAGCCCCAATTCCACTGTACCACTGAGATGAACGCCACAATACTATGAAGAGGAGAGTTGGTCCTGTTACTGCACAGATGTGATAATACATGTATAACAGAGCACATTTCATTTCAGCCGTGGTAAGAATGCTAGCCCCAGTAACAGGGCTCTGGATGGCAAATCCTTTTCATATGAACTCACATACCCTGCCATTCAGGAAAGCTTAGATTATTACAGCAACATTCACCTAATCTCTCTTTTTTTCACCGTCTTTTGGTCCTGATGTGGTTAAAAACTGCTTTTCTACAAATGGCTTGTCACACAGAACTGCCTGGTACCCATTTGTTTCAATGTCTGAATGATGGCTAAATTGTTTAGTAAACAGGGATAAGCCAACAATTAAGTTTTACTGCCATATTTTAAAAATAGATCTGAACAGGAAAATTTCAGTTTCTTATTTTACAGTATTATGTCTGTTCCATTTCTCCATACTTTGTGTCTGGTAATGGTTGTTGGACTAGTGTGTGAGAGAGAGTGGAGTGGAGAAGACATTCAAGAATGAATAAATCAAGTGGAATTTCTGACTCTTCTGTAAATTCCATGTTGACACTCTGAGAAGGAACTAGACAATGGCCACTTCTTCAGTTCTCCCCAAAGGCCTGGTGAAATATTTATATAACACAGCCTTCAAAACTTGCAAATCTGTCTAGCTGGAATCCCCAAATCCAGCTCAAATGCCATTTTGATTTTTTTTAACATTCACATTTTACTTTTTCTTCTGAGATATATATTCCGCAGTCACAGCCTTTCCCAAAGAATCCTGGAATAAAATACTGATCTTTAAATTAGTGGTCGATTTGGTAAAATACATCTTTTCTGGTTTTCTTGCTTGCTTGCTTGTGTTCTGCCTGTCTCTCTGTCTGCCAGTTTTTTTCTCTGTCTCTCATTCTCATTCTATCAACCTCCACATCTCTCCCCCATTCTTTCTCCTGTAGGACATTTGCCTTGGGGTCTCCAAGCACACATTCTCCCTCTCTCTCTCCCCGCTCCTTCCCTCTTATGCAGCTATACAATGGAGAATGCTGCTTGAGTGGTATTTGGGAAGAAACTACTGTAGATTGCATCTGAGAGAATTTCTTATCACCGTATCATATTGAACAGAACAACCTGTTTCTTTGGCACAGGAACAGCAAGCAAGTGTTGCCTTCATGACCTGTTTGGCAGAGCTACCTGGTTGCAAGATGTGGGGTCTGGATATGGAAAAAGAACTAGAACCCTCCAGATGTTTGGGATTGCAGCCTCTATAAAATGCTGACCATTAGCCATGCTGGCTGGTGTTTATCAGAGTGGCAGAACAAAATATCAGAAGAGTAGGTTGCCAGCTCCTAGCCCAGATGTATCTCTGATCCGACTTTCTTTTCCCAGTCTTCGTTCTGACTTTCTTTTCCAAGTATTTGTTCACTAGACCCTGGGCTGTGTACACCATTGCATTGTTTAAAGAAGGTTGTGATTGTTCATCAGCATCACATATATTGTTTCTTACAGGTCCAGTTCACCAGGAAAAAAAGTATTTACATATTGGCAGAAGACAGCAAATGTTATTCTATTATTAGATCAATATTACCATAATGTAAGCTTCTGCCAAGTCAATGAATGGTGATGAACTGTTGACAAATGGTGTTTGGATTATGAGCCCTGGCCTTTGCAACTTACCAAAATAAAAATGAGCATGACTCAATTTTTTTCACTTAGCTTTGACTGCCTGTGCATTTTCTAGTGGTCTAATGAAATATAGGTTACTTCTGAGCAGAGATGCAGGGGACTGTACAAGTAGCATCTCATGCAGTTTGAAATGTTAATTTGTTTTAATTCTTAGGAACTTCCTTTCTGAACACAAGTACAAGTATAAAAATACTGTAATAGAATATTGTAATAAAACTTTAAAATGAAAAAAATGAAAACCAACGATATCTTAAATTGTCATAAAAATTCCCAGTGGCACAGCAGTAAACTATCCATATCAGTAAAGAGCAGCACAATTAATAAAATATATCAGTGAAAAGCCATTCAGAATACTGCAACAGAGGGGCTCCCTGTCTTGGGAGGGCCTCTTATAAGGCAGAGGCCACGACTGAAAAGTCTGTGTTTCTTGAGCCACCAATGCAACTATTTCTTATCTTCCTACACAGGTTTGCATGGGTGAAGGCAATCCTTTGGGTAACCAGGTCCTAAGCTTTAAAGGCCCAAACCCAGGATGTCAAACTGAGTCTGGAAACACACTGACAACCCATGCGACTCGTATAGAATCATTGTCCCATGTTCTGATCATCAGTACCTGAGCAGTGTCATTCTGTACCAGCTAAAGTTTCTGGATCAATTTCAAAGGCAGTGCAATGATTTAAAAACACTGAAAAATCTGACAATCACACCTCTAGAAACTTTCTGAGATCATGATTCTCAGTTAAAACAAGTCTACAGCCCCCAGAGACCTTAAAACTGGACATCAGTCACTTTCAGTATAATCAGAAACCAGAACTGTGGCCCACATGGGTCCAGCAATGGGAGATAAGACAAGTGTATCTCCTAGGACCTTCAAGGTCGCCCACCCCTGCATTAGGACAACCAAGGCTTTTCCCATCCCAGTACTGGTTCTGAAACTGAACTGGAATGGATCTAAATGATCAGCACCTTGCTAACATTTCAGCACCTTGCTCAAAAAGGATTGGACCCTTTCAAAAATAGCCTCACTACCACCTCCTTAAAGGCAACAGGAATTATCTTGTCTGAATTCCACGATTCTCAGCTCGGGCAAATTTCAGCAGCAAGGATAGGCAAAGATCCAGAGCACATGTTGGAAGCCTCCATCCTTCCAGTAGCTCATCCACATTCTTGGGTTGCACAAAAGGAAAGATGTCCATGGCTGCCATTCATCTCTAGCTTGTTTCAAACTTGGCATCCCTGTAAGCTTAAATAGAAGTCATTTTGTCTGCAAATGCCAACTGATCACTTCAAGGGCTTGATTCTCCACCCTGCTGACCTGTATCTAATGGTTTCCTTGCCACCTAGAACAGTTCCTCTGGACAACATTGTGGGAATAAAATGATTGCAGAGAAATAAAGCTGGCACAGTTCTCTCATGTCTTTGCATAACTATCCATATAGAAGTTTATGCTCTGCTTCTGTGTACCTCTGGACAGCCTTTTCCTTCCCATTCTCTTAAATCTGCATGGGAAGGCATTGTTCTTCTCTACAACAGTGCTCACATTATGGAATATGCTCCCCCTTAATTTCCTACTGCACTATCACCCATTTCATAGAGAGGTATCAGTATCTCAAACATATGTCCAAACTATGAAGTCTTTTGTAATTTGTATGCCACTGTCGGAGCTCTTTTGGTTAAGGGTGGGATATAATTGCCCTAAATAAACAAATGAATAAATGTTATCTAACACAGTCCTTTTTAAGGAGCTCAAGGAGCTGTATTTCCATAATTGGAGCTTGAGACTTCTAACAGAGAATCTTCAACATCTTTCTCAGACCAGAATCCAAGATTTCTTAGGGAAGGATGCCTCATAGAACTGATGCAGGTGTGTGGTATAAAAAAGTCCAGGAAAATATTTGCTCCGACAAATAGCCCTAAAGAGTATCTCTAGCAAAAGCCAATTTCATATGATTTTAAGCAGAGTATAAAACCTGACAAGGCACTAATACAGTTCTGTTCTCCCTTGATAACTATGTTCCACACCACAAGCATTGCTAATTCTCATTTTATATCTATGTATATTGTTGGCAGAACCATGTGTTTTCCTTGAAAGCTAATACCAGTGAATTCCAAGGATTGATTGTATTCTGTGTTCTTGCAAGATGAGTTTAAATAATTTTAAATCAGTATTTATATCATGGGCAGAAAAGCAAATATATTTTCTGTATTCACTTTTCTTCTAATAAATTAGTATTTTTGTGTGTGTTTTTTGTGGGTTTTTTGTATTCAGTTATTATAATAACATCTTAGCTATCATTTCTGTAACTTTCATATTTTTTAGACTTCATAGTTTTCATTGTTTTCTAGCATTCTCAGAATCCCTTTTATAACCTTAGGTGCTTCCAAACAAGACTTTTAAAGTATGTTTGTCCTGCCTTGTTCATGGGTTGTTAGGGTTGGAGGAGAGCAAACTTGTCATCTTTCATAACATTGTCTTGCTTTGCCACTGTTTCTTCCATCTTTTTCTCACCATTGAAAATCCTTCAAGGAAGCAAAGACAAGATAGCAGCACAGTGCCTTTGAACATGTAGCTCTAAGAGCCGTCCCTCTGGCATCATCTATTTGCAAAGATGCCTTTTGGCTCCCTTGGTGAATCTTCTCCAGGTTTTAATGTGAATGTTATCAGAGCTGTCCATGGTGCTGAAACTGATTTAGGAATTGAATTCAGTACATTGGATATTTCCTTAAAAGTTCATTCTAAAACCTGGAGAAGATCTGCTGCCCATTCACATGGAAGCCACTTGCTGCTACTGTTGGTTTGATTCTATCTCAGCAAACCTCCATTTCTAATTTATAATTCGGTGAACTGAAAAGCTACTTAGGTTTTTTTTCCCCCTAGCATGCTTCACTTTGCATTTACTAACATTTAATTTCATCTGCCATTTCATTTGCCCTTTCCCCCAACACTGTGAGATCCTTCTATAAATCCTCATAGTCTGCTTTAGATTTAACTGTGTTTAATAATTTAGTATCATCTGAAAATTTAGTCACTTCACTGTTCTTTCCTTTTTCCAGGTCATTAAGGACTATGCTGTAAAAAGCAAATAGCACACTGGTTGGGGTTGGGGAGGACCCCAACAGAGAAATGGCTCTTTGCGTCATCCGTTAGCTATCTTTCCACCGATTTTTGTTACCTGGAAAAGAATGGCATGGCGTTGCTTACTAATACTACAACTTTCAAGCATTTCTGATATAATTTGATTGTCAGTATACCTGCTGATAAAGTCAAAGGCTGCTTTGGATAATGGATTGGCCCACTTATGACCAATTTAAAAGCTCAACAGGTGTCTCATGAAGTAGGACTGCCAGAGTGAAGACTGGAGAGGGCTCCTGTACCTTTAAGGGTTATGCAAAAGAGGGACTTCATCTCCAGCATCCTAGTGCTTCTTATTACCTAGCTGTATGGAATTCACCCTGCTGAAATTCTCTCTTCTGCATGGTCATCAAAGGTACAGGGGATTTCTCCAATTTTCAGTCTGGCTACCCTATTATGTGTGTGTGTGTGTGCGCTTCCAGATGAGGTTTTCGTAATGCAGTCTCCCTGCCTCTTGCACAGAATTTTATTGGAGGTCCAAGTGATGAAACTTCCCATTTACTCCACTGCCCCTTCCATCCTTTTTCATAACAGGAAAAAATGCTCTTAAGGAAGGAAAGATAGAGACAATCCAGAATACAAGCACATAGACGTGACTTTGGCTTCCCCAAGTGTTGCTGGAGGTGTGATTTGCTTGGGGAAATTGGCATAGAAGTGATAGATTACAAGCAAAGAAAAAAAGAAAGAAACCAGGATGCAACAGGGCAGCGATTTCCCATCTGCGAGCACCATGCCCAACTGACTTCTCTTAAGACGAGAAAAGATGCCAAGGGCTCCAGTCACATAACTCATACATCATCCCCATTATAATTATATGCAGGGCTTGAAATGTTACTTTTCAACCATAACCAGTTATAGTTACAGTTCTAAGTCCCAGTTATTAGGAATGTTGTAATTTTTAAAAAGTAACTCTTTCCATTTGGATTATTCTAAAATAACTAAAATGGGAGGTTTTAGCTATTTGAAGAACAACATCAGAAGAAGTGGCTGGCCTGTAGTAGACCTGACTACAAAAGTCCCATTGAATCAGTGGAACTTATAACTGTTAACTTAGCAACAGTGGGTCTGTTCTGGTTGGAACTGTCAATGTATTTGGACCAAAACATCCTCACTAAGCAACAAGACTACAAACACTTTTAACTATGAAAGTAAGTAAAAGTAGTTATAGTTACACCACAAAGAAGTGAAAGTATCCCACGCTAGTGTAACATCATGCTGTCATTATTGGAAAAAATTACAAGCGACTGGTTTTTTGTAACTGGTTACCTCCACATTTTGTTTCTCTTGTTCTGTCAGTGATTTCTGTTACAAATATTGTTTTAAGGTTTGGTTGTGTATTTCGCATTTTAACTACTTTGTCATCTATTTTGTGAGGTCATTTACCCTGAAAACTAGACGATAAACAACAACTAGTACTAACTTAGTCCCTATAGAAACAAAGGAAAGAAAAATTGTCTATCATACCAAAGCCCATGACACGCAGGTTTGTAGGAAAACAGTGACTTTGCTGGTTTCAATATCTCTCTCCTTCTAATTAGCCCAGCAACCATCTGCATTAAATATTCTGCTGGGATAACTGATCCCATTCTTTTTGCCAGAACATACAGCTGGCTAAAGAGAATCAAGTTTGGAGTAAATTGATTCATTTAACTCCATCAGCTACCAGCCCTGTTAACTTTTAAAACACTTCCTTTAAGTCACATTGGTTCCTACAGAATGCAAAGTTCACTTAATGGTGGCTATGGGCAGTGTCCTATTACAACTGATTGTGTATTTTAATGGTCATTCTAATTTTTAACGGCATTTTATTTGACTTTTAGTGCTTTTGTTCTGTGGGATTCCTGTTTACCAATTTGTTTTTACATGATGCGGTAGATGAAAATAAAAATCAGATACTCAGCTCTGGAAAAAGAAAACTTTTCTGTTCAAATGGTATGTCACCTTGTTTTGTTTTGTTTTTTTTAATATGGAGTTCTTATAAGAGCCAGCATGTTGTAGCAATCTTGGTTTTGGACTGGGATGCTGGAGACCAGATTTGAAGTCCCTGCTTGACCATGGAAATCCACTGGGTGACTTTGGGCAAGTCACACTCTCTCAGCCTCAGATGAAGCCAATGGCAAAACCCCTTCTGAATAAATCTTGCCAAGAAAACCATGTGGTAGGCTCTCCTTAGGGTCGTCATAAGTCAAAAATGACTTGAAGGCACACAACAAGAAAATGAGTACTTATGTATGTTGTTAATCTGAGTGAACCCTTTAATCAGCAATGAATTGTGAGGACTGGGAATTCACTCATGTGGACTGAGAATGGGCTGCAGAAGCCAAGTGCATAAAACAAGGATGAGGAGCCTTATTTTTGGCCTAAGGTCCAGATTGCCGCCTAGGAAAGATTGCTGCCTGGGGCCACCTGCTGGCAGAAGGCAGCGATACACCCACAATGGGCATCCCTGCCTTTTGCTCACACATGCACAAGGACTCTGGAAGTGGTTTCTTTTAGGGAGAGGGGAAGAGCAAAACACTGGCTGGCAGGTTGTTACTAATTTTGACTATTTGCAGGTATATTTTGACAAAACAATGAAAACAGGGCATACACTGCATTTAAACAATCGTTGTCGTCATTATCAGCGTCCAACTGAAGCAGTTGCAATCTGAGTACCGTGAATGCAATAGCAAAATAGTTTTTTAAAAGTAGTACATACAGGCAAAACAAAAAGAGAAACAACAAATTACAACAAATGTCCTTGTTTATAAGGAAAACAAAAAAATTGCTAAGTAGCAAGTACTAAGAATCAATAAAGGCAGTAAACAATAGTGGAGAAGTAGCAGTAATAGGCCATTTCCGCACTATACTCTTATAGAGCCAGCCTCTCCCTAAACTGCAAACTCCAGGATTCCATAGCATGTTGAAAGTGGAATAATTGTGCTATAAGAGTGTAGTGCAGAAATGGCCATAGTAATATATGTTGGTTTCCAGCTTTCCTAACATAAATTATATATGATTCTATAATATAACTTCTCTGCTTATGAATACCGTTCAGATGCTTCAATTGCTACTTTTCCGAATACACTAATTGTCAAAACCTATAGTCAGCATATTGTACTTTTTTTCTTGCAAAAAACCTAGCAAAGTTTCCCAATCTTTTGAAAAAGTCACCACTGATTTTTCTCTTAACAATATTATCAATTTGTCTATTTCAGCTAGGTCTATTACATTCAATGGAATTTCTATATTCTTCCAGTTCTGTGCATACAATAAGCAATAAGCAGTAGCAAAATAATGATCATTTAGTA
This sequence comes from Iguana delicatissima, assembly GCA_948472985.1. Classification (NCBI taxonomy): domain Eukaryota; kingdom Metazoa; phylum Chordata; class Lepidosauria; order Squamata; family Iguanidae; genus Iguana; species Iguana delicatissima. Next base: position 666,824 of record CAOKZL010001413.1, read on the forward strand.
CGTTATTTGAGTGATAAATCCTGCAGAGACTCAACTACGTAAGAGTCTTGGTGGTGCAATTTTGTCTGGTCATTTCCATGGAGAAATCTTAGTATCACCAGTGTAGTCTTAGAGGGGCCTGAGGGGTCCCCTGTTCCAGGGTCCATGCACACACACACACAATTCATGTCCTCATTCACTCTGCATTCATACATGCACACATACACCGATGCTTACTTCCCAGACCCTCATTACTCTTGGTGTTGTTCTTTGCCTTCAAGTTGTTTCTGAGTTATAGCAATTTTTAGGCGAACCTATCATGGAGTTTTCTTGGTAAGATTTGTTCAGAGAGGTTATGCCTTTGCCTTCCTCTGAGGCTGAAAGAGTGTGACTTGCCCAAGGGCACACTCTGGGTTTCGCTGGCTGTTTGGGGATTCGAAACCTGGTCTTCAAAATTGTAGTCCAGTGCTCAAATCACTACATCTGAACTGAACTATCCAAAGTGTAAATTCAAAGTTATTGAGGAGTGCAGTAGATCTCCATTTCTGTCTCTTCATGGAATACTGTACAAAAAAAATTTGTGCATTCTAACACTCTGTATGTACTTCACCAGATAGCATAGAAATAAATGTTTGAGGAGCTAGTTTCATGTCTTTCAAAAAGCAGTTTTGTTTTTAATTGTACTACATTGGCATATTTTATTGCAGATGTATGCCTGTCTGATGCCCAAAGTTGCCAGTATGCATTCTTTCACTTTTGCTTCAAGGGACTGTAAATGTTTCATCATTTTGGTGCTAATTCTCCATACTCCACTTCCATTGCAGCTTTTGGTGCTTCATGTAGTCTGTGTAATATTTCTGTCTCCATGGCTAATGGTTTGAAAACCTTCAGAGACTTTGGAGATATGACCTTTTGTATATTAATAGATTTTGACATCCAGATGAACACATCTACATCTCAAATAATCTTTGCGGCCATATCCCCTGTGACTGGGGAGGTAGTGTTGTGTTCCACATACAGCGCTTCTCACTGGTTTGTCTCCTCCTATCAGAATGGCTGCACGTCTGTCTGAGCATTACATTAAAAAGTAACATCCAAGATCCTGCTTCATGGGCTGCAATGCGCAACTTTACAATGATGGAGCTGCGTCACTGACACAGTATGCCACCATGTTGGAGAATTGTGAGAATGAGCTATGGGGCACCACATAACACATCCCATTACACAACCATATGACAGGCCACCTTGCAAGATGTCCCATTGTGAAGCAGGCTTCCACCACCACATAGTGAGGCACAGTGAAAGGTAGGGACATTTTCCCAGCCAGGCAGTGGGCAACCATGGCTTTCCACTGCTTTCTGTCCTGAATTGCCAGTGCCCCATGACTCTGTGGGGGGCTATTTCCCCCTCCCCTTGTCACTGTGCAAGGGTATCGTATCCCACAGAGCACCATACTGCTTCACTTTGCAGCATTGCACAGCCGCCACACTGCTTGCTCCACTTGTGCAGTGGTCTCTATGGCACAGCTGTGGCAATGTTGCCCTCCTGGGGTACCACTGTTGCACAATGCTGTGTTTCCAAACTACGCAACTGGAAGGTGGCTGATGACATCATAAATTCCCAACAGGATGTTCTTATCCGTACCCTACTGCTGTCCCCCAGTCTCTAAAGGTGGTCCCAGGTGCTGATTATTCTCCTTTATTCTGTGCGCACACGCACCGCATGTACATGACACAGCTCAAAAGTCAAGGCGTGTGCTGTTGCTACTCAGCTTTCCAACATGGCCAGTAATTTGCTTTGCAACGCCCTCTAGTGTCCAAGGTCTCTCTTTTACTCTCAGGCTCTGCCTGAAGTCACTGTTCCCCTGAGCTGCATTTGAAGAAGATAGAACATGCAGCTGTGTGATGCTGCTGCCCCTTTTTATTTTTTGTCCAGAAGAGCGGGACCTGTTTCACCCTTTGCCTTCTAACCATTTTCCTGCTCATCTCCTCTCCACTGCTACCTGTTTTTCCTGTATCTTTTCGCACCGTGTGGATAGCAAAGCAACTGGAGGAAGGAATTTTGTCCAGAACAACAGCAGGCAGAGAAAGGGTTAAGCATCTCTTCAACATAAGCTGAAACTCTTGCTTTAGATTACAGCCTCCCCTAGCTAATTGTGGATGTTCTTTTTAAAAAGAATCATCTGGGGGAATTTACACATAACTGCGTGTAACATCATGTCATTTGGCCCTTTGTCCTAGCGAATAATGATCTGGTTAAGAAACACAAGGGATCTTACAGTATAATTCATGTGAGTCACTGTGAGCTGTGCAGATATCTTTTGATTGCTTTTGTTCTCCATTCTGTTTCTGTAGTGTTGCTGATAGGATCATAGAGTTGGAAGGGACCACAAGGGCCATTTAGACCAGTGGTTCTCAACCTGTGGGTCCCCAGATGTTTGTGAACTTCAGCTCCCAGAAGCCCTGAGCATTGACCATAGTGGCTGGGCCTTCTGGGAGCTGAAGTCCACGAACATCTGGGGACCCACAGGTTGAGAACCACTGATTTAGACCAACTTCAAAGATGGAGGAATTTATCCTTCTTCCGTATCCGGCTGGTCTGGTTAATGGCCCTTTGCATGAGGGGTACAGCTGCCTCCAGAGCAGTTTGGGAGACCTTTGCTCTTCAGGCATTTTGGACTTCAGCTCTCAGGAGCAAATATGGACAAGGATGAGGGAATGTGGCAGTCAATGTCCAAAATCTCTGTAGGGCCAAAAGTTACAGAGTCCTGCTCTGTATCATTATTATTATCTGCCTATGCAGAGACATCTTTTTGCCAGACAGACACCTCTTGCTCCATGCAAGTTCTGCAACAAGGCCAAATTGTTCTCTGAATGGTGTTTTCTGATCTTCACTACAGCATAATTTCTGACATTTTGCCAGTAGCTTGAGGACTGGCTGTAGAACATTTAGGTCCCCCCACTTCATGACTGATGAGCTACAAAAAGTGACATTTTCTCAAAAGACAATGTAGGAAGTGAGAGGAAATGGGGATGGAACTTTGAGCACATCTCACTTTGGAAATCAGTCACTACTCGTTATTTGAAATGTTTCCACTGGAGATCCAGAGGACTATGAAATAATCATAGAGCCATTAAACTCCCGCCCCCCAAACACACAGAGTCCCAATACCAATTCTGGCAAAAATTATACATTTCAGTCTAGTATTCTTAGTCATGAGATGATCAGCACAAAGGCTTGATTTGTTTTGTTTGGCTGAGTGCATTTTAGAATTAGGGTTTTCAACATTTCTGAGCTAGTGGAAAGAGTCTGCTTTTGTTTCCCTGAAAGGATCATTCTGGTGTGCTTTCAGAAATGAGAGGCTGTTTTAAAAATAAGAAAACTAAATATGGCAGTCCTTGATTTGCAATAGACAGGAATGTGATTGCTGGTATGTCTGCTCCGGATTTATTGGACTGCAGTTTGGTGCATTTGTGGCTAATTACACTTGCTGGAAATGTGTTAATGATGCACCTGTCACTATCACTGGGTGGCAACCAAGAGGCAGTGAGTTGCCAGATGAGTCATTCCCACCCTGACCCCAGGTGTGTCATCCTGTAGTTCACTCACATTTATTTATTTATTTATTTATTTATTCGTTCATTCATTCATTCACTCCTTCATTCAGACTGGATTTCCAAACCGCCTAAGCTTGAACCCAATAATTTGCCTCCTCTAATAATGATTAACTATTTTGATTGCAATCATATTTACAGTTCAGCTAACTTAATCTCAATTACCTGAAAGTGTGAATAGATGGGATCATTAGTTACTTGCTAAAATGTGAGCTATTGCAAACATTCTCAGCAGTATTATAAGGTAAATGTAGTTATGGAAAGGATGGACTGTTTGTTTATTCATACTAGATCTCCAAAATGCCTAGGTTGCACCCAGTAATTCTTTCTCCATCACTAGTGAAGAGAAGGAAAACCCTAACAAATATTGTACTTTTACTCCTGAATATAAAATACTTTTTGATGCAGAATGGGATTTGTAGTGTAAAAAAAAAAACAGCCCTTTGATATTCCTAAATCTATACCTGTGGTGTTTCTGAGAAGAAGGTACATCTATTAGACAGGTCAAATAACATTTGCTTAATGGAGCAGACCCAATTTAGTTTGTCGGATCAGCCCTATTAGATGTATGTAGACGGTCAGATAGATGAGCCTGTCATATCATTTCTCACTTCAGTATTTTTCTGGCTTTTGGCCAGTTGTAGCAAACTTGAATTCAAAAAGAAGATAAGAGGCCATCCTGCTTTTAAAACTCTTTTGGGCAACGACTTGACACTACTCTTCTGCATAGACCCTGGGTATTTGTCTAGTAATATTGTTCAAGTTTGTGTAACTCCTAGATCAGCCATTCTCAGACTTTGGTCTTCTAGCTGTTTGGGACTTCACCTCCCAGAATCCATTGTCATTGTCCAGGTCACTGAAGGCTTCTGGGAATTGAAACCTAGAACATCTGGAGGACCAAAGATTGAGAAAGGCTGCTCTATATCACTGGTTCTCAAACTTTGATCCAACAGGTGTTTCAGACTTCAGTTCCCAGAGGCCTTAGCTGGCCAGTTTAGCCAATGGTCAGGAACAATGGCAGCTGAAGTCCAAGATGTCTAGGGGACAAAGTTTGAGAACTATTGCTATGATCTACAGAACATTTTCTTGACCTTCTAGGTTTTGTTGCATATTCATTATCAGCATCAGGAGATGTCAGAATTGTTATTGTACTTGCTGAAAAATGTTCTCCTCCTCTCTGTCAGTTTATAAAAAAAGTAATATGAATTGTAGATATCTGAAATGTATTTATACCCTGATGACAATCTATTAAAATAGATTAAATGAAGGGTGGACAACCTATAGCCCTTAAGCTAATTACATAAGTCCTCTATACAAGACCAGTTCAGACCTCTGCAAACATGGTCTCTCCCTTTCCTGGCAGCCCACTGTGGATGAAGTGGAGTGTGGGGCAGTGAGAGAAAAGGGGACTCCTCTAAGTTTGGTGCTAGCATATTCAACTTGGGCTTCAGCCCTTCCAGTTGCTGGTATGTGGCCCCTGACAGAAATAACACATGAAGAAATATGACCTCAGAGTGCTCAACCTTGGGTTAAATGGTCAACTTTCTGTGAGCCAGCAATGTCTGTTTTGGAAATCTTGTGCAAAACAGCCCTCAAGTTAGCAGTAAGATCCTTAATACAGAGATTTGGAACTATCAAAATAAAATGATTTAATTTAAAACAGCCATATGTCCCTAAAATCTGACAGATTTCTAGGAAATGCATGGGAATTTGGCATCTTTTGAGGGGGAAAAAAATTTTAATGACTGCAGGAAAAGGTACAAGAAACCATTCAGTGTTTATATTTTTTCATTTCAACTTGATTGATTATCACCTGCCACTCCATCTCTGTCCCTCAGATTGTATGTAGACACAAAGTTCAGTTCCAGATTCCATTGAGGAGGAAATGGCAAAAGAAAACCAGTGAACGTGTCGCAGTGTTGAACCAAGTATACTCAACAAATATTACATTAAGGGATTTCACTTATAGAGCAAAGGACAAAATATGTGAGTGTTGTTTTCTCATTGTATCTACCAGAATCTCCCCATATACCATAAGCTATCCTCCTTTGGCAATCTCAATAAGGGGTGTGCTCAAATAGGTACACGTAAGTAACCGAATTGTTTCCTGGCAGAGCTTATATTTCTATTTCCACATCTCCAATCTTCCTTACTCAGTATTGTGTGGATTCTTTTTTTGAAGAAAGATGCACATATCCACTGATCTGTACAGTATATGTATACTTAGCTCATTTGCATGGCGCTGCATAAACTTTGGCATATAGGGAACCAGTAGCAATTAGGATTTTTTTCTATAGTTCCATTAGCTTATGTAAGAAATGGATCTTGCTAGGTTGTAACAAAGGTCTACCTTGTCCAGTGATCTGTTTTCCACAGTAACCACCAGGTGCTTGTGTCAAAACAACAACAGAATAAGCAGCTTCCCAGTCATGTTTCCAAGCAACTGGTATTGAGGAGCATACTGCTGTTGTTTCTGGAAATAATATATAGGCATTGTGATAGAGCTACAGAAAACTCTGTCCTACTTAAATCTGCCCAATCACCTTTTAAAGCCATCCAGGTTGGTCGCAGCCATTATAGCTCTTTTCCCCATTTTATCATTAAATATACTCTCTTTCCTGAAGTTTCTGTTCATCCTACCAAGGAAAATTCTCACATACCATTCAGATAGCTGTATGTCTGTCTGTCATTGTTAGGATCCTGCCATATGTTGATCTGCTGGATGTAGATTGAGATAGTGTATTGTAGTCAATGTGGATGCAATGCCATAGACCTTCATAGAGTTAAGCTAAGGTGCTACAAGTATCTAGTGTTAACTGATGACTGAAACAATGTCTCCATCTGGAGTTTGCCCATGTATTACAAAGTATCAAGTGGCTACTTCCTTTATTGCCTGTTGCTACAACGTATCCAGTGAGGGAGAGAAGATCAGAGCAGACGAAAACAAAAGTGTCAAGAAGTGTTTTGGGAACTCAAAGTGTCCAAGAGAAGAGGCAGGAAATATGTTCTTACCCCAAGGATGAAAAGAGAGAAAACAAGTGCAGGTCTGGGAACTGTCAAAAGATGTAGGGGTAATGGTAAATTTATGATCCTCTCCAATCACAGCTTTGTGCGCCTAACATTTGTGGGTATGAAACCTGAGAACTCCATGTATGCTTTAGTCACAGCAACTTCTGAAAAAGTGTGCTGTGTTGTGTGCTTTACTACGAATAAACACTACTGCCTACCTCAGAATGAAGTTTGTGGATTACGAGTTATCCAGGGTATGACAGTCATCCATGAGGCAAATAGCTTTGTTGGTGGAGCAAGGATTTTAATGAAATCAATTTTTTATAATATTTTATTGAGTATATGAAAACACAACACCAAAAACAAGCACAACAAAATAACATATTAAAAACAAAAACAAAAACATACATTTATAAAACATCCAAATTCTGCTATGTAATACTTAGTACAGTCAGCCCTCCACATTCGCGGGTTTGACATTCATGGATTTGATGATTTGCGAGTTTCTCCAACCCCTGCCCCCTCCACCTCAGGTGCTTCTTTTTGCGGGGAACCTTCCCTCTTGGTGGCTCCAATCAGGCCACATAGCCCTTTAAAAACCCACCTCTGGTCCTCCTCTTCCTCTACCAGTCTCTGCTTGGCCAGCTAAGGATGGCTCTCTGCCCAAATTCTCAGCACCACAAACTCTGTCCCCATGCCCCACACACAGCCAAAGAAGGAGATGGGCAAAAGAGAGGAACTACAGGGCCACAATGCCAACTATCTCCATTCCCTGACCTGGTTTAGACCCTGGATGCCCGCTTTCCCCGCCCATGCTTCAGCCCCCTTCCCACAGACACACAAATTTTGTTATTTGCAAATTTTTCACTTTTGCGAGGGTCCTGTGTCCCTGGAGGGCCAAGTGTATCTTAATCAGTAAAACAACAAAAAGCACAACAAAATTATCAACATCATTCTAAATTGAACTATCTTAACTAACAATCTATCAAAGCTTTAAAAAAAAACACAGATTACTAGACATAGTTAAAAGGTGGTTCCTGCCCTCACTGTCAACAACACATAGTAATTTATAAAAGCACTAGTATAGTTAAAAAGGATCACTAAGTTTAACATTTGTTGCCTGAATCTTAGTTCTATAATATAAAATAATTAAGATAGTAAATTAGCATATATGTCTATCCATGTATATACTTATGATCATTACTATAAAAGTTAGACAAATTAAAATACTTTTTAAAATACATGTTACAGTCATTCTAAATCTTAATTCAATACCTTGAAATTCTTGAATACCTCATTAAACATATATAATACAGTATATAGCATATATCTATAAAAAGAATATTGTAATATAGCAACAAATTAAAAATTAAAATTAAAAATTAAAAATCATAGTTTTCTTTAGTTCATTTGCCTGACATCACAGTATATATTCATTTAATCAAAACAAAACAAAATAGAAACAGCAAGTTCAGAAGTCCAAAATCATCATTTCACCCTCACTTTCTCTCAGGTATTCAATCAATAATCCCAATTTCCTTACAAAATCTTGTTCTGGAAGACCTTTTAGTTTATCTATCCATTTACACAGTTGTCATCAATCCACTGAGCCATTCATTCATTGATGGGATTTCTATTTTCTTCCAATACTTTGCATTATGAAAACAAAAGACGATGTAGGCAAAAAGGTTACACATCATCCACCTCTGCTGTTCTGATTCAGACAAAGGCGGGGGAGTGGCACAGCTTTTAACTTAGCTTTTACTTTAGTTTTTTTAATTGGGAAATCCTGCTCATAGATCTCTTTCACACCACATCTGTTCTAGCTGTAACACAGTGGGTCAGCTGATGGCATTTCTAAGGTGTGTGAACTGTGGTAGAAAGGCTGAAATTCTTTGTTCTGACTTTATCAGGTGATGATGCATCGTTTGTCATTTCTCCACTAACTCGACAATAATGAGGGTAGACTACCTAATGATTTGTCACAGTGCTGTCTTCACTTCCATCCTGATCAGTAGGGCAGTATTGACTGGGCCTACCCGGATCCCTTATATCTGAAACTACCTGTATCCCAAAGATGTTGACTCCAACCATTTCCTTCTTAATTTTACAGTACCAAGCTTGGCAATGCCGTTTGGATGTGTTACCTTGGGAGATAAGAAGGATTATAACCAGCCATCTGAAGTGACTGACAGATATGATCTGGGGCAGGTCATCAAAACGTAAGTTTTCTGCCTTTCCCTCAAATTTTGTCAGGAGAGAAGTCTGCCCGTATCAGAGCTGAGGAGCCTGTCATCCTTCAGAAATTTGTATGTTTGTATGCTTGCTTGTTGAATTTATATTGCACCTTTCTCCCAAGATGAGATTCAAGGTGGCTTGCACAATAATTTTAAAAAGATTAAGCTGAAGCATTAGTTTACAAAAGTTTTTTTAAAAATAAACAACAATATTATTTTAAAGACATGATTAAAAACAGTTTAAAACACTAAAGCATAATTTCCAGTGAAAGGTTAAAAATACAGCACACCACTTTGGACATTTCCGCACTACACTGTTATAGCGTGATTATTCCACTTTCAACGTCCTATGGAATCCTGGGGTTTGCAGTTTCGAGAGGAGCCAAGCGGCTCCTCCTGAAACTGCAAACCCCAGGATTCCATAGGACATTGAAAGTGGAATAATCGCGCTATAACAGTGTAGTGCGGAAATGGCCTTTATACACACACGCACATACACTACGGCCGCATAATTAAAATTCAAATGTTATTGAACCCCAGGTCCTACCAACCCCAGCCAGCAAGGCCACTGGTCAGGGATGACAGAAGCTGTAGTCCCATAACACCCAGAAGGCAATGAAATCTGAGCGCTGACTTCTGTAGTCAAAAGTTTAGAACTAATATAGTGGTATGCAAGGAGAGGTGAGATAAGAAGACCACCCAGTGTTACTGGGTAACTGTATGTGGTGCCATTAGACAAACAGTTATCCAGCGTACAGGTTAAGGCACACCTGGGATAGCCCAGGGGGAAAAAATGCCTGCCTTGTGTCATGTTCTCCCCTATATCCCATTAGTTCCACTTATCTATACTTTGTGACGTCGCTTTGTATGTTTCTTTCTCTTCCATTCTACATCTTTAGTTGTTGTTGGGGGAGAGGTATGGTAAAAATCATACCACCATGGGATCAGATCATATAAGTAAGTCTGACTGCACACCATAAGGAGAGGCAGCTGTTTTCAGTGACTTTTCGCTATACGCTGTATTATGTAGCTTGATACACACTGGGGTTATTTCCACACTAGACTGTTATAGCGTGATTATTCCACTTACAACATTCTATGGAATCCTGGGGTTTGCAGTTTAGGGAGAGGCCAGCCGGCCCCTCCCGAAACTGCAAGCCCCAGGATTCCATAGGATGTTACAAGTGGACTAATAACGCTATAACAGTCTAGTGCAGAAATGGTCAGAGATAATGATATTTGTCATTCACTGCTGTAAGACTGGGCCAGTTTCAGATCAACAGGTAGGAAAAGGAGATTTCTCTGGTGACATGCAGACTATTGCACAATTATTTATATAAAACATATAAAACTAATGCTTTCCTCACCCCATATACGTACAAATGTTTGTATGTTTCTAAGATGCATCTGCATGTATTTTTTATTTTTTTATATTAAAAAACACATACAGACATTACACAGATTAAAAAAAACAAATGCAGAATACAGAAATGTGCAGAATACAGAAATGTTTTCATGGAGATATAACGCTGGCTTTGTGTGTGTGCGTGTGTATGTGTTCAAAAAATATTGTATCTGTTCCCATTGTGAGTTTATGAGATTTGAAGCTGAGATTTCAAGCAGGGACTTCCTAATTCACACTCTCTCTGCCTGCCCTAAAACACTCTTTGTGTGTATGTTTCTCATGGCCACCTTTCACAGGGAGAAGATATTGGGGTATTAAAGACTTTTTCACTGAAAATCAGCTGAGACACAATGCCAGGAGGGAAGTGGCAACTCTTTAGCCAAACTCAGTTTCCTGATTGCTGGTAGGGGCCCATAGAACTGTATGGTTTGAGATGGCAGCTTTTCCTCTTTATTTTGTTCTCCTTGGCCCCCATCACACCTGCTTCAAGAATATTTTCACATTAGTGAAGCCTCCTGGTTTGGTGTTCTTGAATTTAGCCTGAATCTGCTGGAGGAACACATAGGGTAAATCAAGAGTGAGGAACCTTTGGCCCACCAAATGTTTTCAACTTCTGCTCCCAGAAGTTGTAGGCAAAATGATCGGTGGAGATCAATTACGGGGGCAATAGTCCAAGACACCTTGAAGGTCAGAGTTCTTTAGCCCTGACAGAAACTCATGCCTGCATTTCTCTTGGGAGGGTGGGTGACTCGTGGAGGGTAAGTGATTCTTTGTCCCTGCTGCATCTTTGGGCTACTCCAGCTATTGGGCATGATCGACTTAAATGTGAAAGTGGCTGTTCTTTTCCCTAGAGAGGAGTTCTGCGAGATATTCCGTGCCAAAGAGAAATCGACAGGCAAGCTCTATACATGCAAGAAGTTTCTGAAGAGAGATGGGCGCAAGGTGCGGAAGGCAGCCAAGAACGAAATCATCATCCTTAAGATGTGAGTTATGAACATCCATAAAGACAGATCCTTTGACTAAGTAGTGGAGAATGAAATGTTGTTGGGACTGCAGCTGCCATCATCCCATGCCATTGCTTAGGCTGGCTAAGGCTGATAGACACTGCACTTCAATAATGTCGGGAAGGCCACCAGTTGCCCAGCTATTCCCCAGAGTCTGCTCTTTCAGCTGCTGAATTGTTACCTTAATCTTTTATCAATAGCAAAACAGAGTTACAGCACATTCAGAAGGTACCACATTGGGCAAGCCTTACACCTGTTCCAGTTTAAAAAGCATGTTTATATGAAACTTGACTGTTTTCTAAAATTACTGGCATTGTACACCAGGGGTTGGCAAACTCAGTCGGTCTGGGTCCTTTCCCTGCCTGCTCCCTCCCAGATCAGTTTACTTTGCCCCCGAAACCAAAAAGCAGCCAGACGTCTACTTCTGAGTTCCTTTAAAAAAGCTTATTATTGGCTCAAACAGGAACAGGGGATTATTTTAAAAGAGAATTACAGGCTTCCAGGAGTGCAGTACTCCTTTTTTTTTCAGTGGAAAAAAATGGGGTGGAGAGTTGGATCTATAGAGGCCACAAACCTGAGCCAAGGACATGTATGGTCCATGTGATTCCAGATCAATACAGCACCGTTTCCATGCACCAAATTACTTATCCTACCTGTCTGTTCACAGCACATGAGCTTTACAAATCCCTTTGTGTGTCTCCATGTGTTAGCCTGGTCACAACATGTGAAAGCATCCCCTGAAGTCCAGCTTTTCCCTGCAGCAAGGAAAGTATACATCTGAGGCTCCTTAGAACTGCTGATCAAAGGAATCAATCATAACAGTTCTTTCTTCCATAAAGAAAGAACTGTTATGATTGATTCCTTTGATCAGCAGAACGTGAGACATCTTCTCTAATAGCATAAATCACCTAACAACCTCAGGCTGCAGGGTGTTCACTTTAATTCTTTTCCTGCATGAAATACAGCTGTTAACAACCTTATTACCTATTCAGTGACAGTAACCAAGCTTGTCCACCTACAAGGCACTGCTTGGCAATTAAGGGCCAGACTAGATAATGACTGTGTTTAAAATAAGCAGCTAGGAATGTGAGTCATATTGAGAACATGGCAGAAGCTGGAAGAGAATACTTAAGTTAGAGCTAGGGATTCTGTGGCCCTCCAGATGTTGATGGGGCTATAGTTCCCATCAGTCACTACTAGTCAAAACAGTGATGAGGCATCATGGGAATTATAGTTGAACACCATGTGGAAGAATTGAAAGACATAGCCATGTTTGTCTGGATCAGTATGCAAATGATTCTTGTAGCACTAACTGAGAGAAAGAAGTTCATAGCGTAAGCTTAAGATGCACCCGATGAGGTATCTGATGAAGTAGACTTAAGGCCTTTCTGCACTATACTATTTCCGCACTATGCTATTTTCAACATCCTATGGAATGCTGGGGTTTGCAGTTGGGTGGGTGGGATTTAGAATTCTCTGCCAGAGAGCTTCTTGACCTCGGTGAAATATAAACTTCAGAATTCCACAGGATGTTGGAAGTGGAATAATAGTGCTGTAACAGTGTAGTGCAGAAAGGCCCTCTGATTTCATGAAGCATGTTTTGTAAAACTTGTTCAAATGGTGGGATGACAGCATGCTTCCAAGATAGCACAGAATATGCTTCCCCCCTAGTTTTTCTGACATAGGTATGCTGCCATCTTAGGCTTGGATGTTTCATGGACAATACTGTGTAATGTACTTCCTTGGGTGGATGGGGAAAAGCTGTGACTTCAACTCCTGGGTAATGAAAAGGTTGTGGTTGATGCTGCCATTATTCATACAAGCAAGCATTGTACCAATTGTACCACCAATGCTATCTCTGTTGTTAGAGCATTTCTACAGAGCTTGGAAATAATGAGTTACAAAGAACAGGTCCTAGTTTGCAATAACCAAAGCATAATTACATTATATTGTTAATGTAGAATGTTGTGTGCCTTCAAGTTGTGTCTGACTTATAGCAACCCTAAGGTAAACCTGTCGAGGGGTTTTCTTGGCAAGATTTGTTTGGGGGAGTTGCTTTGCCTTCCTCTAAGGCAGAGAAAGTGTGCCTTTCCTAAGGCCACCTAGTGGGTTTCCATGGCTGATTGGGATCGTGAACCCTGGTCTCCGGAGTCATAATCCAATGCTTAAGCCACTACACAATGCTGGCTTTTCAAATATAGAAAAATGAAAGACAATGTCACTCATTTTGTGGTGCAATCATAGCTGTTGTTTGTTACTTTATAATTACAGGGCTACACTTCATGAGCATATTTTGTACCACAGGCCAGCAGCTTATCTCCTGAGGTTTTTCCTTAAAGTAACTAAAAATTAAGTATGTTAATTACTTTTGAATACAAGAAAATGAAGAACTACAGAATTCAACTGTAATGGCAACTACTTGGGGCTATTTATAGAGTAATCAAGCTTTCTAGAAGCTGGTCATTGTGGGAACTAATTATGCAGTGGCCATAAGGAGGTACCTAGGAATGCCTGCTTTTATGCTGAGCCTTTGCCTCTGCTTCCTTCTAGCTAGAATCTGCCAAAGTAGAGGCTGGAGATGAGGAAGGCTAATTGAATGACCAGAAGTGTGGTATTACAGAAACACAGTGTGTCTCATCCAGAGGAGCCTACAGATGAGAACCATATAATTGCATAGGAATGTATTTTTACATAGAAATCAGAGAACACGCATGAGTATGGGAAAGCTTATAGTCCCTTTCTTCCCTCAGCTACCAGTTCTTATTTTCCTGCAGCCTCCCAGGGGAATAGAGTGCTGTATCTAGACATATTTTTCAAGGATACTCCTTGATGACAGAACACTTCATGTCTATACTGCTAAGTCACCAAACAAAAGATGATCACCAATTCACTCATCCAGTTAAAATTATTTTCTGTTTGCACTTAATTAGTCATTGGACAGAGGTGATCTTTGTTGGTTTTTTCCTTTCTGAAGTTTATAAGCCCAACACGTCTATCCGTCTGTCTGCTCTCATGTCTGTATTGTTGTGACTGAAAATGGTGTTCAGAGCTGAAATGGCTCATGTTCTGCATTTTTACAAGATTTTAAAATACATTTTATGTTTATAGACTATATTTTTATGTTGCATGCATACCAGTGTGTGATATATTTTGATATACAGTATTTTATATTTTTGTATAATATATTTTTAAACTGGATAGCATATTGTTAGTCATTGTTTGTTTCTAAGTATATAGTACAACTAAGTCAAGTCAAATGAGGAGACATCTCTTTCCTGGCACAGACAGGTACCTTAGGAGCATGCCATTGTTGGCAGGGCAGATTGTCCTAATCAGGATTGTTTCAGAGCTCTGCAGTTCTTCAAGGCATCCCTTGGTCTGCTGCACTACAAAGATGTCACTGTGTTCACTGACTGCTGCATTTCATGAAGGAGGCTGACAAGCTGAAAAGGATTCAGAGGAGACCTATGGGGATGATGAAGGCTAATCCCATGCACAGGAACTAGAGGGATTTTGTATGCATAGCTTCAAAAAAGGATCAGATATGCGGAGCGTAGATTGACAGGTTAGAGAAAGGGGAAATTGCTCCCTATAGCAGCTGAGGATAGAATAAGAACTCTGCTTTCAGCTGCATGGATACAAATTTAGGTTAGAAATGTCTTGCTCATTACTAAAGCAGTAAAGGAATGGAAGAAGTTACCCTGAGTGACTGCTGTAGGAAGTTTCCTCCTCCAAAAGTTTGGACAGAGACGTGACAAAAATACTTTGGATACAGGGAAGATGGGGAATGTGTGGCCCTCCAGATCTTCTTGGACTGCAACTCCCATTTTTGTTCCCCATTGGCTATACAAGCTAGGGCTGATGGCAGGTGTGGACCAACAACCATGAGGGGGCATGTGTTGCCCACTCCTGGGCTACAAAGATTCTTACTGATCCTTGCACTGGGCAGGCCACAAGATCTCTCCCAACCCATATCTTTTCTCTTGATTTCCTTTCGTTACAGGGTGAAACACCCCAACATTTTGCAGCTGGTGGATGTGTACGTTACCCGGAAAGAGTACTTCCTCTTCTTGGAGCTGTAAGTGGGCATGTTTCACTAAGATATCATACACTTAGTGGTTTCTTCTCTGCACTGCAGGGCTTCCTGTGAGCTTGCTCAGCTCTGAATCATCTTATTGCCACTTTACAGGTTGTCTTCTCAAATGTTTACCAGAAGCTGCTTTGAGTTTTTTTAACAAATATGAGAGGGATGGAATTTAAATGCTTCTTTTTGCTTTGTCTACATGCCATTCATGAATTTATGTTCACTTGAGGGAAGGGCTGTGGTTCACTGGTGGAGAACGTGGAAAAGATCTCAAATTCTGTTCTCACCATTTGTCTTTAGGGGTGGCAAGGCTTCTACTCTGAAACTGCCAGTCAGTGATCTGTTAACTAGATAGTCCCATGGTCTAAAGCAACTCTATGTGTCCCATTCAGAACTGGCCCAAAAATGCTGCCTTAAATGAAGACAAGATCCATTACCCACCCAAGTTTTTTACACAAAAGACAAATGAATTGAGGGTTGGCACTGGCAGTGGAACACCATCCTGTGTCATACCTAAGGGCAACAGACTAGCTGAGGGGACAGAGGGTGGGCCATTCAGAACACACAGTTGTATTCTCAACAGCTCATCTCTTCTCCTCACCACACAGTACCTGCTGCTGTCTCATTCTTCCTAATGGCAGCGCCAACTTTGTTTCTGCTTTTATGTTCTGGGACCCTTTCACACTGAACAGATAATGCACTATGATTCCACTTTAACTGCCATGATTCCATCCTATGGAATATTGGGCTTGGGGCTTTATGGAAGGTTACTTAGAATTCTCGCCCAGAGAACTCCTCTAGTGCTTCTGACTAAATTACCAGTCCCAGAATTCCATAGGCTGCAGCTATGGCAGTTAAATGGAATCATAGTTCTATAACTGTGTGATGTGAAAGGATCCTGAGGCACAGTTTGTAGCAATCTGGGTATTATGAGGAACCTGATTCTCTGATATGGCAATGATGCTGTCAATGATTCTGAAGCGGCAGTGCAGTATACCCAGTCTCTCTTCTTTCCCTTTGTCCTTCTCTCATCTGCAGAGCCACTGGTCGGGAAGTATTTGATTGGATCTTAGACCAGGGTTACTACTCTGAGCGTGACACCAGTAATGTCATCAGGCAGGTGCTGGAGGCTGTGGCATATCTACATTCCCTCAAGATTGTACACAGGAACCTCAAGGCAAGTCAGTCAGCTCCCCCCTGCAAGGTCTGGGGGTGCACCACCCCTGAGCCAATTTCCTACTACTTGTCCCATCCTCATTTGCTCTTGCTTCCACTTCAAAGCAGACACAAGCCAACATGATACTGCCACTTGTCTCCCTTTCTTCCTCACTATTGCCTGTGGCTCAGCAAGAAGGTCATTCCATGTTATATATACATTAACACTCATTCACTGTTCCTCTCACAAACAGACACATAGAGGGACAGAAAGACCCATTCCAAATATGATGTGTCTTTCATTTCAAGAAGTATGGCAGATCTTTGGGGTTGGAGGGAGTCATCATGTACACATTTGACTGGGAGCACTGGGTCCCTCTCATCTTCCTTCTTTCATTCACCTCTTCTTTCCCACCATGTTCTGCAGCTAGAGAATTTAGTGTATTACAACCGGCTGAAGAACTCCAAGATTGTGATCAGTGACTTTCATCTGGCCAAACTGGAGAATGGGCTCATCAAGGAACCCTGTGGAACCCCTGAATATCTAGGTGAGAAGTGGCAAAGTGCAAGGCCACCTCAAGACCCAAAGGAAATGATAAAATGACACCCTCCCCTCCCCAGCACATGCACAGAAGCTGATTGGACTAGCCTCAGATCTTACTTCACCACTGGCAATGAGAGTGTGTCCACCTGGGGCAAGAAGCTGATTTAAGGGGCTCAGGACTGCTTGTGTGGCATACACAGCAATGTTCTCCAACACAGCAGATTGGCTGGAAAGTTTACAAAGCTGGCTGGGAAGCCCTCCCCACTTCCCTGACATAATTGCCCCACTCAGCCTAATGATATGACTAGCCTTGGCACACTGAATGCAACCAGGGTGATGTTTTAATACCAGGACCCATTAGAGGAAAGAAGTGATATCCACAGACATATTAAGAATGGTCCTGCTAGGCCTCTCTAGTCCAGCACTCTCTTTCCCACAGTGACCAAACAAATGTTCTTGGGAAGTACATGAGCAAGGACAGGAGGACAACAGCCCTCTCTTGCGGTTGCTCTCCAGCAAGAGGTATGCACACCAACCATATGTCAAATTGCTTCTTGACTGTATGGCTTCCTCACCTCATGTGCAGATTCCTGGTGCAAGTTGGATGATGATATCCCAACTCCAGGTGTTTCTGAATGAAACTGATTTCAATCTGGCTTCAAGTCTGGTTATGGGACGGCGACAGCTTTGGTCACCCTAGTGAATGACCTATGCCAGGAACTAGAGAAGGGGAGTGTGTCCCTGTTGGTTCTGCTGGACCTCTCAGCAGTATTCAGTACCATCAACCATGGTATCCTTCTGGGCCCCCTTACCAGGATGCAACTTGGAGACACAGTTTTGCAGTGGCTCTGTTCCTTCCTGGAGAGGCAAAACAGAAGGTGGTGCTGGGGGGCTCCTGTTCAACTCTTTGACTGTTGACCTGTGGGCTCTATTTTGTTCCCCATGCTATTTAACATACAGGAGAAGCCACGGGGGGAGGTCTAGAGTTTTGGAATCAGGTGTCACCAGTATGCTGATAACACCCAGATCTGTTGCTCTTTCCCACCAAATTCCAAGGAAGCTGTTTCCGTGCTATATGGGTGCCTGGCAGCTGCAATGGATTGGGTGAGGGCAAACAAGTTGAAATGTAATCCAGAAAAGACACAGGTGCTCCTGGTCAATCATAAGGCAGATCATGAAATAAGGATTCCACCTATGCTGAATGAGGTTGCATTCCCTCTGAAGACACAGGTCCACAGCTTGGGTATACTCCTGGATTCAGCCCTGGACCTGGTTGTTCATGTTTCTGCGGTGAGCAGAATGTATTTATTCTGCTAAACCTAGTGCACTAGCTGTGCATGTTTCTTGGGATGTCTGACTTGGCTGGTGTGATACATGTATTCATTACATCCCAATCGGATTACTGTCATACGCTGTATGTGGGGCTCCCTTGGAAGAGTGTTCAGAAACAAAAAGTAGACCAATCAGCTGCAGCCATATTATTAATGGGTGCTCATTACAGGGAGCACACAACTCCCTTGTTACCACAGCTCCACTGGTTGCTGGTTTGTTTCCAGGCACAATTCAAAGTGCTGGTTTTGACTTATAAAGCTCTATAAGGTTCAGGGCCAGGCTATTTGAAGGACTGTATCTTCCTGTATGAGCCTGCCAAAGCTCTGAAGATCTGCAGGGGAGGCCCTTCTGTCTATCCTACCACCTTCACAAGCATGCTTGTTGGGGACACAGGAGAATACTTTCTCTGGGGCTGCTCCCACATTTAGGGGCTCCCTCCTTAGGAAAGTTAGGACATCTCCTTTGTTTTCCTTCCAGTGACAGGTTAAGATTTTCCTTTTCCAGCAAGCTTTTGGAAACTGATTTTAACAAAAATGAATTTTATGGTGCTGTTCTATTTTCAATTCATTTTAAAGTTAGATTTCAATTGGTTGTAATTCTCATGTTATTCAATACTGCTTAAATCTTGCTTTTGTCTGTTTTTAACTATGTGTGTTTTATTGTGTTCTGTGTTTTGTAAGCCACCTTGAATCCCAGACCAAGAGAAAGGTGGGATGTAAATAAAGTGATGGATTGATGGAAAGAAATAGGAACCGTTGTCTTCAAGAAACTCACAGTTTTGAGATCTGTTCGTGAAGTTTCAAGATAGGAAAAACAGAATCTGACATATCTAAATACAGCAGAGTGCTAGACTTCTCTTAGTAATTAATATTTAAGATGGTTAAATTAAAGGTCTTAGTTTGTGTTATGAGCACATTCTTTTTTCATATTATTGTGAGTCACTTGAATCTTATTTAGGGAAGAAAGGCAAGATATTGATCCAGTAAATAAATAAATTACATCCAAGGAAAATTACATTTTTGTTCTCTCTTCTTCTGCATTTAGCATTTGTAAGGCACCAACTTAAGATAGGTGGGGAATTTTTATATATTCAGCTGTGTAAATTCTTACACCTTCCTTCTGAAGTGGCATAGTGCTCAAATGGTTGTGCCATGTGCTATTTTTAAACACTCAGTTTCAGTTCTGATCAAAGTAAAGTTTCTGAAATCCTAAATTCTAGAAGGTTCCCTGTAATACGTCTTCAGCAATCATAGGCGTATCTTTGGAAGAGCACTCACCCTCTTCTTCTCATTTTGCAGCTCCTGAAGTGGTTGGGCGCCAGCGATACGGACGGCCTGTGGACTGTTGGGCGATTGGTGTGATCATGTATATTCTGTAAGTAACAGGGACAGCAGAGGCTGTGGGATTCCCAGGCTCTCATCCTGCACCTGGGCAGTGGGCACCCCAACTTGTCCCTGGAGAATGTAACTCCTATTATCCCTAGCAACATAGTCAACAGTGAGAAATGATTGCAGATTGACAACCAGCAACATCTTGGGATTCCTCAAGTTGCCCAATGCTGGGGCCATTATAGGCCCTTGGGATTGCAGAAGGTTGAGGTTATAGGGCTAAGAGGCTTCACCCAGTGGTGAAAACCATGGATCTTCAACCTCTTGTAGCTGATGCACTGTTATAGCTAATCCTCCTCCATCCTTATACGACAGCTTGTCAGGTAACCCACCCTTCTATGAGGAAATGGATGAGGATGATTATGAGAACCACGACAAGAACCTGTTCCGTAAGATCTTGGCTGGTGACTATGAGTTTGATCCACCCTATTGGGATGACATCTCCCAGGCAGGTAAGACTTTATGAACAGGGACAAGGAGCTGAAGAAAGGGGAGAGGGGAGCAGGGGAATGCATTTTGCGTATGGCTTGTAGGAGGCATTCCCCAAAACTGTGGATGGTAAATACAGCTCAGTGGTTCCCATATGCAACCAACTGGATTGCCCCACCTGCCAGATGTTCCAAAGCAGTCAGCTTCCACTCAACTCTTCCCTTGTCATGGCAATAATGAAAGCATAAGACTTCATAGGTACCATTCTAGGAGAGGTCATGTAGGGAAGACTGTCTTGACCAATATATTCTAGAGATGTAAAGAACACTTACAAATTTACTTTTACTGAACAAGAAAGGGGGTCTGAACACACTCAAGCATCTCATCAAGGAAATGATCAACTGCCATGAGAATTTTTGCATTTGGGGGCTTTTTTGCAGAACTCCTGGTTTTGTGCAAGAGCACAATGTTTGTGCACAAAAAGCAAGTTTTGGAGGCAAAACAAAGTTTTTGTACAAATTTTTCACAAAAAGTCCCCCCAAAAAAGGAAAATAAAAATTAATTCTTTTTGCAGAAAATGTCCCAAAATACAAATTTTAAAATGTGCAAGAACTCTGGTATTGTCATGCAATGGGAGAGGTATTTTGAAATTGTTTATTCTTGCATGAGCGAATAAATAAATGAAAATTTGTATCCC
Organism: Iguana delicatissima; assembly: GCA_948472985.1. Taxonomy (NCBI): domain Eukaryota; kingdom Metazoa; phylum Chordata; class Lepidosauria; order Squamata; family Iguanidae; genus Iguana; species Iguana delicatissima. Next base: position 687,701 of record CAOKZL010001413.1, read on the forward strand.
TAGTATGTCTTCCCAGGACCTTCCTCACAAATGGCTATGATCATTATTACACAAGAACTGTATCACATGATTTTAAAATAATAACTAAAGTATTGTGATTAGACCAGAAATTACTTGAACTTTTTCCATAAGCAATTTTTTCATTCAAAATCAGTGGCCCTCCATGCTTATTTTCCACTACTGGGGTAGACTTTCCACTCCTTGGTGAAACCCATCCATACCGTCTTCATTTTGAGTGGTGGAGGGAACACTTACGCAACATCTCTCCCCTTGATTATTTCAGAATTGCAGCCGCCTAGGGCTGCTTTTCCTTTGAAGACAGGTTGGGAAACTGTTACACATGGCTTCTGTGTAATGTCTAGTTTTCTTGAGCCAAAGATAAACAATTAGGTAGGTAAACTACCTTCCCTCCATGAGTAGATAAGTAGACCCCTCATGACCTCTACACTGCAGAGCTAATTCACTGTCTGCTGTGTTCCTCATCCTATTCTAAGCAATTGTAACTTTTTTTTCTCTTTTCTCCAGCCAAAGACCTGGTGGCCCGTCTGATGGAGGTGGACCAGGACCAGAGGATTACAGCAGAGGAGGCTATTTCCCATGAATGGTAAGTGTCCTATAACTGTTCCTGAATCAGGGTGGGCTTAGAACTCAGGTAGAACAGGATGAAGTGCAGAGAAAAGTGAGAGGAGGAGGTCTTGTGTCCTATAACAGCACCGCTCTACCCCAGAGAAAAGGTGCAGAAGGTTCCATCTCTAGAATGAGCATTTTCTCAATGGTAAATCAGATAAAGGGGTGACTAGAGAGATATCTGAAGGGCCATGGAACCCCTTTTCAAGGAATAATGTCTGTCTTCCCTCTCAAATGCCCTATATCAAATACTTTTTTGTTGTCACAGTCCTTTTGCAACAAAACCAAGTACTGCAGAGGACACTCTTAACTGAATGAATGGAGTTTGGAGCTTGGAAAAATCACTTGTTTGGGCAACAGGTGAACAATCATTGTGCCAGCACTGAGTCTTGAAACGTGTAGTCAAAAGAGCAGTTTTCTAAGCTTTAGTTCGTATGACCTTCATTGATGTTTTTAAAATGTGTTTTATTTGTCTTTTGTTTTAAAAGTCTATTTTATGTTTCCTTGATACTAGGACTGAAATTCTGTTGGTTAGTCCCAAATTAGAGTAGACTTATTGAATCAGTTTTTGCATGGTGAGCCAACATGAAGTGCAATTCCCATTGGTTCAATGGCTCTATTCATTTGGAACTAACAATAGGATTTAAGGCCATTATTGACTGAATTTTATCCTTAGCTGCTTTGTGTCCTACTTTGGGGAGTAAAATGTGAGATACAAATCTAATCAGTCCATAGGATGAGGCTGATAAAAGGGTGACTAGTAAGGCATTTGAGAGTATAGAATTCAGAATATGGTTTGGTTTTAGCTGAGGACTGAACATCACAGTAATGGCTAGCTGCAAACTTCCCATTTAGGCCCCAATGGTCAGTTAGCAAAACCAATCAAGAAAGTCAAACTAAGCGGGGGGTTCTTGCTAGTGGCACTGCTCATTGTAACCTTTTCTACTCTCCAGGATTTCTGGCAATGCAGCTTCAGACAAGAATATAAAGGATGGTGTTTGTGCTCAGATTGAGAAGAACTTTGCCAGGGCAAAATGGAAGGTAATGGTGGTGATGGCAAGCATCCTCTCTTGCTCTGAAATAATTGCAAGGCAGTCCAAAATAGCCTCAGGACTTGAGGAATCATAGAATCACAAAGTTGGAAGAGACCACAAGGGCCGTCCAGTCCAATCCCCTGCCATGCAGGAAGACACAATCAGAGTAATCTTGACAGATGGCCATCCAGCCTCTGTTTAAAAGCCTCCAAAAAAAGAGATTCCACCACACTCTGAGGCAGTGTATTCCACTGTCAAACTGCTGTTACCATCAGGAAGTTCTTCCTAATGTTTAGGTGGAATCTTTTTTCCTGTAGTTTGAAGCCAGTATTACAGGTCCTAGTCTCTGGAGCCAGGGGAAAAAAGCTCGCTCCAACTTCCATATCCTTTCAAACATTTAAACATGGCTATCATGTCACCTCTTAACCATCTCTTTTCCCTTCTCCCTAAGTCGCTCCTTACAGGGCATGGTTTCCAGACAGAGATATACCAATTCCCTCTTACTCTGTTTCTGGGTCTCCCCTACTCTTTCAGTGTCAGTGCATATTGGTTTTGTTCTGGGAAGGTTCAACAGATGTGCAAGAAGAGATTGGAAGAAATAGTTGTTCAGACTACAACTGCCAGAATCCCCCACCCAAGAAGACCACACCGACCAGGTGCTGGACTGCAGATGGGTAGGAGATGGAACGGCCATCAGCCATCCCATACAACATGAACAACACCTGATCAAAGATGTGGCACAGAATGCTGGGTGTTTCCAGAGTGACTGCATTTGAGAAACCCAGGTTCTTGTCCCTGCTGAGCCATGAAGCTCACTTAGTGCCTAATCGCTGCTTCACAGGCTATCTGTGATACTTAATGGTCACATTGAGCTCCTTGGTGGAATGGCAGGAAACGGTGGCCAGGATCCAATGCTGTCATTTTTCTGAACTGGAGCGCTGAAAATTACTCTGCAGCTGGTTTGGGGGCAGTGTGGAGGCCTGCAGGGGACTACCCACTAATGTAAAACACCAGTCTGTGGGTCGATGCACTTCCCCCATTTAAAAAAACACTGATTTTTTTTAAATTCAAAATGCCCCTGTGGTGTTTAAGGGGTAAATTTGCCATATTTTTGCATCTCCTGCAGGCTGTTCTTGATGAAGCCTTTTTTAAAAATAAGAAGTGACAAAACAGGATAGGACTGTTACCCTGATTTCTGGGGTCCCTTGGGGGCCACCTCAATGTGCTCCACGTGATGGGGAGTGGAAACTGGCCAGAGCACAAGCAATAGCAATGCAAGAGGCAGGGTAACCTGGCGGGGTCTTTTTACCCAGTTTGTACGGGGTCAGGCCAAGCCAAAACCCAAACCAAAATGTCCAATAAATGATTTTATTGAATGCAAGTCTCACACACCAACGCAGTCACGCACACACACACCCAAGAGCTATTGAGAAGCAAAAGAGAGGAAATTGGACAGAGGGAGTATTGAAGGGATGTTGCTGGGGTAATACTGCACCTTGTCCTGAAGTCCTGGGTCCGAGAAGGCAGCAAAGAAGTGGGGCTCAGCACAGAGAGGGCTGAGGGGATCACTCAACGGATGGAGAAACGGTCTGCTGGGATGACAGGGAGTGATCCAAAGAACTGCTCAAAAACTGGGACTATTTGTAGGAGAAAAAGTACCTGGAGGACTAATCCTTTTTCGGGGGGAACAATGGGTGTTGGAGTGATAACGAAGCTCCACCATGGCAATTTCCTTTGTGTGATGAGATTGCAAGGTGTTGCCAAAGTCTCAGGATCTTCGGCTGTGTTAGTTTGTGGTGTGACTTCATGTAAATGGTCCTCGCCTGATGGAATATTTGCTCAACTTGGGGCAGACACGCTAATCCTCTCAAGTCAGCGTCTCGGGGCTGAGGACCCTTTGTTTATTGTGGGTTTACTCATCTTGAGGTTTCCTGGGGCTACGTGATGGGAGATTTTACTGGCCTGACCTGGTTTTTGGTCTTTGACCATTGCTGCCTGCCTATGTGCCCCTTTGGGGGACCTCTCTGGCACACACAATCATATTTTAATATCAAAATTGTAGACCCCGGGATAGGGTTTCTCCAGTGGAGTAATAGGACAGTAGTTCAAAGATGGATTTCTGCCAATACAGGCATCCCTCACGTACTCAACAGATGAGGGACCACAGCCCTGTCAGAAAGAGGAAATTCTCAAAGAGATGGGAATGCCTACACAGGCACCACCATCACAGTGGGGCTTTACCAACTCCAGTAAGATCATGTGAAACCTCCCCTCCTGCCGAACTGCCTGTGGTGTTAAGTTTCCCATGATGGGATAGAATGTGTGTCTAGCACTCTGCCTGTTGCTGTGGTGCCCTGAGAACTCCCAGCCTACCCAGGTCAGCACCTTCCCTCCCAAACCCACTGGGCCTTTGCAGTGGCGCAACTCAGGTTTTTGCAGAGTTGGAGCCTCTGTCTGTTGGAACAGAGATCCATTTCATATATTTGATACATGGTCAAAAAAGAGCAGACCACACTTCAAATAAATGGGTTCTGGTAATAATTTAAAAGTGTCAAAAGAGTGGACCATTAAGAAGCAGACCATTGAAAGGTGACCTGTAAGTAGCATTTAGAACATTCCAGGTTGATATGACATAAAAGGGAAAACCATTGAGAAGGTTGGATGATTGAGTTGTAAACATTTTGGGTAATTAAATTAAATTAAACTGACTAAACTGACTAATTAAATTAAATTGACTCATTCCTTAGGTTGAAGACGTATGTGGGGCAATTAATAAGATTTTTAAAATTCTTCCATAGTTGGAATTCATTTATCTTCTATTGTCATGGATGTTACTTGCCAAACTTGTTCAGGACATGTTGATTTGATAGATACCTGGCTAAATTCAATCACCAGTCCCCACCAGAGTAGACCAATTGAATCAGTGGAATTTACATAGGTTTTGAAATACTAACTTTCCAATGATTTAGCAGATCTATTCTGGTTGGAATTAAGAATTTGATTTAGCCCATTATCTAGAATTTTCTAAAAGATACTTTTGTTTCATGAATATCTTCAAAAATACGTTCTTAGACCCTTATTGGTTGATTGAGGGTATATATTAGGAGTTCTAAAAATTTCAGTATTATTATATACGTGGGAGTGAGGTCCATAACTCAAAGGCTATTTGGATCCAGTTCTATCTAGTTTCAGGCTAAGGTGCAGTATCAAAACAGCTCTATTGCCCTGATTAATGACCTGCTTAAGGTGAAAGACAGAGGCATGCTCTGTGTGTGTGCGTGTGTGCATGCGCACCCTCAAGTCACCTGTTGACGTATGACAACCTCATAGGGCTTTCTTAGGCAAGGAGTATTCAGAGGTGGTTTTGCCAGCTTCTTCTTCTGAAATATAGCCTACTGCACCTGATCCTGTTGCTTTTCTTGGATCTCTCAATAGCTTTTGATGCCACTGATTCTACTGGATTGGCAAAATGGGAGTAAGAGCCACTGTGTTTTGGTGATTCTGTTCTTTTCTATAGAGTTGGTTCCAGAGAGAGGTATGGGGAGATTCTTTTTCAGACCTATTGCTATCAAGCTGAGGGGGAAGGGCTGCAGAGTTCCAACCAGTCCCCTATGTTTGTTAATATTTATACTTAGCTTGTGGGTGAAATCATTAGAGAAGTGAGCGGTGGGTGCCATCTGTATCGTGTCTCTACTTCTCCTTCTCATTAGAGTCAGCAGGAACTGTGCAGGTGCTGGACTAGTGCCTAGATCTTTTAAGGGGCTGAGTGAGGACCAATACATTGCAGTTGAATCCCAATCTCAGACTCTGGATTGGCTGTTCTGGGATACCAATCCTCTTGAAGAAGCAGGGACATAACTTGGAAGCATTCCTAGATCCTTCTCTCTCACTGGAGACTCAACTAGACTCCATGGCTCAGAATGCTTGGGGTTGGTGTGGAATAATCCCTCAGATTCCACCTTTCGTGGCCACAGATGACTTGGGCCATTTCCACACTAGCCTGTCATAGCGCTATGATTCCGCTTTCAACATCCTATGGAATCCTGGGGTTTGCAGTTTCGGGAGGGGCTGGCCAGCCCCTCCTGAAACTGCAAACCCCAGGATTCCATGGGATGTTGAAAGTGGAATCATAGCGCTATAACAGGCTAGTGTGGAAATGGCCTTGGTCACACTAGTTCATGCACTGGTAACTTCCTGATTAAACAGCTGCCATGCAGTCTGCATAAGCCTGCTCTTCAAGATGATTTGGGAATTTCACCTAGTGCAGAATGCAGCCGCTGGACCGCTGACTAGAACATCACGTAGAAACTATATAGAACCAGCATTAAATTGAACTGGCTTTCAGTAAACTCCTGGTACAAATTCAAGGTGTTTATAGTAACATTCAAATGCCTTAGGACATAAATACTTGAAAAAGCACCTCTCCTCAAATACAGCTGCCAGAGGACTGGCATCTCCCACAGGAGCCCAGTGGGAGCACTACAATGTGGCCCTTTCCGCACGTTACCTGTTTGCGCGGCTGGGGGAGCATCTTGCGCGAAAAGCCTCAGCAGGAACGCTGCCGCTTCCCTCCTGCTTTGTCCCGCAGCTCGCTTCCTGGTTGCGCGCATGCCCCGCCCCTTCCTACCGCAGCACAACCTGGGAATTGCAGGCTAGCGCTGAGGCAGGAAGCGCGACCGGCCCACTCATCTGACGTACCGCAGCGCAGGTAAGTGCGCGAGGGCCCTGCAAGCGTTGCGCGACCACGCAGTATTTTTGGCTTAGAACCGAAAATAAAAAAATGTGCGTGCGCCCTGCTTTAGGCTCGTGAGAGTGCATGAGAGTGCGTCGTACGGACCGACGCTCCCATTTACACGATGCTCAAGGGGCCCTCGTGCAAAAGAAACCGCGTGCAAAAAGGGCCTGTGTCAGGATGTAGGAGAGGGCCTTCACCACTGTGGCACCTCGGCTACAGAACGGCCTCTCTTTGAAGGCCTGATTGTTGCCAGCACCTTTGGAATCTAAAGATTTTACCCAAATCTGTACGACTTTAAAATTCTTTCAACTTTTAAAAATTGTTAAATTGTTTAGTGCTTTTTAAATTATTTAAATGGAAAGCCACAAGAAGATATTACAATATAATATATAAATAATTTAATAAATTAAAAAATTAAAAAATAATCTTACATCTGAGTACCTATTATAAATTTGCACTGCTAAAAGCTTTTGTTTTAGTTCCATGTCCTATTATTCAATATTGTGTATTAGTAACCATGCTTTAATTAATTCTATGGACCTTTCTGCACTACCCTGTTATAATGCTATTATTCCACTTTCAACATCCTGTGGAATGCTGAGGTTTGTAGTTTACTGAGGCCAAAGAGCTCTCTGGCTGAGAATTCTAAAGACCCTTCTCTAAACTGCAAAGCCCAGGATTCCATGGGATGTTGAAAGTGGAATGATAGCACTACAACAGTGTAGTGTGGAAAGGCCCTTCTGCAAACTTTTGCCTTGGATCTATGTATTCTCTACAGCCTATTTATTCTCTACATCCTAATCTCAGTGTCCTATTAGCACCTACATGATAATGCAGCTAAGCCTTTTTCCCCAATTCTCAGTGCCATGGCCCTCTGAACCACCCAAAACATAAGTTTCCCATCCCTTGGGAGCCAGCAGATGCAGAGGGAGCTGCATGAGGAATGGAATTGCCATTTTTTCACTGACTGAAGCAGTGGAACAACCAAACCCTGACTAGGTTTTTCATCTATATTATGTTATGCTTTATCTTGTGTAAGTTACTCGGGCCCTTCTCTGTTGAGGAATGCCATCCAGAACATCAGTGTTCTATATAGAATGTCATGGCACATAGAACATCTGTCTGGGACATGTACTCCCATCCTCTAATGGGAAAGATGCTGTCCCCAAGGAACAGGAGCACCTGCCCCACTTCTGTCTTCTGCTTCTGGGCAAATATTTTGGCCTTGGGCAGGGGAAAGAGGAAAGAACAGCAGCTAGTACAGGGGCTTTGTTTTTGAAGTGTTGAATTGGGCACTCAGAAAGCACTGAGCCCTTCAGGCAACATACAAAGAGAAAACCTTGACATTACTTCCAGTAAAAATAGTATGTACTCCTTTGTCTCAAGTTACATTTTCTGGCAAGGGAAGACAGGAAGTAAATTTCAAGTAATATCCTTAGTTTTCCAACAATAGCTGGGTCCTTGTATTCCCAAATAGAATTAAGAAGATAATACTGGTGACACTTTTGTCTGGCTAGTAACGAGTGGTAGAATTTTGTTCACTGCAACCTACTTAGCTGTATCTTTTGTTGTCATTTCTTTTAGGGAGTTCAGAATGCCACCCTTATTGAGGCTTGAAAATATGCTTTTAAAAGGCTGTGAATCTTTATTTCATTCTTGTGTGCAAGAGTGAACAGTTTCAAAACTTTTCACTCCACTGGGTAGCACAATAAGACTTTTTCTGCATCTGAACATTATTTTCCTCTCTTCAGGACAAATGAAGAATTCATTAGAAGAATTCATTTGTGCAACAAAAATGTGTTTTTGTGCAAATAAGATTTTTGCATAGAAAAGTGGCCACTATTCTAGATCAGGATCTTAGCTATGTCCTAACTTATTTACATAGCTAAGTAGTGTGTCCTGGCCTGTCACGAATGTGTAATTCTCAGTTACACGTCTGTAACTATTACTAAGAATTCAGCCATTATCATTTTTTTTTTCAAAATGCACTGACATTGTGTAAAATTTTGGGTTTTTTTTTTCTTTTGGCACAATTTTTTTGGCAAAAAAAAAAACGGTCCTGAAGTGCAAATATTCTTGTGATGGTTGACAATTTTCTCAATGGGTGTTTCAGTCTGTCTTAAAAAACTACCATCCTGGGTTTGGAAACACAGCCTATTCTGGATTGGGTTGAACTCCCCTCTGAAAGATCTGGTTCACTACTTGAGAGTATTCTTGAACCCAGTACTGCTCCTAGAATACCTAGTGGCTACAATGCCCAGGAGCGCCTTTGCCCAGCTTCAGCTGGTACATCAGCTGTTCCCTTTCCATGTGAAGGCAGATCTGGCCATGGTGGTTACTGCCTTAGTTACCTCCCAGTCAGACTACTATAATGTGCCCTATGTGGAGCTGCCCTTGAAGAGTGTTTGGAAAGTGCAGCTGGTGAAGAATGCAGCAGCCAGACCAGTGCTGGTATTTTAGAGCCACATAAGACCACTATTACAGGAACCGCACTTGCTTCCAATCCACTTCCAAGCTCTAATTCAGGATGTTAGTTTTGACCAACAAAGCCCTAAACAGCTTGGAGCCAGACTATTTGAGCCTCCTCCCTGAAATTTGAGGTCCTTAGCAAAGGCCCTGTTGCATGTCCCAACACGCTGTGAGGTTAGGTTGACATGCTCACGTTATAGGGTTTTCTTTACGGCGGCACTCAAATCGTGGAACTCTCTGCCAAAGGAAGTTAGGCTGGTTCCATCTGTTCCGAGCTTCTGGCAGACAACTCAAGCAGGGTTGTTCCATATGGCCTTTGATGTTTGAAACAGCTCTGTTTTAATAGTTCATTTTAAAATCGTGTTTAAGGATTGTTTTTAGACTTTTTAAAGGTTTTTAGAAAGTATTTTAATGCGTTTTTAAAGTTTTTAAAATCTCTATACTATTTTAAATATTTTTATTTGTTACACATCACTTCAGGAGCCCTTGTGGAAGGAGGAAATACATACAGTCAGCCCTCCATATCTGTCGGTTCTGCATCCATGCATTCAAGCAACCACTGCTTGAAAATATTCAGAAAAAGATCCAAAAAGCAAACCTTGATTTTGACACGTGCCCAGCACTATGCTGATGTGTAGGCAAACCCTGCTGTAGCCTGCCATCATTCCACAGATCCTCAGGTTCTCTCCCGCACTCCTCTGAGTTGTTCATCCTTTTATATAAGGGACACCATTTTACTATGTCATTGTGCGTAATGGGACTTTGAGCATCTTAGTATCCATTGCAGGGGGTGTGTCCTAGAACAAATCCCAGAGGATACTGAGGGCCCACTATAAACATTTAAAATAAATAAATAGAATAAGAAAGCTTGTCAGCTTTCTTTACATCTGCACATATAAATATACATAAATTTTAAATGGTTTATTGAGTTAAAAGCCAATTAACTTCAAAAATCTTAAAAAGTATAAAATGGTTATACTGCAGTTTTGGACGACTGCTAGTTTTCAGTAAAACAAGCAGACTTCATAGAGTTGAAATTAGCCCTCATGAGATGGAATACAGTCCCCGAGAAATTTTGTGGACCTAGTTGTTTGCTTTTTGATGCCTTAGCCTTGAGGATCTATTATAAGCAGCCTCTTTTCTCAAGTGTTTGTCTGTAGTCACAAGCACTGAAAGCACACTTCAAAATAAAGCTGAGATCCTTCAGCGCAAACATGCCAAGATTATTATTTTTTAAACAATGCCAAGAGTTTTCTATGCTTTCAAATTGATAATATCAAATTGTAATGGGGGCAGAGAGCCAGATGGAGATATTGGCTTTGTTGTCTCCATACTGAAACACCAGCGGGGCATTAAATTGTTCTCTGATCGAGGGGGCAACCACCTTTCTCTCCCTCCCAACTTGCAGAAAGCAGTCCGAGTGACCACAATGATGAAGAGACTCCGAGCACCAGAACACACAGATGCAGCAAAGGCGACCCCTCCCACGGCTGCAACGACAGATGGTGCTGCCCCAACAGAGACCACCAGTTCCTCACAGGCCAAGCCAGAAGCAGATGGCAAAGCTCCAGCAGCTACTGAGGCAGCCCCAGCTACAATAGCAACAGCACCCGCTCCTGCAGCAGCAAGCCCAGAAGGAACAGCATCAACAGCTCCAGCTGTTACTGCAGAAACTCCAGCCACGACATCAGCAGCCCCAGCTACGTGTAACGGGGAAAAAACCACCACTCCGAGTGCCACTCCAGAGTCCTGGAATGAGGGGACTGGCTGAGTCAGAGGAGCTGGGCAAGGGCAGGGTTGTACCTCTCTTTGTTGTATCTCTCTTTGTAAATAGTCACTGGCATGGTACCCCAAACTGTCCTAGCTTCCCCAAAAATCCCCTCTGCGTCTGGCTGTCAGTTGTCTGACTCTATGTGTCTTCAGCTAGGTGCCAGCAGAGTTTCTATTTTTTATGTGACAAAGTCCAGAGTGACCCTGATGGGCTCAGGTAAACAGATGGCTAGGCCTCCACAACCATTGCATGACCCTCCCTTGTTTTCCTTTCTTTTGTCCTATTTGATGATTTATCTTATTTATTTTCTTATTACTAGTTGGGCATTTGATTTATTTCATGCATTTCATGCATTTCTTAGTTTAGCTGCCTTTTCAAAATGCAGTCTTCCCAAACCATTCCCATTTTCTGTCCAGATTCTGGCCTGTCTGGACCTATTTGGGAGAAGCCAGGGCAATCACTTCTCCCACAATACCATACCTACCAATTGGTGGAGATACAGGAATGAAACTCACATCTGAGGCTGGTTGCTAGGAAAGAAAGATAGAGAAGTCCACACGTGACTGAAAGATAAAGAAGTCCACACGTGATCATAATGGGCCTGCTATGTTAGACATACTTATACAACAAAAATGAGGAATGGGTAGCTTTCCAGATGTTGGACTGCCACTCCCATCATCCCTCACCATTGACTCTGCTGGCAAGGGCTGATGGAACAGCCTCTAGAAGGGCACATATTACCCACCGCTGCTGTACAGAGTGAATGTGGAATTCATGTGTTCAGCTGCTGCTATCATATTTTCTCTGTGTTCACCATCTGAATATGCATGCACAAAGGTAATGCAATTCCATGTTTAGTGTGTGTGTGCACAGTATGTGACCTTCCATATGGGACCTTGAGCTAAAGCGGAAAGCGAGCCATCTCCAGGAAAGCGGGGCATGGAGAGTTAATGGCACATGGTAGGCTGTGCATTTATTTATTTATTTATTTATTTATTTATTTATGGGGTTGACATATTTTCCTGTGTTACCGCTAGAACTGCTCTAGTCAAGGAGCCGACTTGCAAGTAGATGACAACAGAGAGTGTTCTTTTTCACCCTGGCACTGTAAATCCAAAAGCTAGCAGTCCTGAGCATGTGTAATAAATACTGCCGTCACATTTTTGACATTACTCAGTACTGTCATTCTCACACTTATATAACAGAAATAACCATGCCATGTATGTTTACATAGTAGGAAATGTAATAGTTCTATATTTCTTATAGGAAATACTATGAAAGGTTGGCATGCTATGAAAAAGTATAGAGCCACATATGAACTGCAAACAAGGAGCTTTCCAGGGTTCTTATCAGTGAGAGATTATCATGCCAGTTTATGAACAAAGATGAGATCAGCTAAACCAAGGACTATATTATAAATGAACTAAGTGCGGATGAATAGCTCTCCTCCCCAGCCCGTCGATGTTTTACTCAAAAGCAAATCCCACTGAGTTCAATGACACTAACTCTCAAGTTAGGTGAACACATGAAAGGCATACAACAGTAGCCAGGTCAGGGAACCTGGTTTACTGCCAAACATTAAGGCCATTTCCACACTACACTCTTATAGTGTGATTATTCCACTTTCAACATCCTATGGAATCCTGGGGTTTGCAGTTTAGGGAGGGGTCGGCCAGCCCCTCCCTAAACTGCAAACTCCAGGATTCTATAGGATGCTGAAAGTGGACTCATCGTGCTATGAAAGTGTAGTGCGGAAATGGCCTTAGAGTTGCAGACAGAGGATGTAGTGGTAGACAATATATAGGCAGGCATGCTGCGTTTTCCCTAGCTGTAGTTTTTCTGCAACTGGGAAGGTCTGGGGAAGAAGGGTTCAGGACAGAAGCAGCAGATGGGGGCATGCTTAAGCATCCTAACTATTCCACCCTGCCCTTTCCTCTTCAGATCCAGCCCTGCTCTTTTGTCCTTTTTCACTGGTCTGCAAACCCAAATTACCGCCAAACATAGAGTTCCGAGCCACCCGGTCAGGACATTTTAGCCTCCCAGAGTCAGGTTTTGTTTCAGATTCCATACAGAACAATATAGCCATTCTACAACATTGTCACTGGCAATGGCATATTGTCCCCAAATTTCAGCTACTTACCACAAAGGATCTTTTCTACAAAGAAAAAGCAGCTGAAATAAGTTGCCCAACCAAATTTGCTGATTTTTGTCATTGGGATGCTTTTTTGTCCCATATAATGTAATATATTGGGAACAAAAAAACTTCTCCAATGCCATTTTCCAGCAAACAATGATGCGGTAAAGCAATGAACTGTCAATTTGTTAGTCCCATTCAGAGGAAAACAAAATTTCTTCTCTAGGATGAGGGTGGGGAAATTGAAGTTTACTGAGGACAGAAAGTATCTCACAATCCAAGAAGCGTATGTTTTGTTCAGTCAATGGTTTGTAACCTTTTCTTTACTGGGGACACCCAAGATTTAACTCAAGATTAAAATATTCAAATTTAGAGTTAAATATTCAAATATTTAAATTTTCAAATAATTATTTGTTTATAAAAGGCTTCTGGAGACTAGAATTCAAGTCCTCACTCAAACACTGGATAACCTTGGACAAGTCTCATTCTTTCAGCCTCAAAGGAAGGCAATGGCACCCCACCCCCGAAGAATCTTGCCAAAAAATCCCTGTGATAGTTTCACCTTAGGGTTGCTGTAAGTCAGAAGTGACTTGAAGGCACACAACAACAAACACTCACTGGCAGGGGGAGGTTTTTTCTAGCCATCATGTCTCTCCCCTTTGAAAAGTGCCTTATGGTGACTCTAAGGTGAATCTATCATGGTGGTTTTCTTGGTAACATTTGTTGCCCTTGCTTTTCTCTGACGATGTAACTTGCCTGAAGTCAACCAGCATGTTTCCACGGACAAGTGAGGATTCCAACCCTGGTCTTCAGAATCATAGTTCAGGCGCATACACATGCCTGCCACTGGGTCTCTTTTATTAGGGATGCAGCAGCAGGGGTACATGTGTGTGCCCTCAGCACCTACAATCCCCCTGCCACTGCCACAGCCCCGTTGCTGTTAGTGTTCAGCAGCAAGGCTTTGCAAGCCCCCTGTTAGGATTCTGTGGGCCCCGAGGAATCCCAGGCCCCAGGTTAAGAACCACTGTTCTATCAGATTTTTATTTGATCTTGATTCTACCTTGTGTCTTCTGCCACTGAGTTAATTCTGCACATGTGAACACTGAGTATGGAGCATACACTGGCATTCTTACTAAGGTCAAAAATACCCCACAAAGCAAGGGTTTGTTTTGTTTTTAATCCTAGATAATGAATGTTAAGTTTCTATTCACTAGAATTACAAATTCCTGACCTATGGACAGATTCTAAGCTTGTTTGTAGAGTGTGTGAAGTCAGATCCACCCCTACCCTTGGAGTCATGCATTGGCCCCATTTCTGCTTCTGCCAGCCTCACCTGTCTGTTTTGAAAGTGCCCAGGCAAGTTCACACTTTTAAGGTTTTGTATGTGCACACCTCATATGGATGGACTGTTTGCAAATGGGTGATGTGCTAGCTACACACCTGGCACTGAGTTATGGCTTTCAAAAATCTTACACCAAGGGTGGGCAGATACATGTTTCAAGGCCCAAAGTGTGGCACAAAAGCTCTGCAAAGCCCACAGATACCCTGATTAAGAAAAAAAAATGGTGGTTTTTTCCCCTCAAAACCCCCAAACAGCTCAGCAGTTTTGTGTTCTCAAGCCCTTTGTTGGTGCTGTACACCTTCAAGTCATTTCTGAATTATGGCAACCCTAAGGCAACCAAGCTTTTCTTGGCAAAACCTGTTCAAAGGAGGTTGCCTTTGCCTTCCTCTGAGGCTGAGAGAGTGTGACTTGTCCAAGCACACCCAGTGGGTTTCCATGCCCAAACACGGATTCAGACTCTGGTCTTCCTGAATCCTGGTTCAATACTCAAATCACAACAGCATGCTGGCTCCCCAGGTCCCTTACATACCCCCAAAGGAGCGGGGGAGCAGAAATCAGAACCAGAAGTGACATGAAATCACTTTTGGTCATGTCAGGCCGATAGTGCCCATTGTGGGGATCCTTGGGATGAAAATTGGGCCCCATTCCCTCCACAGTTGCCCATCCGAGTCTTGCATATTGGCCTCTTGATGGAAAAGACAAGAGAGGCACTCCCGTTCCATGTTAACAGACAGCTGGGTCCTTATGGCATCTGGATTGACACCATCCGACAAATCACTCTCTGACTTGACCGTATACATTTTGCATAGGAATTCCTCTTAAAGGTGCTGTTACATGATGAGAGATAGTATGATAAGGTAAGCCAGACCTACTGACTTTTGGAATTTTCCCTACCATAAGCCTTGAACAAAAGCTTAAATCATACATGCAGTAGTTATGATGTCAAACATTCCACCATATGCCAACACAGTTCTTGATCTTACTGCCATTAGTAATTGCACAGCCAAGAGTCACTAAAACATGCAAGAAGCTACTGGCACAAGCAGTTTACTGCATAGAACACCTTCAGTATGGTTGTTTTCAAACAGCTTATTTGTGATTGCTTGGGTGACCTGGATTTCTGTGGTCCTTGATTGTATCCATTTCTAGCTCTTAGATAATGAAAAATCTCTTTTTGTACCAATTGTATTGGGATTTAGATATACAAGTTTCTAGAGGCTCTGTTTCCCACAAGGAAGGGAAACATTAGCACCTTTTCATACCCTGATTCTTTACTCCGAAGTTAAGTCTTCAACGTGGTGCTGTCTCCTGTTGGCATACAATTGTGCAATAAAAATGGGAGCCTGCCGGGATCAGCAGGGGTTGATGTGAACGAAGGAACAACCCCAAGCAGAGATATCTTGCTGCTTTCCATTTACTAAACTTTCCAGCTGTCAATAACTACCACAGTAGTCAAGTACTCAAAACATTTGTTCCTGCTTCAAGTTGGTTCCTGAGCCCCCTCTCTGTGGTTGTATTTTCTAAACTATTGATTCAAGCAGACGACATAGTTTTTCTCATTAGTACAACAGGGTTTGCTATGGGAAAGGAAGTGCTGTGGGCTGGCTGCATTTAGGCCATTTCTGCACTAGCTTGTTATAGCGCTATGATTCCATTTTCAACATCCTATGGAAGCCTGGGGTTCGCAGTTTCAGGAGGCCCCTCCTGAATTGGCCCCTCCTGAAACTGCAAACCCCAGGATTCCATAGGATGTTGAAAGTAGAATCATAGCGCTATAACAGGCTAGTGCGGAAATGGCCCTAGTGTTTGGGAGAGTCATGCAGTAAGTAGGTATGTGTGAAATTAATACATCACCCCAGTATGGCTTACAGTACATGTGCATGATTAACAGGAGACAGTCTATTATTTGTAGTCTGTTTTTGTGCTGAACTTCTCAATCTATACATTTATGTCTTGCCTTGAAGCTACATTCTGTGCGCATGAGAGAGTGAGTGGCTATGTGTTAACAATGTACAGCCTTATATGGTGTGTGTTGTTACCACCTCTTAGAAGCACAGTGCAGGACAAGCATTAGATTCTTCTGATATTCACTGCTTTGCTCTATGATGCCTTATTATAACAGAGTTGTTATAAGAACTGGTATGGTATGGTGTTTCACACTAATCTCTTAGTTCTTAAACAGAGTAATTCAACTGTAGTGAAGGTCCAGTCCTCGGGCCACTCTGATCTCTTATAATCAGTCACCAGTTACTAAGAAAGGCACCTAAAGAGACTTGCTCCTAATTTGTCCTATATGTAACCATTTTGAAGATTAAAATAGTGAAGTCTGATAATTGTATTAGCTGCTGGTGAAATACAAAAGGTTACCTATTCCCCTATTTTTCTGATACTTCCATAGGATGAGTGTTCTTCCAGTATAATTTTGCACTTGTCCCTGAAGAAGATTTGAGATCACTCTCAAAGGAAGCCACTGCTGACAGTAAGGATTTTATGTGTGTATTTACCTTATTTCTGAATTTTTCAAAAATGTGTACCCACTCCCTTTTGGAAAAACAGACATTATAGAATAGTATAAACTATGGACTGGCCAGTACCTTGTTTGCTACAAGTGCATAGTCCCTAGATGTTCTGTTCTGCCTTGCTTGACAGTGCAGTCCTGTATATTCCTCTGAAAACCCTACCAAGTTCAGTGGGACTTACTTTCAGTTACATGTGTGTAGAAAGGCTCCTTTCATTTGCCAGGCTGCAGTCCTATACCTGCTCTTGAGCAGACACATGCAGGACTGACCTATCCACTAGCAGAGTTTTTGATTTGGCTTAAACCTGATTTTAAACAGAAATGATGATTTTGGGCAGACCAATGTTAGCAGGAAGCTGTTTCCAAGTATGTGCAATGGCCTTAAGTATAACCTAAAACAAACGCATGCAAGTTGTATTCATTCCCTCCTTCAATCCAGACATTCATTACAAACAGTGCAATGGGTTCAGAAGCATGAACAGTTATTCTTACAATGGGAAGAGCTGTAAAACCCACATAACACTACTCAACATCACTCCTGGGAGTGGGGGACACTCAGCCATATCCAAGGATAGATGAGACTCTAGTTGTTATTTCCTTTCCTGACAGAGGCCCCATCAATTTTTACATTAATACAATTCATAGAAATCCAAGAATTATGCTTTCTTCATTCTTGCACCTTAATGCTAACAAATGCTATACTTGCTCAGTTTGTCTGTCATACACATCTTAATCACAGCCTCTCTCAGGAAAAAGGTGGCAACTCTCTGCGTGAACCATACACCCCTCCTTCTCTTACCCCTACTGCTTTCCAAGGTATAGTCCCACACAAGGAAGCCTGGCTGTTGTTGTGAGCAGTCTGCACCTGACAGACCTCCTCAGTGTGAGGCCTTCTCAGCCACCTGCCTGCCTCCAGTCCTGCCTCTAGCATTCCCTTCCCTTTTCTTCCCTCACAAGCAGTTGCATGTTCGTAAGTTTGAGTTCAGTCAATGGAATTGTTTTATTTTGACTACGGCCACTCGGAAATTCCTGTGTAACTGCCACACTGTACCACTGAAAAATAATAATAAAGACCTTCTACAGATAAATTGAGAGACCACTTCCTCTTGTATTGTCTGTTTCTATCTGATTGTAGTCACCATCCTCTTATAGCTGCCTTTTTTCAGTTCATGCCAGAACTGTGAATAGTATTGGTTTATCTATCAGAGAGGAAGGAGGATGTATCTCAACCACAATTCCATACCTGGTTTTAAACCAAAGTTCATAAATATCCAGAGACTGCACATTCCCATGGATCTCTTGTTTCATCCTCCATATGTTTGCACTAGACACAAGATACTAAGAGAGCAGTCACCTCTCCCAAATTATCTTTGCTCTTTATGTCATACAATCAACTTCTAAATTTACATCCTAGTTTGAGGCTCTGGAACAGGAACAAGGTATATTTTCATCTCCAGCTTCCTTCCAGAAAGACACACTTGAAAGGCCATCTGTTCTGCAGTTGCTAGAAGGAAAATGGCCTTCTTCATCCAGGATGATGTGAAAGTAGAAAATGGAACAAGCTAATCAGGGAAAGGGGAAGTTAAGACTTTAATGATTGCTTAGGAGTCTTCCTCCTGCACATCTGAATGTACACATTTTTTATCCCAAAACATGAGTGACCCAGGGATCCACCAGAATGCCAGTACCTCTGTGCAAAGGTGGGGAATTATTAGCTCAATATTAGGAGGCCTGCAAGATGGTAACCTAACAAGATCTTTGACACCAATGTTTATAGGGTCTCATGCAGGGAACAACCAGCCAGAAATTCAGAAGTAAGCTAAATGATGTTTTATTGGGGCAATTAATCACACACACAAGATCCAAACAGTCATGTGATCACACAAGACTCACCAAAGGAAAAGAGAGGAAATGTTTTTAGATAGCAAGATTTCAGGGTGTCGTGAGTAGTATTTACCAATCTAGAAGAGCAGCAAAGAAGCAGCAATGTAGCTTAGACTTGTGTCTAAGGGCAGTACACAACTGAGAATCAGAGTGGCTACCAGCAATCAATGTACTACAAGCAAGCTGGCTAGAACTGGGAGGTTTTCCACATGATTTCTGTCTGGAAGCAAGGGTGTGAATAGCTTTCTGGCCAAGTGGACAATTGAATTTGCAGAGTGGACAATGAAGTACAGAATGGTCTGGTGATTTTAGCATTAGGTGACAAAAAGAGTGAATGCTGATAGCTCTGTACTTGTTAGCTCTGTACTTGTTGCACAGGTTTTAAGGTGAAGGAAAGATTGCTTGGTCAGAGGAAAAGGAGATCAGACAATCAGCAGTTTGGTGGGAATCTCCCAAGTGTTATTGTCTCAAAACACAGAAACATTAAAGCTAGCTGCAAGCCTATTATCTCTGGAGTTACCTGGTGATTTCCTATCACCTGGCTATGCCTAGAGAGGGTTTCTGACATAATTCACAGAGCTCATGTTTGGCCAGTCTTTCAGGGCACATTTTATATCAAAGCCAATTGATATGAATCGTATTTTACCAATTAAACCATATCAAAGTGTGAGGGGTGTACAGCCTGGTAACACATTTCATGGTTTAATTGCCACCACATCAGCTAACACAGAAGCAATTATCTTCACTTGTATATCCATGATTCTGGACCATGCCGCCCTGCAAGTGGATTCAGAAGGAATGCCATTGTGATATGTTTCACAATAGTGTGTAACACCTTTCTGCTCTCCTTGCCCACACGTTTTACTGCCATCCCCTTCACTCTTCCCCCTGCCCAAATGTAGAGAGAAACTTGTCAAGTTGTCAGCTTCACCAATGACTCATTAAAGGGTTGTTTTTCATTTATCTGTTACCATGCACATTGGTGCTACTCTACCTAATTGCTCTTTTGAAGAATTAAAAAAAAAATGAAGCTGATCTAATTTTGCATAGATTTCCATAAGTTTCCATTTGACTTCACAAGAGAGTGGAGATGGTGACATTTGCCAAAGCTCATGGTAACAGAAGAAAGAAATAGATAAAGGAAGATAAAGATAAATAAAGAAAGCGTGTTAGAATCAATTTAGTGTAGTGGTTAGAGTTTTGGACTAGAACTTGGGAGATCAAGGTTCTAAATCCACTCAGCCATGAAATTCACTGGATGAATGCGGGGGAACCAACGCTGTTAAACAGGCTAGAGTAGCTTTCTTACAAGTAAAGTATTTGGAGATCTAACTGTTCAGCTGGGAAGATAACTAAAGGGAGAGAGGAATGAGACCTATAGATATATAGTATTGTACTATATTTATTAGGCTAACTAAGAGGGCATGAAAATATGTGCAACTTTTGGGATGTCCAGATCTCTTGCAAGATGTTACCAAAAGGGGAGGGGAAGAACCCTGTCATTTCTTAAGTCATTGTGTCTTTATAATTTCCAGAGAGGGAATGAGGGAAGAAAAGTCTGCAGACATTCAAATGGGGCTCAAGCAGATGATTTTTCATTTCATCTGGAATGCTAGGAACAAAAAAGACAGAATATTTGATTCACTATATCTGAAAATATAAAATCCAGCAGTAAATTGAGAATTGTTTTGTGCATGATCTAGAGAAAGCAGAATTTTCTCTCTTCCTCAGAATAATAATAGTTCTTTAAATTGTCACTCAGTTTAGAATTGTCAAAAGAACGTATTTCTTCAGCATCCATTTAATTGAGTATGTGCTCAAAAGATGTAATGGTGACCACTGATTTGGATAATTGCTTTGAAAAGGGGGATTAGGCAAATTCAGGGAATGACAGTGATTGAAAGATCTGCCATCCCTTCTAGCTGTATTGAATCACAGAGGTGATATGCCTCAGCCTGTACACCAGTTACTGGAGGACAAAAATGGAGTGAGGACCACTATCTTTGCACCCTGATTGTGTGTTTCCTCGGAACATTTCTTTGGCCCTTGCGTGGAGCAGTCCCCCCTTGCCTGCTCCACCAGGGCTGATCTGGCATTCTTAACAATGGCAATTCTGTGTGGGTAGAGTTTAAAGGTGAAGCATCCATTCCCAAATGACTTAAACTGCATGGGGAAAAGATGGCTCAGAGAAGAGTTATAATAAATATAATTGCTTGTAACCAGATTTAAAAAGTAGCATAATGAGTGAAAACAAAGATACTACACTGGTGCAGGAAATAACATTGTATGGTTACTTTTAGAAGTCATTTTTAAAGGGCATCTTTAGTCACATTTACAGATAATTTGACAAGATTTTTTACAAGTTTTATACCTTTCATTAATCCCAAGTGTTTTTTTCCCCAATTTTTAAAAAAGTAACAGAAAAGCAACCATCAGTGTAATAATTAACACAAGTTGGTTTTAAAATATTGTAAAATGTAATTGCAATAAATTATTTTTAACAGGAATAAATTTCTTTTTAGAAATAACATAAGTTCTTGTTTAAAAGACAGAATATTCAACCAGAATACATCTGCTCATGAATGAAACAAAAAAATACAAAAAAGCTGAAGTGCAATTATAAATCCACCTTCCTGCATGGCCATTAATAATTCCTTTTAATCCTTGTCCAAGAGCATTTAAAATCTACATTTCTGTCTTTCATATCAACAGCAGGAGAGAGAACTAGTTCCTAGTACATTGCCAGACCTAATCTGACATGTAGCTACATACAGTTTTACAAGTTGGTAAATCTGTTTATACTTAACTGAAAAGCTATGCTATTCTCTTTATTCTGCACATGTCATTTTCTTTTCCACGGTTTTACACCCAAAAGATCAAATTTTGCAGCCTTTTGCAAGTGGTAACAGCTCACAACTGCAGTGGATGAAGTGCAAAATGAGTCAGATCTTGAATTCCCATAGAAAATTCCAAGATTCTTCCTAAAGAAACAGACTTCTATATTATTCTACAATCATTTAAACAAGGGTCTGCATCTTGTTGTTTTCATTATCACTTCTTAGCAAAATACAGCACTTAATCCTGTTACAGAAACTGTGTAATAAAATCCATTCTGAGAAATCCTGCTAAATCAAATTATAGAATTTGTGCTTTGAGGCTGTTATTAGATGTTAACAGATGTGAGATAAACACATTGTCTTGATGCTTTGAAAATAAGCCACATGTTCAGTAGTCATGGAATTCACTCAGTGTGAGATACTCCTCCTTAGTGGAAACTGCAGAAACTGAAGGCACCAAAAGACATTCAGTCAAAAATCACCAGCAGTATTCCAACTATATATGCTTTCCACCTAATCTTTTGCAACAAACCTGTGCTGAAAACAGATGTAGCCAAATCTGGTTGATGAAGGGAGAATGTCTTAAAAGTGTCATGAATGAGAATAGTTGCTTTTTCTTGATAATATAACTTGTAAGAGGATTTTTGCTGCTTCTGTTAAACAAGCGGCCTGAGCTAGAGCTTGTATAATCAGAATTCAACATTTTATTTCAGAGGATAAATCCGAAGTATGCTTTCCTGAAGAACAAATCCCATTGCATTTAGAGCCTGTTTATCAGCAGTCCCACCTTTGTGGAAAACACCACCACTTTAGGTCCATCATATTCCTTAATTACAAACATGTAGTCTTGAAAACAGGAATGGGCTATTGCAGTGGGTTCAGGAGCCAATCTTCTCCCTCGGAGACCCTCAGGAGTCCAAACAGGTTGCCAAAAATATGACAAAGGGTGGGGAGGAGAAGCTTCCTGAAGTCCACCTTTTGTTTTGAAAAATGGGCATTTTTTTATGTTAAACTCGCTAATCCAAAGGTGAATCGCCATTCCAGGAGCATGGAAGCAAAGGCCACAAGAACACCAATGAGGAGTTACACTTTGTTCACCACTGCTTTAGAGAAAATCCATTCAGTAGGTTTCTCATGATGTTGTGGCTCATACAGGGGCATTCTGTGTATACAACAGATTCTCCTCTTAAGACATGCTGGTTTTATGTGAGAGAGGAGATGATGGAGGAATATTGCTGTGGAATATGCATGTTTACTGCATATCTGAACAAACAGTGTCTGTGATCTCTAACCTAGCAAAACTGTTACCCAGCCTCTGGATTCCAAACTATTATTGTGTTTCTTAAAATCATCTATCATCAAGAATTATAAAGACTCCATTATCAGCCAGTGGAGGCTTCTGGGAGTTGAAGTACAGAATATCTGGAGCATCAAAGGTTGAGAGTGGTTGCACCACACCAGCTATTACTCCAAATAATTATCAAAGCACAAATCCCCAAGATGAGATTTGTCTCTTGTTCCAGAATCACTATGGCCATTTCCACACTACATTGTTATAATGCTATTATTCCACTTTCAACATCCCGTGGAATTCTGGGGTTTGCAGTTTACTGAGACCAAAGATGCCCCTCCTTAAACCACAATTCCCAGGACTCTACAAGATGTTGAAAATGGACTAATAGCACTATGACAGCGTAATACAGAAATGGCCCACGTTCACTCTTTCTCATCCACTCTTTCCTTAAAGTAGCAAGTGGACAATCCATTCACACAGATTGCAAACTCTGGTCTGTCAGGTGCTTCCCTCCAACACTTCTTCAACCACTCCAGCCACAGCTACATTATCCTAGCAAGTAAATGGCAGGGTGGCACTTTCAGAAGACCGTGAAATTCAGTGTGTTGCTCCAGCACCCAAAGTCATGTGCCAGCAAGCTCTGCAGCCACAGTACCACTTTCCCGCTGTTATCCTTTTCACAGAGAAGGGCTACTGCTGGGTAGAGCAAGGCAGCAGCTGCCTTGGACAGCAAATTTTGGTTGTCCTCAAAGAGCAGTGAATCGATAAGTAATAAATAATTCTTACAGTGATATAGGTATGAATTAGAAATAATAAAGTAGAAATAAAGTAGAAGCTGGGGGCTTAGGTCAAAGGAACGGAGAAAGATTTAAGAAGGGTAAAAAGGTCAAGAGAGCCAATGTATCACATAGCTAGGATGTTGATCACGTAGCCAGGGTGTCGTTTATTTATTGACTGGCTGCAGTAATTGCAGATTGTAGATAAGCACTTTCCGGGGTCTGAGTGCGGGGGTAATTAGCTAGTAACAGCATGTGGTATTTGTGACCCCGGAGGGGCGGACCGAGACATGCCTGCGATCTTTGTGTATGCTGTGAACTTTGTCTATAAAAGAGCTGTGAAACTTGAGTTCAGGGCTTTTGGTCTTTTGGAGACATCCAGCCAAAAGCCCGCGCGAAATAAATTACTCTTTTTCTTGCTCTGTGTTCTCTGGGCTCCTGCAACAACAGTACCTTTACTGCCAGGGGAGCAGGACAATCTTTGCTGTGATTTTCTGTTGAGGACAACAAAATAGCGCCGCTGCCTTTCAGTACTACCTAACAGGCACTTTGACTTGAGATGGGAGCGGGGGGGGGGGGAGGCATGATTTAATCCAGTGGTTCTCAACCTGTGGGTCCCCAGATGTTTTTGGACTTCAGCTCCCAGAAGCCCTGAGCATTGACCATAGCGGCTGGGACTTCTGGGAGCGGCCTTCCTCCACCTGCAATAGGCTGAAGGCCACGTTTCCCTGGAACTGGCTCAAAGGGAAAACGCTCGCTCATTTTTCAGCCCCTCTCCAAAGAAAAGAAACCAAACGCTTATTTCCATTTAAGGGTCAGTATTAAATTCAAATCCATACGCAAATCTACCTTTTTCCTAGAAAACGATAAACATCAAGAATAAGCCATTATTTCCCAAAGTGGCCACAACAAACATAAACACGAATCATCCCCGCCCTCGCCCAACAGGCGAAACGAGCAGGACACAAGCGAAGCCTCACAACTTGGCCCAGCGCGTTCGGCCGCGGCCCTTTTAAGGGAGACTCTCGCCCCGCCCCGCCCCAGTGGAGTTCCCGCCCCCACGGCCTCCGCCAATAAAAAGAAAGGGGGAAAAGCCTGCCTCCCTCTCTTTTCCTCCTTTCAACGCTCGCGCCTTTCCCCTGAACGTCACGTCCGTTCCCTCCCGGAAGTGGCCGCGAAAGGAACCAAATTTGAACCGGTTAGTCTAGCGAGCCGTCTCCGGGGGCTCCGCGGGCGTATCTGGCCGGGGCGGGGGCGCTTCGCTGGATGGAGAAGAAGAAGCGGAAGGGAGGCTAGCGGTGGGGCGCCGCAGTGCCTGGGTGTGCGCGGCTGGGCTCTGCGGGGAGCGGCGGGAGGAGCGGCCGCCTTCCCCGCTCCCTCTTTCCGAAGCTGGGAAGGCAAGCGGTTTCCCCTCCTCTTTTGCTGCCTCTCTCACCGGGGTTGTTCAGGCTCTTTAGTTCTAGAAGCCGCCCCGCCCGCTCCACCTTGAAGAGGGCCTAAATGCCTTTAAAGGCACCAGATCCCAGCTGATCTTGGAAGCTAAGGAGGGTCAGCCTTGATTAGTATCTGGATGGGAAATGGCCAGCGAGTATCAGTTGCCGCAGGGTTTATTTCAGAAGAGGGAGCCGGAATAACCACTTCTTGAGTGTTGCTACCAGTGGTTCTCAACCTGTGGGTCCCCAGATATTTTGTGGACTTCAGCTCCCAGAAGCCCCACCCACTACGGTCAATGCTCAGGGCTTCTGGGAGCTGAAGTCCAAAACATCTGGGGACCCACAGGTTGAGAACCACTGGTTGCTACCCTAAGAAAACCCTATGAAATTCATGGGCTACTGTTAGTTGGATTTGTGATTGGTCGACCGACTGAACCCAAAGAGTGATTACGAATGGCTGCTTCTCATCCTGGAGAGAAGTGACTAGTGGGGTGCCACAGGGTTCTGTCCTGGGCCCAGTGCTGTTCAATATTTTTATCAACGGATAAAGGAATAGAGGGCATGCTCATCAAATTTGCAGATGACACCAAATTGGGAGGGGTTGCTAATACGCCACAGGACAGGATCAAAATTCAAAATGACCTGGATAGTTTGGAGAGCTGGGCCAAGGCTAACAAAATGAAATTCAACAGAGAGAAGTGTAAGGTCCTACACTTAGGTAGAAAAAATGGAATACAGAAATATAGGATGGGGGACACGTGGCTGGATAGCAGTACGTGTGAAAGGGATCTAGGAGTCTTAACAGATCACAAGCTGAACATGAGTCAGCAGTGTGATGCGGCAGCCAAGAAAGCCAATGCAATTCTCGGCTGCATCAATAGGAGTATGGTGTCTAGATCGAGGGAGATACCGGTACCACTCTACTCTGCTTTGGTTAGACCTCATCTTGAATACTGTGTCCAGTTCTGGGCACCCCAATTCAAGAAGGACATGGTCAAGAAAGTTCAGAGGAGGGCGACCAAAATGGTGAGGGGCCTGGAAGCCATGGCCTATGAGGATAGACTTAGAGAGCTGGGTATGTTTGGTCTACAGAAGAGAAGGTTAAGAAGGGATATGATAGTCATGTTTAAATATTTAAAGGGATGCCATGTAGAGGAAGGAGAGGGCTTGTTTTCTGCTGCTCCAGAGACCAGAACAAGGAGCAATGGATTCAAGCAGCAGAAAAGGAGATTCCACCTGAACTTCAGGAAGAACTTCGTGACGGTCAGGGCTGTCCGGCAGTGGAGTCTGCTGCCTCGGAGTGTGGTGGATTCTCCTTCCTTGGAGGTTTTTAAGCAGAGGCTGATGGCCATCTGTCGGGAGTGCTTTGAGGGTGTTCCTGCATGGCAGGGGGTGGGACTGGATGGGCCCGTGTGGTCTTTTCCAACTTTACATTTCTATGATTCTATGATTCTGTGGGCTCAGCTTAAGTCGACAGGCTTCTTGAACGCACCTACACACATAACCCATTCATTTGCTTAAATGACCCTTTAATTCTCCACTTCAGTTCTTTGCACAACAGCCAGAGCCAAATTCTGATAGCCAAAATGAAAATTACATGCCAGTTTGTTAGTCATGTCGTTGGCTGCAGAAGCTTGTGTGCTTAAATGGAATTTTAAACAATTTTATTGCATTTATATTCCATTGTGTGTCCTCTCACTCCTGCCCTCTTAATCTTTTGATGTACTTTATACTGTACAGAGGGAGACTTGAATGCCTTAGGGTCATAAGGTTAATAAACTGTGGAGATTTGAGTCCAGTTTGTGTGGTCTTTAGCCCAATATTGTAACCTCAGCACCACGCTGGTTCTTGCTTGGCCTACTTCCTGATATGTTTGTGTGTATAGTGTCAGCTCTGGTGCTTGGTGAATTAGTCTCAGCCATGGTGCTTGGTGAGTTTCTCGTGTATCATGAATATGTTGCTGGATAATGGTATTTGCACAGAACATCCCCCAACTTCAATTATACATTGCGTATTGTTTATTGCGGTGGGTACTGTCCAGTTGGGTGACTGGCTATATTTGCTCCCTTTGTAAAGATTTAAAGCAGAGAAAGCAGCCTTTATTTTCTTTCAAGGCCTGGGGTAATCTATCAAGGGTTATAAGGTGAGACCGAAGCCAGGACAGGGCAAGAGCAGGCAAGCCCCCACCTGCTTCTCTCCCTTCCTCTTCACCCAGTGGGATTCCAGGTAAAGGTCCAATCATTCTTGCAGAGTGGCCTGAACTGATTGTTTGCAGAGGGCTTCTGAAATTCAGCTAACCCTACATTAGATCAGGCTAAGGGCCACAGGTTACTTACTCTTCCTTTAGAGCAAAAATTAAAAGTTCAGAGAGCAATTCCATCTCAACCTCCTTTAGAGTGAAGAAAAAGTTCCTTCTTATGGAACATTATGCACTTTTTTTTCCTTAATGGGCATTGTGTCAACTGTACTATATGTTGAGTTGCCTGGGCTTCACTGCAGCATACTGCAAATTCAGCTAGTTATATATCTGAAAGATCCATGTTCTACTTTGGTTCATCAAGATATAAATATGTGAAGAAAGCACCGTGCAGATACGTCTTTAGGATGACCCTTCTTTAACGTTGCTGTTGATATTTCCTTTTACAGAGTGGGGTTTCATATTTGAACCCTGGACTTTCCCCTTAATGTTGCCATTTTAAAGGATGCCTATTCGTGCCCATTGTACTATCTGCTCTGACTTCTTTGACAATGACAGGGATGTTGCAGCTATTCATTGTGGACATACTTTCCACTATTTATGGTGAGTAAAAATGAATAGTGAAATTAGCAGAGGAAAGTTCTTTAAAAATTAGAATAAGTGTTTTGATTCTGTTCTCTTTTTTCCAGGCTGTGCTCTGTATCTTATTTGTGAAATAACATTTTGGATAATTTCAGTTACTCAGCTGATTTATTTTGTGGTTTACAAATGTTGCTCTTTTGTTGAGTGATGGATGATGATGACCAAAGATATTAAAGTATGTTATTTTGAGTGACTGAAGTTCTAGTACTTTTGGAAGGGAAATTGATGGGCTTTCAAGTTATTACTGTACTTCATTGACTATTATCAGAATGTTTCCTGTTTAGGATTAGGTCAGAAAGACCAGGGACGTAGAGCAAAATTGCCTGCAACTTTTTCGTATTGTAATATTTTTCTCTTCCATAAGCCTGCGGCATCTTTCCTCTGCTATCTTATGTCCTTTGTTTTTCCTTCTGCTTTGTCTAGGATACTTACCTCTGTTAGTTTTAGTCAAGCAGTTTGAGATCCTGTGAGGAACTAGTGCCAAAGTGATACTAAGCCATTCTGGTACCTTTTGGCACACTTCTTGTGTGCAGGAAGCATATACAGTTGGTCTTCCACATTTGCAGGTTTAATGTTAACAGACTGGATTATTTGCGAGTTTCTCCAATCCCTGTCCCCCACCTCAAGTGCTTCTTTCCAGGAAAACATTCCTTCTTGGGAGCTCTGAGCAGACTACACAGCCCTTTAAAAGCCCACTTCTGGACCTCTTCCTCCTCCACCAGCCACTGCCAGGTCAGCTGGCTCACAGCCCAATTTTTCAGCACCACAAACCCTCTCCCAGTGCCCTCCACACATTCAAGGAAGGAGCTGGAGAAGAGAGAGGACGTATAAGGCCACCATGTTGACCTGTCCCCTTTCCTTCTCCTTTTCCTGATCTGGTTTGGACCCTGGGTGCCCATTCCCCCCCACAGTATGCCTCAACCCTCAACCCCCATCCCACATACACATACATACAATTTGATACTTGCAATTTTCCCACTTTTTGGGGGGTCCTGCAATCCTAACCCTAATGAATGTGGGAGACGAACTGTAGTTGTTAACTAGAAGATAAGAGTCAAAAAGAGCAAAAGCTGTTTATTCCAAAAACATGTCTATATTCTATTCATCTATCATAACTCATATCAAAATGTTGATTTAAAAATGGTTTCAGAAGCAAGACTGTCTTGCACCCCTCACAGTCTAGCAAGCTAATGCTACCCCCATAGCAATCTTGGCATCAGCAATAATGCTAAAAATATTCAGGACTGTGAGGTTGCAAATTGAAATTTCAGCAAAAACTCACTTCTGTTTTGAATGGTATCTATAATGTGATATAAAGTAACTCATCTTGCATATTTACGATGGACTAAGTGATTTTTAAATGGAAATAGGGGTGTGTTGGGTTGTACACTATATATTTTGCAAAGATGCTAGTTAAGTAACTTGGTTAATTTTAAAGGTATAACTATCTCTGAAAACATAAGATATTATATCCTGAATTTTCCTGCCTTTTCTATTTGATGCTACATGTGTTGCTCATGTTATGAAGCTCTAATAAATTTCTGTTTTTATTTTTAAACATTCATTTTTGTCTTTTTTCCGCTAGCCTTGTTCAGTGGTTTGACACTGCACCAAGTCGGACTTGTCCACAATGCAGAATCCAGGTAAACTTGTGCTATCTGAAGTAATCAGTCACATCAACTGCTTTTTGGCTTATGAATCATAGAATCATAGAAATGTAGAGTTGGAAGAGACCACACGGGCCATCCAGTCCAACCCCCTGCCATGCAGGAACACCCTCAAAGCACTCCCGACAGATGGCCATCCAGCCTCTGCTTAAAAACCTCCAAGGAAGGAGAATCCACTACACTCCGAGGCAGCATATTCCACTGCCGGACAGCCCTGACCATCAGGAAGTTCTTCCTGAGGTTCAGGTAGAATCTTCTTTCCTGCAGCTTGAATCCATTGCTCCTTGTTCTGGTCTCTGGAAGCAGCAGAAAACAAGCCCTCTCCTTCCTCTACATGGCATCCCTTCAAATATTTAAACATGGCTATCATGTCCCCTCTTAACCTTCTCTTTTGCAGACTAAACATACCCAGCTCTCTAAGTCTATCCTCATAGGCCATGGCTTCCATGCCTCATGCCTCTCACCATTTTGGTCGCCCTCCTCTGGACTTGCTCCAGCTTGACCATGTCCTTCTTGAATTGGGGTGCCCTGAACTGGACACAGTATTCAAGATGAGGTCTAACCAAAGCAGAGTAGAGTGGTACCGGTACCTCCCTTGATCTAGACACCATACTCCTGTCGATGCAGCCGAGAATTGCATTGGCTTTCTTGGCTGCCGCATCACACTGCTGACTCATGTTCAGCTTGTGGTCTATGAAGATTCCTAGATCCCTTTCACATGTACTGCTATCCAGCCACGTGTCCCCCATCCTATATTTCTGTATTCCATTTTTTCTACCTTACACTTCTCTCTGTTGAATTTCATTTTATTAGCCTTGGCCCAGCTCTCCAATCTGTCAAGGTCATTTTGAATTTTGATCCTGTCCTAGAATCATAGAATCATAGAAATGTAGAGTTGGAAGAGACCACAAGGGCCATCCAGTCCAACCCCCTGCCATGCAGGAAAACCCTCAAAGCACTCCCAACAAGTGGCCATCCAGCCTCCGCTTAAAAACCTCCAACGAAGGAGACTCCACCACACTCTGTGGCAGCACATTCCACTGTCGGACAGCCCTGACTGTCAGGAAATTCCTCCTGAGGGTTCAGGCGAAATCTCCCCTCCTGCAGCTTGCATCCATTGCTCCTTGTCCTGGTCCTGTGGCATATTAGCAACCCCTCCCAATTTGGTGTCATCTGCAAATTTGATGAGCATGCCCTCTATTCCTTTATCCGTTGATAAAAAATATTGAACAGCACTGGGCCCAGGACAGAACCCTGTGGCACCCCACTAGTCACTTCTCTCCAGGATGAAAAGCAGCCATGCGTTATCACTCTTTGGGTTTGGTTGGTCAACCAATTACAAATCCAACTGACAGTAGCCCTGTCCAGCCCGCATTTTACTAGTTTCTTTGCAAGAATGTCATGGTGAGCTTTGTCAAAGGCCTTACTGAAATCGAGGTATGCTACATCCACAGCATTCCCTTCATCTATCAAGCTAGTAACTCTGTCATAAAAAGAGATAAGATTAGTCTGGCATGACTTATTTTTGAGAAATCCATGTTGACTTCTCGTGATTACCGCCTTGCTTTCTAAGTCAGTGGTTCTCAACCTGTGGGTCCCCAGATGTTCATGGACTTCAGCTCCCAGAAGCCCTGAGCATTGACCATAGTGGCTGGGGCTTCTGGGAGCTGAAGTCCAAGAACATCTGGGGACCCACAGGTTGAGAACCACTGTTCTAAGTGATTAGCAACTGACTGCTTAATGATCTGCTCCAGGATCTTTCCGGGTACTGATGTCAGGCTGACTGGGCGATAATTGTTTGGGTCCTCTTTTTTTCCCTTCTTGAAGATGGGGACAACATTTGCTCTCTTCCAGTCTGCTGGAACTTCTCCTGTCCTCCAAGATTTCTCAAAGATTATAGCAAGTGGTTCCGAAATGACCTCTGCCAGCTCTTTTAATATCCTAGGATGCAATTCATCTGGCCCTGGAGACTTGAATTCATCCAGTGTGGCCACGTATTCCTGTACCACCTCTCTACCTATTACATGCCTCATTTCCCCTGCTTCCTCACCTGCTCCCCAACCACCAGGTTGAATGCTTGTATCCTTTTGGGGAAAAACTGAGGCAAAGAAGGTGTTAAGTAGTTTTGCCTTTTCTCTTCCCCCTGTGAGTAATTCACCATCTTCTCTACGCAGCGACCCTATCATCTCCATTTTTTTCCTTTTGCTGCAGACGTATTTAAAAAAGCCCATTTTATTGTTTTTAATGTCTCTGGCCAGCCTAAGTTCGTTGTGTGCTTTAGCCTTTCTGACTACCTCCCTACATCTCCGGGCTACTTGCTTAAATTCTTCTTTGGTGGTTTTCCCCTTCTTCCATTTCCTATACATGTTTCTCTTAACACTTAGCTCAGCTGAGAGTTCTTTAGTCAACCATTCTGGTTTCTTCAGATGCCTTCCATTTTTCTTCCTTATTGGCACAGTTTTAGACTGTGCCTTCAATATCTCCTTTTTAAGGAACTCCCATGCCTCCTGAACTCCTTTCTCTTTCACTATTCTTGACCACGGAATTCCAGCCAGCAGCTCCCTAAGTTTACATAAGTACAGAAGTCCGCTTTTTTAAAATCTAAGATGAATGTCTGGCTACCCTTATCTTCTCCTTCCGACTGAATGCCAAATTCCAATAGTGCATGGTCACTCCCCCCTAAAGATCCAACCGCTTCTACCTCATTAACAAGGTCATCCCTGTTGGTCAGGATAGCAGAAGTATTTTGAAGTTCTGCTTATGGCAGTACTGCACTATAGCTGCAGTGTTGTATACTCAAAGTAGCAAAACATGCTCAAATCAGTTCTGGTTCTGGGTATAAATCTCTCTCCAATCTGAATCCATTTTCTGGCTTTGGTGAAACAAATCTTTAAATGGCAATACAAAAAAAATTCATGACAGAACTCATGAATTGGTGTTACAGAAGCCTGGACGTGTCATCTAATTGAACCTTGCAGAAATGTATTTAGGGCAAGGAATTGTAGTGTGCTCACTCCAGCCTGAAGGGTAGGAAGAAAATGACTGGCCAAAAGAAGGGAGAACCCACAAATCTCATCTCCTTCAAGCATAAACTGCAGAATTCTATCACTGTTGACAAGAGTAGCTCTTCAGGGCCTCAAACTAGAATTTTCTGCCCTACCGGAAGATGCTGAGGATTGAATCTGGTGCTGAAATAATGAATGATTAAATACAGGAACAAAAATGGCTGTGCTCTCCCACTGAGCTGAGGTTGTTGCTAATGCATCTCTGCATACTATAGGGTTTAACTTTCTCATTGCTCTTCTTGTGCTGAAAAATAGTATCTGCTGGGAAGTGTTTGCGTTTTAGAAGATGCGCTGTTCTTGTTTAACCTGACTCAACTTTAGTACTGTAATTGTCTCAATTCAACATTTGTTGGTAAATAATTTTGTTTGCCTGAGCACAGAGGCTCAAATCCAGAAAAAGTTAACCATGCTGAAGTCCTATTAAAATGAATAGAGTTTTGCTTCTCTTTCATTTCAGTGGTACTTGAGTTTGACTACTTTCTTTGAATTTTTTCAGAGCAATTTTTTTAAAAAGAGCACTGCTGATACTGACATTACTAAACCTAAGGCACAGTCTATTTAGCTTTCCAACAGACTCCAATCATCTCTGGACTTGTGTTTCTAGAACAGCAGAGCAGATTTCATGGTGGGAATCAAGTCCTCCTGCATGCACACTCAATGGGCTCTTGAGATGGTAGACTTAGTGTGGTGTGCCCTGTTAATGTAGTAGTAATTAGCATTGAGGCCATTAATATTGACCTCCACCATTTCAGTTGCCCTGTGAAATTTCAAGGAAACATCATTTTGTTGGTGCCAAGATGCGTGCTTGCACTGTGTTGTGCTTTCTCTTTCTTTCTGTCCTAGCCAGCTCTTGTCCCCTTTTGCTCTTCTGACTTATTGATTCCTTGTGTTCTTCACTGCCTCTTGCATCTCTGAGTTGCCATGACATTGTTGTGAAATAACACTTTATGTAGCAGTAACTATGCAATTAGCTGGTGTCATGACTGTATATATTATAACACAAAGCTGTAGCTCCATGGGGGAGGTAGAGAATGCTATCAAATTCAATTTCAGTGATTTTTTTCCCCTGTAAAGCAAGCAGTACATACTTGGATTTGGCACAGCATGAGTTCAGTCTCAGCTGCTGAGCTGAAGCTGCCAAAGAACAAACTGCTTTCTGTGCCAAGGTGTTTGGATTGTTTTGTCAAAATTCCAAAATTTTGTGCTGGAACGATGGCTGCAAATTAGGGAAGTCTGTTACTGGAATGATGAGCAGAAGGACTTCATAGTGGCAGTAACCACGTGAACTGTACCATATGCTACCCTTTGTCATTGCAATGTACTAGATGGGTTACAATGTCTTCTGCTATGCTTTGTCCATAAAATTATAGTGTTACCTCCATTAATGTGTCTGTCTAGTAAGTGCAAGCAATCTTATTGATCTGAGACCCTTATTTTTTAATCTTGCATCTTCCAATATATCAGTATTTCCAGGGTCTTGCACAAAGATGGAATGTGCTGTTTCAGCAGGTACCTGAAGCCATGCCTTTCATCTTTTCTGTGTTGTGTGTAGGTGGGTAAAAGGCACATCATCACCAAACTGTTCTTTGATGTTGCTCTGGAGGAGCAGTCAACACTGGATCCTGAAAGTCTACAGGTATGTATATTGGACTGCAGTGCAGCAGGCTGCAGCTGCCATCTGGGTTAGTAAAATACTCTTTCCAGTCAATACTTCACATTATTGGTTCACTTAGGATCACAGGCGGAATACTTTTGGCACTAGCTTGTCTGCCTCTCTCTAACCCAGTGGTTCTCAACCTGTGGGTCCCCAGATGTTTGTGGACTTCAGCTCCCAGAAGCCCCAGCCACTATGGTCAATGCTCAGGGCTTCTGGGAGCTGAAGTCCACAAACATCTGGGGACCCACAGGTTGAGAACTACTGCTCTAACTCTTCATGACCTGCCCAGCATCTTGAGTTTTGAAAATGCTTTCATTTTAGCAGAAGGCTGAGATGGAGGGAATTGTTTCCATTCCCTCCAGCTCTTAGCTAGGCTAGAACTCCTTGCAAAGAACCATGACCTTTTCCTTTTCAACTGCTTTGCTCTGTGAACCTTATATCCTCAAAGACTGCACCAATGGGGTAGCTTTAGCTCTGTTAAAATCTGGAGGTTGAGGGGAATGCGTACTATTCAGGTTGTCTGTAGATGTGAAAGAAGCAGGAGGTTATTTTACAGACTTTCCAGAGCTTACTGGGACGAAGCTGTTAAAGGAATCCTGTCAGATTATGCTCTGCATTTGACATTTCTTGAAACAGAGTTGCATTTTTGCTTTTACCGAGTATGGTCAGTCAACTTCTACTTGAGCCCTTTTATTCCAAACAGAAAAAGAAAAATGTAGATTGCCAAAACTGGATTTTGGTTGTGTGCATGAGGAAGAATGCTAACTGTATTCGTATGTATGTGCATTAATTTTGGATTTGTTAATACCATGACAGCAATGATATATACCACAGCAAAAATCCATTTTTATACCCTGTTCATTAAATTATTATGTTGACCTCAATATAATGACATATCTACCCTCTTGTGTTTAAAGTTAGCATGTGGTCATCATAATTAGCATTGCCATGGCAACAAGTGTTTGAGTGCATGCATGCCTAATTCCCCAATGTAGGTCACAGTTCTAACAGAAATAAGGTTTTAATGCTTGTACAGAATGATAAAAAGCATCCTTACATGTGTGCTGAATAATTGAGGTAGTTGTGCAGTTTTAAAAATTGCTTGAATAACATAAAAGCTGCTTTTACATTGTAAGGATTTGTTTGAGTATGCTGTTCTAGTACGGCAAGCCATTCCGCAAAGGAAAGCTATTACCAGTGAGGGTGCTTGAGAATTGAATGTGTGCCTATTGCAGCAGGAACATGTTCTTGCATACTTTGACTTAAACTTGGTGCAACTGACAAAATGAATAGTGAAGTGCTTGCTTACAAGAGAATCTTTTATGTTAACATACCCAATGGAGCCACAGAGTTCATTAACTGATGTTGAGCAAAGGAGGTGTGGGCTGCCATCATCACCTTAAACTGTCAGATGTGTTAAAATGAGTCTTTGGGAATAGATGGCAGGAGGATATGTTGTCTGCTTCCTTTAGCAGCATGTTATAACAATAACATTCTTATATGAAAATAGCTAGTAATAGATATTTGCATATAGTACTGTTAATCTTACAGTGTAATGCCTACAAGTCAGTGTGGATTAGAGAGTTATTGAGTGTCTTGCATCAGTATTGCTGCTGGTTGGAAACCACTTCTTAACAATTATGTACATAAGAACATCTCTTTTCATTACTCAGTGTCCATAAGTGCAAAATGACCTTTATTCTAAACTAGTTGTCACTTGGTGGATCCCAGAAACATAGGCTCGTCTGCCCAGCCCCACATAATTCTGGGAGGCAGCCAATGTACCCCCACCTAATTCTGAGGCTCCCTCTTAGGTCTCTCCCTATATTGCAGCTTCCCCAATTCAGGAGGTTTTCCCAACCTTTTGTGTAACCCAGGGTACTCTGGGGCAACAAGGAGGTGGAAAATTAGCTTTTTTGCACTCCCTTCCCACTGAATGTTGTGTTACTCTCTCTTCTTCCTGTCCCAATTAAAAGATCTTGCATTGGCATCAGTTTTCCCAGGAATTAGCATATACCCTTTGTTTGCTTTGCTATTTTCACAAACCCAAACTGAACCTTGCTACCTCTGGTTGCTGCTGCTTTTGGATTCAGATTGACTTGGCTGTTTTTCCAAGTTTTATTCTAGCATCAAACATTCTAGTCCTCCCATTTTACTGATTTATAGGATCCTTTCCATGCCATCCTTTAGGATAAATCCCTGACAAAGTGGCTCATATAGTAAAAATGTAGAATATCAGATTTTTTTTGTGTGCCATCCAGTTGTTTCTGATGTATTACAACCTCATCACAGGATTTTCATGGCAAGATTTATTCAGAGGGGGTTTGTCATTGCCTTCCTCTGAGGCTGATGGAGCATGACTTGCCCAATGGGTTTCCATGGCCAAGGGGGGATTTGAACCTGGGTCTCCCAGAGTCCTAGTTCAGTATTTTAACCACTATCCCACAGAAGGTCTCTGAATGTATCTAAAATGTCAGGTACAGTAGAAAAAAGCCTCACAATTAACAGCAGATTTTTTTAAAAAAAAAATGTTAGCATACAATTATCTAAAAATACAGATCTGCGTGTGTATTAATTATAAGTATTATAATGCTTTGTGACACAGGTATGTATGAACAGAGGCAAGCATAAGCTCTCTGTCCTGACCTTATTTTTCATAAAGCTTTATGGTGTAATAGAAGCTACCTTGTTGGGTGTCCTATAAAGTTCATCTCTACTTCCCTTTAGTAGAAGGCATACTGTGCCTATTTTTCACAGGCATGGCACAGCACAGCTCCATCGTGCCTAGGGCCAGAAGCAGGTGAAAAGCCCTCCCTCCATCCCAGCTGCCACTGCTGTGGCTTCAGAAGGAGAGAACAGGAGGCAGTATCTGCTGGAATTAATCCACTCCCCCACTGCTATTCCCTTTTCCTTGTGTGTCATGTCTTATTTAGATTGTAAGTTTGAGGACAAGGAATTGTCAGATTAACAGTTTGTAAGCTGTGGTGAGAGCCTTTGTGGCTGAAGAATGGGGTATAGATACTCTAAACAAATATTTCTGCCCAATGACAGAAGTTGTGTATGACAAGCTTCATTGCACAGTGAAGGATTCTGTGGGGGGTTTTTCCTCAGAATGGCAATAATATTTAATTATGACTGACAGTAGCTCTTATAACACACAAGTGTATCTACACAATTGTCTTTTTACTGCTCATGAGGCTTTTGGTGCATATACTTTATTGGCCCATCATTAATTTTGATCTATTGTTTCTTGAACTGTTTTGTTTATAAATTTCATTTATTTAAAATATTTAAACCAGACCCTCAATCCTCAACTAAGTTAGAATTCAGGGATCCATCAAGGCAGCTTACAAAAATAGAAAAATGGGTGCCATTAAAATAGATGACAATAAGCTGTGAATCAAAAGGCAACAGTGGAAAATATCAATGACAATTAGATTTGCCATAAATCTTCCTGCTGTTCTAGGTTTTTCTGTGAATAATAGGATATTTGTTCAGTAGTGTAATATCTATGCAGTAAAGGATTGTTGGGATCTTTTGTCTGTCATATTACTTTTTAGCTGATGGCCAGTTTATGGTTGACTGTCTTCTGCTGGCCTTGATTCTTTCCACAGCAATCACAGTCCCTTGTGGGTTTTCCTCAAAGACATGCCAGTTTTGTTTGTTTTTAAATAGAAATACCGGAAGTAAATAGTTACTAGCATTATCGTGTACTGTAAATTCAGAGGGAGTGCTGCTCATTTCCTTTCTTAAGCACTAAATACTGCCAGCTGTTACAGAGATCCCATAGGTGTTCATTTGGCATCTTTCCTGCCAGATTGATGCCAATCATTTCATTGCTGCCCTTTCACCCAGCTGCTGTTCAGTGTCCAGATCAACAGCTAAACTAATTTGAATGAACATTAAACAATTCTTGGATTTGACTCCTTTATTTCCATCCAGATGCATTTGCAAATTGCTGGTTGGCCTTTATTCGAATGCAAGTTATGTTACACTCTTGGTTACAATATTAATTAAAAATACTTGGTAATCAAATTCTGTCTGGCAAGCTCTCTGCCTTATTGCCTTGTTGAGTTAAAACAGTGTGGAAAATTTTCCACACTGTTTTTCCTGTGAGACTTCTAAATTTGTTCAACAAACACAAAATGACAATGTGAGAAACAGGCTTATAAGGGTAAGATGAGACAGATTTTTCTCCTGAAATCTCGTTAGTTCTTCATGTTTTGTCAGTTTTAAGGCACTCCTATAGTTCTAGTGTAATTACATGTGTCACAGAATGCAACATTTTTATCAATTGTGGCTGGTTTCAATTGATTTATTTGATTAATTGGCACAAAAAGTGTTTGGAGTAACATAAGGTCACTTTATAATCTGTTGCCTTCAAGTTGTTTCTGACTTATGGTGACTTTAAAGCATATCTGTCATAGCCCTTTCCTGGGAAGATTTGTTCAAAGTGGGGGTGCCTTCCTTTGAAGGTGAGACAGTGTGACTTGCTCAAAGTCAGCTAGTGGTTTTCCATGGCTGAGTGGGGTTCAAACCATGGTCTCCAGAGTACACAATGCTGGCTCTTTAAATATAGCATAATTCTTAAAACTGGGGTAGAAACTTGTATGTTATATTGCAACTCAATATTAGAAGGGGCTAATTTCTTTTCAGGAGTGTTTATTTTCTGAAATGAACTTGCAAAAGCAATAAAAAGAAGAAAAACCTAATTTGGTTCTGTGATGTGCTGTGTTTCAGAATGAACTGGACAGAGTGAAAGCCCAGCTGTCTGTGAAAGGTGAGTTGAAAAACTGCTGGGCAGACCTTTCCCCTTCAGTAATGCCAAAGAGGAAAATATAGCTGACAGGATGGCATGATGGCTTTATCCTGAGCTTTAAATCTGTGCTTAGGAATGAGAAATGAAGCTGCTGCTACTGGCCACCCCTTCATACAATTAAGAGTACTGGAAATGTTTTTCTTAGGTAGGACTAAAAATCTATACTCAGCCAGAGCAATTTTACAGAGTAACTTGGGTGTAAATATTCTGAGTTAATTCTTCTTTTTAGGAGACTTATATCTGCCTGATGTCTGTAGTCCTGTAGTGGAAAATTGCAGAATGCACATAATTGAGATACCAAATAAAAATAGGAAACCAGAGACAGGAGAAGATTTAGTCAGCAATCTGAATGATGGTCCATAAAGCTTGACTGCTCATGCACTTCCATTTTCCCACTGCTTTAAATTTTAGACTTTAATTTTAGAAATGTTTTATGGAGATAGGTAAGTAAAAGCCCTGGAGACTTTGTTGATGGCTTTAAAGGATTGTCTGTAGGCAGCTATGAGTCATAGGTTGTTGAAAAGAAATGTCATTCAGTTTGAATGACAGAAATCCAAAAACATGAGAGTGCAGTAAATGAAAAAGGTTTGAAAGGAATAGCCAGGGAGGGTTTTTCTATTTCCAAGGAGCTTTCTTTCTCATTGGACTGTTTTCTTTTCCCATACAAATTAAGCAACCAAAAATACAGTAGATGTGTTTCTATGAGACAGATATCGGTTTGAACAACTTGCCCCTTGGGCTTTATACAAGGATGATAGCAACCGAAGTATTGAGATGAGAATTATATGTAACATTGTGGCTTATTTAATTAACCAATGCACTGAACCTCTGACACATTTTGAAAGGTTTTCTTTGTGAGGATTAAAAGGCAATATATCCATTTAATCAATGTTGCAGATACATTCTCTCTAATATAAATGTACTTTTTTTTTTTTTTGAGATCTTGTTGGTACTATGCTTTTTTAGATATACAAAATGGAACAAAATGTTTTTGCAGAAATTTAACAAAACATCTTTGAATTTCTTGCCAAACAGCACAGGCTGTGGTGAAAGTAAATAAAATAGAATAATAACAATATAGCAATGTAATTGTTTTGTGTGTCAGCCCTGTTTCACTGTTCCCAGTAGCATCTGTCATTCTTGTCTAAGCATGTACCTGGCATACAAGGGTTCACACTGGGACCACAGAACAGCATCTTATGAAGCTGGGCTTCAAAACTTCATGATTCTGTAAAAATGTTAGCTTGTGGATAATGCTGACTTTCTTTTCAGTACTTCCATTATGCCTATATTTGGTTTGATCCTTTATAGTGGGGGTTAGTACATTGGTGTTGCCACTGTCAACTGAACAAGCTCTGAAGAGAGCACATTATTATTTGTGCAATGGAAAAAGCTTTGAAGCTTACTAACGCTTGTAACAAGGGTTATCTGATGTGACAGATCTGATGCAACAGATCTTTCTAGTTCATCAGATTTGATGGTGTCAGTCCAAAAGCTTTGGCAGAGTTCCATGCAGTTTATAGATCAGGTTTGAAGAACCTTTTTCTTGTGAAAGTTCTTTGACTCACAGGAAAAGTCAGTTGCAGGCTGCAAGAGGTAGTGGCCAGCTGCAGACCTAATGGTGGGTGATTGTGGAATGCCAGAGCCAGAAGTGAGTAGAACTGTAGCCTGTACAGATAGACCTCAGTTAGCAGAATGGATAAGTAGTACTTTAACAGAATTTGGTCCCAGAGGCAGAAATAACATGAAAAGAATAGAAATAAGTTCCTCTACCACAAAAAAGAGGAGCAGTCAGACATGTCTCAGCAAACTTTTTAATCCAAAACAGATGATATGCATATGTGAAATGACATAACAAGGTCAAGTAAGTGTTGCGTAAGTAAATAAAAACACTTTGCACCTTGTAGAACCATCTGAAGGCTTCTTCCAAAATACACCAAGATAAGAGTTTTTCTTTTACCAGCTTGCACTTGTCTTGTTTCCCTTTTTGTGGCCAAGCTTAAAAATAACATGCTGGGTATCTGGTGAGGCTCTGCTCTCTCTGTTTTGATGTTCCCATCCTCTCTATTCACACATGATTTCTCTAGGGATTCTGGAGACAGCTCTGTATACTGTGCATGTTGTAGGGAGGCACATCCAGCTACAGTAGGATTAGCTTAAAGCAGAATCCTGCTTTTTCCCAGTCCATGCTTTATTACATTGTTTACTATAGACGTGCTGCTGAAACCTAATATGGAAAGGCTGTGTTTCTCCAGCCTTTTTTCACTGTCCTCCCAATGCTGCTACAAAATATCAAGCTAGACAGAGAATGAGAAAAAAGGGAGGCTGGTAGAATGTAAGCAGCCTTTTTTCAAAAAAAGGAGCTTCTTTGTCAGGGGCTTTGTTAACTGTATGACTCTTTCAATTTGTGTCCCATCTATTTTCTTCCAGTACACAGCTCTGTGTCTCACATATGCACACAAAGTGTAAAATGAAATGATTCCCTGGGGAAGGACAAAAATGGTGCTGCAGCATCTGGAAAGCTGAGTGATGATGAGGGCTATATGAAATTAAATAAAGGGCTCCATGCTGCAGGTTTCCAAGTTCAATTCCAGATTGTTGAATGATCTGCCTGCTCTGCTTGTTCATTCATTATTTCTGCCCTCAGTCTAAAGGCTTACAGAACTTAGACAGGTACAGTAATTGTTTTTCTTTCTCTTTTAAGAAAAGGAAAGACGAGATTGCCAATCTATTGTGAATTCACTAAGGGATGTCCTGGATATTCGTAATGCTTCCATTGAAACGCTCCAGAAAGATCTCTCTGAAATGGAGATGCTGTGTTCCACTCTCAAGGTATGTTCAAGATGGTCTATGCAATGTCTTGTGATTTCCATGTTTCTACAGTTGAAAAAGTAAGAGATCATATGAGCATTTATATCTTTTTCAGACCTCATGGCATCACTTCCAAGTTTTAACGTACAGTATCTAGGATCTGAGTTTCATATCACTCAGGAATTTCATTCCTCAGAAATTGTCCTGACAAATCTGGAATTTATACTAGCTTACTAAGAATGTTTCCAGGGCACTTTGGTTTACTCCTCTGAATTAGAAATCCCAGTATTCCTTAGGATGGAACCAACATAGTTGTTATGAATGACAGAACCATATAGTGCAGATGCGGCAATAGACTCTTCCTATTTAATTAAATTTCCCATCATTTAATAGCTTTGGGTCTGAAAAGGAATTTGTAAACCTTTATATGAATAATTCTTTAAACTGTACCTTGTTTTTTAGCCACCTTGGATCCTGAATAAGAAGAAATGTGGGATATTAAATACATATTTACGTACATACTCCGTTCTCTGGAACTAGCCCCGTAGTTAAGAGCAAAACAACTGTAACATAGTGCCTCCTATTGTCATCCCTCAGAGCAAGTCCAATATCATACTGTGATCAATGGTATCAGTGAGAGA
This sequence comes from Iguana delicatissima, assembly GCA_948472985.1. Lineage (NCBI taxonomy): Eukaryota > Metazoa > Chordata > Lepidosauria > Squamata > Iguanidae > Iguana > Iguana delicatissima. The sequence continues at coordinate 730,054 of CAOKZL010001413.1, forward strand.
TGCAGCACTCCTGCTGTCTTTCATGTGTAATAGGTTGCTGGCCAGAAAAATGAAGTTTGTTCTGGTATCGTACATGGGCCCAAAACCAAACTAGAAATGGGCCTAGATACTTTGTTTGTTCCAAGAATACCAAAGAATGCCTAAACATGCTCTAGCACTTTGTCCCAAAAGAGGATACTAGCAATAGGCCAATGGTTTTGCATATCTCTGGGTCCAGGGAGTCTTATCGGTCTAGATTTTATCGGACGAGGATCAAGCTTACATGTGGTGGGAAGGACAGATTTGAGCATTTTGTCCACATCACTGGGTTGGAGCAACTGAAACTGATCCCAGCCAGTTTGAGCAGGCTGATAATTGGATTCTTTCCTGGACACCATAATAATGGGCAAGGGTGGGCAACTGGCAGGGGTTTGGGCTTTGAGTTTTGGAGGGCCTGTGACTGCACCACTCCAGATTCTTCCCCTTTTATTGGATGCTTTTTGTTCCCCAACAGCCTCCTAAGGGTGCTGAGAGCAATTTTGTTGCACCATCTGAACAAAAGAACTGGGGGAGCAGCTGGGGCTGCATGTGGTCACTACCCCTGTTCTAAGCAAATATGAGTAACCAAAAATTTATCACCATAGGTACTCAGTCTAATCCTAACAGGTTCCTCATTACTTGGAATAACTTGGAATAGCTTCACTGCCACATAATCGCCCCAGCAAAGAATACTTACAAGAAAGAGTTCTTACTCATCTTTAGTCACAATCACCTTGTTAACATGCACCACCTACACTGTCCAGTCTGTTGCCTGCAGAACATATGCAAATTAGGGGGAATTATCAGCTGCACAGCTTAGGAACTGATTATATTGATGGTCCTTTCCATCTTGCCATTTCATAATAAGACCAAGGCTTCAACTGAATCAACAGCCCTATCAGTCAGAGAATCCCCCCAAAGATTTGTGTTCCATAAGTTTCCAGAAGCAGACCATCTTATTCTGTCTCACATCTGGAGGGTAGGTCTGTTGTTGCTAAATGTAATCTGATGAAGAAGTGATCTGACCACAACAACAAGGTTGCTGAATTCTTCCCCATCAGATACCTGCTGTTTGTCCACACACACACACACACACAATCCAGAATGAGTCCTGCCATAAGTGGCTAGCCAACAATGTACTAATTCAGCCTCACAGTTGCCATGGTAGCCAGGAAGTCCTGAGTGGATCTCATAAGGACAATCTCAACATGGAAAGAAAAAAAAACCTGTTACAGCCACTGGGCACAAATATGATGCCAGTCCCTGGGACACTAGGGGGAAAAAATTGCTGGTTCCTAACATTAGATAGCCTAAGAATCATTGTTTCAGACCACAGTCCTAGGGTTCTACAGCATCACTCCAGAGACCATCATGTCCAACTCACAAAGAGACAATCCTGGGAAGTGAGATGGGTACCATACCAGCAACATGCTTCTTCTGTCTCTTTGGCCCAACACAATGTACAGATTCTCAAAACTGGTACCGGAGTAGGTAGATTTCACTAAAAGGTTACCTTCTGAATAATGGAAGTTCCTCCACACTCTCCATTACTGCTGCACTGAGCACCTAGGTAGACAAAATTGGGAGAGATCCATTTCACTCAACTCACAGTAATGCATATTGGATCAGCCTTTTCATGGTTAGTGGATTTTTTTTTAATTGTAGACTGAAATAGCATTTTAGCAACAGCATCAACAGAGCACAGGGTGGGATAGTAGGGCAATCTGCATCTTAATGGATGGGAGAAGGACCTAAATATGAAATAGATTTCAAGTATCCACCCTCCCTTACCTGACGTGTCTAATCTCCAATGCTATATCTATCTGAGATTACCTCAATAGGTAATTGAGGTAGTGTCCCTTTCTTCTCTACTTTGCTGCGATTCAACCAAACAGAGGAATAGGCTTTATTGTCATTACAGTATACAAGCAAACAGTGGCAAGACACCAGAGGAGCAGGTCAACCAAAACAGACAAGGAATATTGTTTGGTAGCCTCCCACACACATGCTAATCAAAGTGCTCAGCTTTTACCTGAGCACTTCATATTTTCCCCTCTGATCCCTGTCTCTCCTTCAGGAACTCTGGAGATGGCCTGAACAGAGTAAATCCCCATTTCCACTGTGGGTGACAGTGTTTCAACCTTTTTTCTCACTCAAGGCCTGTGTCCACTCTTCCACCAACCAAAAAAGGGGTGGGGCCTATATTTTCCTGAAAGGTTAAACACCTCTGATATCACCTCCACATGATCAACCTGGCACCAAGGCCTAATGGAAAATCTTTCCTCCTGCTGATGGCTGCAGACACTCATTGTTGATAAGCTTCTTCCTTCTGCCTACATGTCCTGCAAATAAAAGGCTCCTTCTGTTTTCTGAAGGCACTGCAATTCAGTGGAAACTTCAACTAGAAGAAGGAGGAAAGAGGCATTTGTTCAAAAATCTCCCTTGAACCCCCTTCTGACTTCCAAAGTCTGTCTTAGAGTATCAAAGGACCCTTTAGAACATTGTGGGAGATGGTGTTAGATGATGCAGGAGGACGGTCAAATGACTTCCCCTAATTTCCTCCAGCAAAATATCCTGTGAATTGAACTTACCTCATAGATTTCTACTGTAGTGTCAAATAGACCCTCTAGACAGATGAACGAGAAGTCCATAACCAAACATAACTTGAGACAAGAGTCTAAACTCAAAATACAATATGACTGTGCCATTTGAGAGCTTCCATGTCAAGATGTCTTTTTGGAACTGAATTTGGTTGGTTATGACTACTTGTGTTTTGCATTTAGCACTCTGATGAGTGCTGTTTTATGAGTTGGCAATCTGAAGAGAGTTATTTTCTGTCATAGTACTTAACAGTTGCAGCATTTTAAGCTGCATCTTTAGCTTGCATATTGAGAGGGAGGCAACAATATGCAAATTATTCATGTTGAATAATTCACTCAATATTCACTCTTTGTTACCCCAAAGCATAGGTGCCACAAGGGCCACTCTGCAATGCCAAATACCTCCTTGAAAAAGTGGGGAATTAATTAGCTCAAAATCAGGAGGCTGCGAGAGGGGGGTAACTTAGTGAGATGTTTTCTACCAGTGTTTATGGGCACACACAGGAAAAGAACCAACCAAAGATTCAAAAGTAAGCAAAAAATGTGTTTTATTGAGGGGAATTCACTCATGTATGCACACAAGATACACATATTCACACAAGAGCTAACTGAAAGAAAAAAGGAGGAAAAATTATAGAGAGGCTGAGGGGTTTGGGGGATTTATAATTACCAGTCTAGAAGAGTAGTGAAGAGCAGAAATGTGTTTTGGCTCAGGTAGGACCTATGGACAGTTCTCATTCAGGAGCCAGACAGAGTGATGGGTAGACCTTTGAGAGACTGCACTGGACATCCTGAAATCAGGGTTATTTGTACCCTGAAAATGGCTTGTGGCTGTGAAGGTTCCAGATGCAAGACAAAGGGAACTTGTTGTGGACAATGAGTCTTTCGCCTGTTGATGGGCTTAGTGCTTTGATTGACAAAGACATGATGGGTGTTGTAATAGCTGTCTATTGTGGGTGCTGTGAGGAAAGAGGAAAGAATCCAGGTGTACAAAGGATGGATATCTGTCAATCAGTGTCCTGGTGGGCTCCTCACAGTTGGATTCCCTGGAAAATTCCAGCTTCTATTTAAGTCTATTATCCACAGAAATGGTGTGTATTTGCCTGACAAATGACTCTGTCTTACCTGGAGGAAGTTTGGACTTGACCTATGCTTCTCACATTTACAGTCAAATTCTTTCCCTCGCTCAGTTTGACCTCTCCGTCACCTCTCAGGCTTGAATTTGATATCAGAGCCAATAAAATGTGTTGCCAATTACACATGATGCCAGTTAGGTATGGTGCCCATCCAAACCATACTGACATTGGGGATCCTCAAAGCGGAGCCTTACATCTTCTCAGTTTTTCCATATTCTGACTTTTCCCAGGATGTTTATCTGGTGTTTTTCCTAATGAGGCAAAAATTGACAACACTTAAGCTAAACCCATTAATTGTTTAGTTTGAGATAGTCATACACAGAGATACACACAGAGCCTGGGGTTGGGTAATCACAACTCATGCATCCTGCTCTAATTCAGGAAATATTAGGACAGCATCCAAATAAAATCAGTTTAAGTGATTTTAAAAATTTAAAACAAAGAAGAGTAATTTAGACTTGCATAAAACATATTAAACAATTTAACAGCTTAAAACAGTGTACATCTATAGGTTTGGACAGAATTGTTAGAACACCCTTCCTCAAGAGGCGAGGCTGGGTCTCTCTTTGCTGACTTTTCATTGGCAAGTAAAAGGACCTTTTCATTCCAGCAAGCTTTTGGGAGTTGCTTGTTTTACAAGAAAAGGGATTTTTTGAGGTGTTCTACCAATGTTATTCGGAATCCAAATTCTACAGAACCCAGCTGCTCCTAAAAACTCCCGTAACTGCCTTCAATTCGTGGGTTCTGATAATTCTTTATCTTAAATTAATGTTTTAAGTGATAGTTTAATACTATTTTAATCACAGTTTTTGTATGTTTTTAACCATGTGTGTTTTTATTTGTAGTTCTCTCTATTTTGCACGCCAACTTGAGTCTGACCTTGAGAGAAAGGAAGGGTGTAAATAAAGTGGTGGATGTATGGTTAGAACCCAAGGCTTTAATAAAAAGCTGGGTTTAACTTGGAACAGGCATGAGACCAACATCAGTGGGGCCATCAAGGGGAAGGCATTCCAGAATCAGAGCAGCACAACAGAGCAGGTTCTGTTCCACATCTTCCCACAGTGTGTTGGTCCCACTGCTGAGACACAAAGGAGTAGCAGACCTCACTCTGGTGTTTATAGGGAGAGGCACCCCATCAAGTATTGAATATATTCCCTTCGTGATCTGGCATTTGGTGTTACGGACATACTCATGAGACAGATGCTGCTGCTTGGTTTCTAGCCCCACAATTGAGTCTATCCAGATGATGATAAAAACTGAAACATCTACAAGAACTGTAAATGCTAGAGATGGGTGAAGATGGAATCTTCTATACCAGCCCTCATCCAGAGCTTGGAATGCTTATGTTTTTGGACTGAAACACCCAGAACTTGCTGGAGGATTTCAGGAGGAGTTGTAAAAACCAATCACTTCTACAAACTCTAGATGCATAGCCTTTTAGACATTCTGTCAATTTTCTAAGCTCTACAGATATCACAAGACCCATGATATTATCTAGGTTCCTTCCTACATGTTGTACACTTTAAGATTCCAGTCAGATTAGACTACCTGCTTAAGATGGCAATAGCACACAGTATCTGCATTACCACAACATGCGGCAGCTCTTTAATTTTTTTAAATTAACATTATGTTTTTAAGGATTTGTAGTTGAAGTGGGAAGAAATTATTTATCATGGAAATAGAATGCTTCTCTTGTTTTAATGATCTGAGGCATTGTTCAGAAGTATGATGGCTAGAGATGTTGTGGGTTTTGAAATGGCTGACATTTGAAATCTAAATTATGGGCAGTTGAGATCCCAAGAGTATTAGAGATAGCTTGAAGGCGTGCTACCATTAAGCTACTTCTTGCACACGATGATGTTTCTCTTCTCAGAAACAAATGAAGTACATGGAACAGGAACTAGAGGATGCAAAGAGTGCAAAAGAGGAGGCCCGGAGGCTGCGAAATAAGCTGAAAACCATGGAGAGGTGAGAATACAAGCTTTATCTTCCTCTCCTATCCCCTCTCTCAGAGAAATAGTTAATGTTCTAGAAAGGTGAGGTTTTAATACTATGGACACTTATCGGGGGTGTATTCTGTAAAAATGCAGTGGGAATAACCTTTCAGTAAACATCAACAGGATTGCCCTGTTAAACTAGTATTTGAATATCTCACGTCTGGAGATTGAACAGCAGATTCAAACGCAGTAGTTAAACCCGTGTTTCAGCCTCTTGGAGGATTATTAATAAAAAGATTCTGTGTAACTTAAGTAGGTTTTCGCTAAGAGTATCACACAAAAGAGAAGAGTTTTGTAACCCTATGCCTATATGGTCTAATGGAAAATTTTCCCTACATTATTGCCCCTACCCCAAGAGAAGCTACAATACTAGATCCTTCAAGAGTAATAGATCATTTTGTACATGGAAGTCCTTTAAGTTGCCATCCATGAAAACCTGCAAACCCTTCTGTAACGTGCTTCCTAAAAAAATGGCACTAGGACTAATGGACTTGAATTTGAGAGAGTAAATTGTAGTTGAGTAAGGGAGAACCTCTTGCTGATAAGCCCAGTTGAACAGGTAAAGCCCATTAGTTAGAGTAGCAGCGGACTCTGTCTTGCCAACGAAGGTTAGACGACCATTTATTGGAGGTGCTGTAACTCTTGATTTTTGTCTGCATGCATGATGAGAGTAGTTAGATTGTAAGACACCTTCCATTGTGATAACATAATCTAATGTTCTCTATGTCTCAGTTTCTTCATAGATACAGCAATAACCATTTTCCAGACATCTCTGTTTCAACCAACTACAATAGATATAGATATGGATACATTTAAATCAATTTTACCTCCTAGGCATTATTGTCATTAATTGCCATAAATCTGGCTTTGACTTATGGCAACACTGAACAAGAGACTCTCATAAGCAGCCCTGCTTGGGTCCTGAAAACTCAGTGCCATGGCTTCCTTGATTGAGTCTATCCACCTGTCATGGCAGCCTTCTTTTCCTACTGCCTTCCACTTTACCAAACGTTATTGTCTCTTCTAGTGCGTCATGTCATCTTGTGATATAGACAAACTATGGTAGCCTCATTTTGGCTTGTAGGGGAAGTTCAGGCATCATATGCTCTAATACCCATTTATTTGTCTTTTTGGCAATTCATGGTATCTACAGGTTTCTCCTCTAGCACCACATTTTGAGTGAGTTGATTTTCCTCCTGTCAGTTTTCTTCACTGTCCAGTTTTTTACAAATATACACTGAAACTAGAAACACTATCGTATGAATGATCCTGATTTTGGTATTCAGTGATACATCTTCATTTTGATTTTGACATTTTTCATTTTGATTTAAGACATAGCCATAGAAAGATATAGAAAGTTTTTGAGTATTTCAGTGTCTTCACAATCTACAGTTGGCCCTCCACTTTCACGGGGGTTAAGGGTTAGGACCCCCACAAAAATGGAAAACCCAGAATATTGTAAACTCCCAAACCATATTTAGTATACACAAAAAAGTACCTGTACTGGGTGATGGCTGGACGTGGCTGTGCATGCATTTCCTTGCTCGCTCACTCGTTTATGTGGGTGGGTGGGAGAAAGGTTACATCCATCCCATCCCCTTTCTACCCACATGAGTAAGCGAATATATACCTTTCCTCTTGTCCCATCCCCTTCCCCCCATCCCACCCGTATGTGTAAGCAAGGGAACACGTGTGCAGCTGAACCCAGCCATCCCACCAGTTTTTCCTCCCAGCAACACCAGTGTTATCGAAGTTCCTGTTAAAAATTATGTAGGGCAGAAGCAAAGGCAGTGGAAAATACAATAATCTGCAAATAATCAAATCCATGGAATGCTTAGCCCACAGATGTGGAGGGCCAACTGTAAAGCTGCCCAAATCATCTTACTACTTTTGTTTTCTTAATGTTCAACTGTAACCCTGCTCTTTCACTGTCTTGCTTGACTTTCCTCAGTAGTCATTCCAAGTCTTTGCTATTTTCAGCTAGCAGTATGGTATCACCTGCATCATTTAAAGTGTTAATGTTCAGTCCTGCAACTTTTGCACCTTCTTCTTCCAAATCTAATTCAACTTTCTGTGTAACATATGTTCTGTGCATAAACACATGGAATTATAAAATGCAGACTTGCCCAACACTTTTGCTAATTGGAAACCATTCTGTTTCTCCATATTCTTTCTGACGGTGACCTGTTGTTCTGAGAACAGGTTATGCAGCAGGACAAACAAATGGTGTACCACACACATTTCTTTTAAAATGGTACATAATTTTTTGTGATCTACACATAGAAAGACTTTTCAGTAGTCTATAAAGCACAGGCTAATTTTCTTCTGGAGTTGTTTTGTGTGTTACATACACTTGCAGTATGATCCCTAGTGTCTCTTCTTTTTATGAGCCCAGCTAGGACATCTGGCATTTCTCACTCCATATATACTAATCGGTTTGCCTTCATGGAAGATTAATACAGTTTTCCAATGATTACTGCAATTCCTGGTGTCCTTGTTCTTTGGGATTAGAATAGACATTAAGTGTTTCTAATCTGTGGACTGTTATATTGCTTTCCATATCTGTTGATAGATTTTAGACAGAATTTGAATGGATTCTGTCTCTGCAGCTTATTGGTGTACCATCTGTTCCTGGTAATTTATTTCTCCCAAGAGCTTGGAGAGCAGCTTCCTCTGCTGTTCCTGAAACTGTGGGTTTACTGACAATGTGAACAATTTGGGCATTTCTGTTTATTAATCTCTATTCCGTATGACTATTCCTTCTGCCATTTAGTGTCAGCATTAGCAGAATATAGTAGATCCTAAATAACCTATTTTTGCATTAGTTAAGCACTAATCTTTCAAAATCTATAATTTCCCTCAGTATGTGCTATTTCCTTTCTTATATAGCAGAAGAGATTCTATTTAGAGAGATTTATAGAACAGAGGCTTCTTTCACATACTGTCAGTAATATTTGTTGGCTTCTTTACTTGTTTGTTTTAGAATATTTATAAGCCACTCTTCCAGTGGTTGTGTCCCATAGATTTTGTTAGCTGTTGACTGTATTTATTAATTTCATTAATTCCTACTGTATTCAGTAACATTGTTTGGAATTTTTATGTATTTGTGATTATCTTCTTTAGTTTTGGTTCGTTTCAAATAGATTTAAAGCAAAACCCGTTGCAGCAGAATGATAGAGGCCAAATTTAAAAGATCAAAAACTGAGGAAAATAAAACATCCAAGCAAATTTAAAAAAAAAAAGTCTACTTTCTCTTTTAATAGAATGCAAAGCATTTCTTCGTGAATGAGGTGGCTCGCTAATTGCACTAGTTGCCCGTAATTCTCAGCCCTAATACCATGGCCTTAATGGTGTCCCTTCCTTACAATGTAATGGATCCTACACTCTCTGTATGTAGCAAAGGAGCCATACGGTAGTGGGTTATGTGCTGTCAGTGCATGGGCTAAACAAGGGTCACATGACAGGAAGTAAGGGAGATAATACCCTGGTCCTGGCTCTGCCCCGAGTTCCTTTCCTTGCCTCACCCATGTTAAGTCTCTCTCTTTCTCTTTTGTTTTCTTCCAGTCCCTAGCATTTTCTCTTTGCTCATTTGCTTAATTTTTTCTCTTTTAGTCTTCTCTTCAGCACTTTTTTCCTTTCATTTTTCAGTTCCCATTATTTCTTCCTTTTTTTAAGAAAACCCTCTTTTCTCTGTCCTTTCCCCCCTCCACTCCTTCTCCTTGCTTTGCTCCCCATCCCTCCTGTACATCTGAGCTTAACTATGTTTAGTGTGGGAAGAATCCTTGCCAAGATCAACTATTCCTGTGATTTAGAATAAATGGCCTAGGTACTGCTGAACCAGGGAAAATAAAACTTAATCTTTTCTTCTACATACTTTCCAGGATTGAGATATTACTACATGGTCAGCGTCCCAAAGTGGAAGAGATGATCCGTGAAATGGGTGCGGGGCAGGCGGCAGTGGAACAGCTTGCAGTTTACTGCATCTCTCTGAAAAAGTGTGTTAATTGAATAGTTTATTGTTTTAGAGGTGCGTGTGTGTGTGTGTGCGTGTGTGCACATACCCAAGGTGGAAAGAGTGGACAAATGAATCAGACTGCAACGCTGAAATTTGGTGAATATAATCAAGGTGGCATAGATGGAAGATTTCAACACAGCAAGCACACTATTGTTGCATTAGTGACACATCCATTGCTATGGAAACAGCCTTCAGAGCTTTGCCAGAGTGCTTAAGAGGGGATTGTTTGATGGGAATGGATTATTGTCATGATTCTGAGTAAGGCAGCATGACCCCGAATATCTCCCCTGTACAGCACAGAGTGCTTTATGCAGCTGTGGTAATAAGTATGGTGCAGTCATTGGTTGCTGCAGTGTGTTAGAGGTTGTTCTATTTATACTACATTTAATTCACAGCTTGTGCAGGCAACGCTGGATTGCAAATGGGTAATCTTGAGTTTTAATAATGAGCTATAGCACAAAGTACCTACATTATAATCAGTAACTTCAGCACTGTTTTATAATAGCATTAAAATGCTTAGCAAACGACCCTGCTGCATTTCACTTCCAAGGAGGATATAAAACACGCCATGTAACTGAAGATTGCTAAATACCCTTTGAATTTTGGTGTAGCATACACTCTTCTGCAGTTTTTATCTTTCTCCCAAATGAAACAGTGTTGCTTCGTGAAAGTGTTTTCTCACCTGCCCCGTAGTGTGCCAGTGCTTTAACACGGTACAAATCAGTGTTGACTAGTTCAGTGCTGCTTCCTCCCTGCAAGAGCTCGTATATCTAACAGAAACTTCTGCAGACACTTAAGCTGTGAATTGCATGTCTTTCAACTAAATTAGATTAGTGGCTTCAGCTAAGAGTTACTTGCTTGGAAGCATTTTCGCAGACTGACTGACTAATTTGGGCCTTTTCTAGAGAATATGAGAATTTGAAGGAGTCCTGGAAAGCCTCAAATGATACAGTAGAGAAGTTGAGGAAAGAGCTATTTTCTGCTAATCACAAGGTAAAGGGCATGTGGATATACCTGCAAGTATGTTGTAGAGGCATTTATGTACAAGCACCTAAATAAAATTACTACCACCTAGGTAAAATTTCTGTTGCTCATTTGAACCATTAGATTAGCCGTGTTGTTAGCTACTTGTTAACCAAAAAATCCAGCTACAGCTTCCATGAACTTGTTCAATATGTAGCTGTAACATTCACAATCTACCAACATAGCGGAAGTAACATTTTCTGTTTTGGGATTATTGTTTTTTTAACTTTTCCACAGGATGAAACAGCTATTAATGGGGTGTTACATATAGAAAACTGCAGAATCATCATTTGCTGTATTAAAAGAAAATGCACGTCTGTCTCTAATATTCTTTGGCATTTATACCATGAAAGCTAGCACAGGGAATAAGAGAGCAGGGATCAGGAACCAACAGTGTGCAGGGTGGATGTAGCCTCTGGAGGTTCTCCATCTGATCCACACAGTGCTCCTTCTTATTTCTGAAAACTGGTTAGAGATAAGAGTATATTCAAAAGTGCTCAAATTGTTAAGTACCCTTTTCATAACTGAGTTGTGCTTCACAGACAGCCATGAAAGTTGAAGCACTGGGGCTTACTTCTAAGTAGACACACATAGAATTAAACTATGTTCTGTAGGCTTGGTGGGGAGATGTCCAAATTGGTAAGCTTGCTCCACCCAATTTACTTTGCTATTGCATATTGAATGCTCCAACCTGCTCCATAGACTTAGGTCTGCTCACTGCTGCAATGTGGCTCTGAGACCCATTCCAAATTGGAATTTCACCCTGGGTTAAAAAAAAGTTCCCCACTTCTGTCATAGGGTATAGCAGAAAGGGTGGGAGTGGATTTTCTAGGTTAATTCTACCTGAATACATTTTAACTATTTACAAACATACTGAATTATTGCAGGTAAATTAGTCGTCTTCTGTTTCCTTCAGTAGAATTTCACTGACATCTTCAGAGATGAGCCACCTTGGAGCTCCCTCTACAGGTGTCTTGACAATACAAAGATCTTTCACAAAGAACTTGTTCCTTCCTGAGGTGCCTTCTGTCAGTTGTTCTCATAATGAGCTAAATTTTAAAATTCTGAATTCTAAAACAAGTGCTCTTTTAAGCACAAGTACTAGAAATGTTTGGGAACTTGTTTATAGAGCTTCTCACACCATATATTGGCCTTCTGATGTATAATTCTTAACTTGTAGCTACAGAAAACTCTTCTAGATTTGGAGAAAAAAATGGAGGAATTGAAAAACGCCCAAACAGATCTGAGAAATGCAGATAGAGAGATCACGGTGAGAATCTTTGATTGCCAATCAATGTGATGCCATGCTTTCTTGCCTTTGTAATGTACAGTCCAGATGTCTTTGTAACCTATCCCATTGCAGGAGTCCTACTGAGGTTTTGTTGTTTGATCTATACAGATGGTTTTTGGGGAAATCTTTGATGGTTGGATAGGTGCAACCTTTTGTATTCCAGGCTTTCAATTTTGAAGAGGGCAACATTTGTTAAATTCTGTATCAATAATGACAACTGAACTGATGGATATTTTGTTAGCTATGGAGTGGGCTAAGGATTTAAGACCTGACATTGTAAGGATTTTGACAGATCCCTTCTCAGGGCTCTCCAAGTTGAAAGAACAGACTAGGTGGTCAGTGATATTTGCGCCTTAATTCTGAACTGTGGTAATCTGACTTTGTTTTATTGATTTGTCTATGAAAAATGAATGATGTACCAATATTGATATTCCCTTTCCTTCCTCCCAATGGGAAGTGAAATGTTTGGCAGAAGTATTGGGAAATGGTAGACACTGAATATAGACTTGTCTCTTTTTGTACGCCCTTATGGGATTCTGGGATTTTCGATCAGCAGGGATACGTAGCAAGTCTGTTCAGCAATCGGGGGGCATTGTGCATGCAAATGCTTTTAATAATGGCTGGACAGTCTCCATTTTCAGTGAAGGATATGGAGTAAGGTGGTCTATAGATCAGGAGTAGATAATTTCAAGGGGCTGGGATTTAGCATCCATGTCCTGCAAGATACCAGAGTGCTGCACCCCATCCCCCCCACACACACACTTTCTCCAATGGTCCACTTATCTCAATCTTCCCAAGGAAAAATGGCTTATAGTACCCCCTGAAGCTTATGGGAGGTGTGATTAACGTTTCTTCACCTGATTTTGGCCTGTAGAGATCTTTATTTTTCAAAACAATAATTGACTAGATGATCATTTCCTGTTTTCAAGAAAAAGACCTGGGTCACCCTAAATCAAGTAACAGAGGATGAGAATAGGATGAAACCACTAATAGCAATTTCTGAAGGCCTCAGGAGATACTGTTAAACTATTTAGGTGAACAAAATTAAGATCTGGACATAGGGGACATAGCAACACTTGAGAGCTTGCAAAAATGCCTTGGAGGATGCATCTGGTCTGGGGGCCACCCTTTTCCCTCTCCCACTATAGATCATATGCCTTGATTGTCTAAGATACAGGGATGAAAGAACACTAGAGATGTGGAAGCCGCCCCCAAAAAAACCTTGGGGGTCTACTCCCCAGTTTTTCTGAAGCCATTTTGTTCCAAAAAAAATGAAAAATGGATGATGGGATATTTCCTTTAGGATGATAAATAATAAATTCAGATAAGGTATTTTTATATTTACTTCTTTCACAATATTTCTAAAAACTACACAGCTGATAGACTTTCAGGTATGTACTGTACCTCACATCATTGTAACTCTTGGTCTTGGTTTTCTTTTCTCATTTCTTTTTGTTGGGAGCAAGTGGTTTATGTCTGGCTGAAACTGGAGAATTAGAGGAAACAAAATAATTATTTTTGCTTTAATAATATGATAGTTTCTTCTGGTTTTATAATTAGTTTTTTTCCCCCTGATCCTCATAACTTGGCAATACCAGAGAGGTTCCTTATACTCAGATTGAAGACCTTGAGGCTTGACTGTAACAAAAAATAAAAGTTTAAACAAAAATCATTTTGTAATTCTTTTCTAAATAAACAGTTCTTATAATGTATCAAACATGAGAATTGCCTTTTCCAAACCGAGTTATACATATTTTATGCTCCTTTAATAACAAAGTAACTTTCAATCTGTAAAGAGTGTTTCTGTTGTGGTTTTTCAGCTTTTCCATAAATCCCCCCCCCGTGAAAAACCCAGGATTGTTTCCATTGCTTCCAAATTTACATAAATTTTGCATCTCTAAAGAACATCTCTTTGTTCATTATCTGAGCTAAGAGTTTATGCTCTTCCTTTGGGGTTTGGGCTTAGTGAATGTGGCTTGTAGAACTCTGCATTACCTGCCTTGGAATGCATTCCATAAACTTGTAATTTAGTTGGCTGTACATAATTTGATGTGGGTGGTTTGCCTGTTGTCAGTAGGTAGTGGTGAGGGAGTCTTTTCACTTTGCTCCACCATTAAATCCAAGAAAAAGAAGTGTATCTGCACCTCTCTAAGAGGAAATTTAGAAACCTTGATCTGGTAGATGGTCTTAATTGTTTCTTTCTTTCTTTCTTTTTCTTTCTTTCTTTTTTTCTTTCTTTCCAAAGAGTTTGAAAAAGAAGATAGGAGTCCTACAAGATACCATAAAAGTGCCATCATTAAGCAGTGAAACACTCAACCGACTTGTCTCTGAAAGGTTGGTTAAGGGAATTCGTTGGAACTGATACTGTGAAGATACTGCTTCAGTGTTTGTTTACAATATAAACAGACAACAGAAGAATACTGAATACGCCTATTGTGTTCAATAACAAGATGCTTGCCATACCAAATTCAGTATCTGTCCATCTAGTACTGTCTAGCCTGATAGTGAGTTCCAGGTACTTAGCTAGAGAGTTTCTTCTTCGTGGTCTCTGTACCTCATACATTAGGAGCTTTCGCGCCTGCGCGGTAGCGTTTGGAAGATTCTAGAGCTTGTTAGCTTGGCGGGAACCCCTCCCCCACGCCAGTACTGTGCATGCTCCTCCCACCGAGCAACGGTCTCTCCTCAGTTCTTTCTTGTCCGCCGTCGTGAACAGAAGGTTCTGCTTGTTGGCTTGTGTTTTTTACTTGTGCTTTGCTTGGTTTTTGGATCTCTGACTGTGTTTGGCGTTCTCGGACTTCTCCTCACCTTGCCCTGCCGTTGTTTATGTCGGCTTTGTTCAAACACTGCGCCTCCTGTGGAAGGAAGGTTGCTCTTTCCGACCGACATTTGAAGTGCCTTTTCTGTTTGGGTGAAGGGCATATCATCCAAGCCTGCCCTATCTGCAAAGAATTCACCCACCAGACACTTCGTAACAGGGCTGCAAGGTTAAAATCCCACTGCTGGGAAGAATCTCTGTGCGCTCAGAGACCGGAGACAGTATTGATGGCCGAGAAACGCCCGACCTCTTCTTCTTCTTCGGCAGCAGCGTTGGCTGCCGTGCCCTCTACGACATCAGGATCGGTACCGGGCTCAGTACCGATCATGAAGTTGCCAAGAATTCCCAAGATCTCGGCAACTTGGGCGCATGAGGATCCTGCGGGCTTGCAGGCCTCCACCTCCTCCTCCAGGCCGCTTACCCTGGCCCAGAAAAAGCGTCCTGCTACCAAAGACACTGGGAAGGAGAAGAAGAAGAGGAAGGAGAAACGGCGCTCCCCACCAAGAGTGGCGCGACCACCAACTCCGCCACCCACCCAGCCAGCCGAGGAACCTGAACCAATGGAGCTCCCTGAGGAAGAAGAGCCTCCGGAGGAACAGGGCATCCTCGAGGTGTCAGATGAGGAGCAGGCTGTGCAGGCCTCGCCCTCCCAGCCGCCCAAGCTCATGGCGGAGATCACCCCGCCAAGTCGCTGTCTGGCCTCGGCAGACCGCTGGGAGGAGGCTGTGGTCAGGCAGTGACCAATCCCACTCTCCGGAGCAGCGGGCCAGTCCTCCATCCCCGCGTTACCGGGAGATGCGCCTGGAGAGGGTACGCTTAGGCAAGAGCGCCTGCTCCCCACCAGCCTACCTTGGAAGGTATGCCCAGGAGCAGGTGTGGCACGAGCCAGCTGGCTCTTATTACTCATACTCGCCGTCGTACAGGGACCGGTACCATTCAGATCCACGATACTGGTCACCACGACGCCAGTCTCGCTCACCACC
The DNA here is from genome assembly GCA_948472985.1 of Iguana delicatissima. Lineage (NCBI taxonomy): Eukaryota > Metazoa > Chordata > Lepidosauria > Squamata > Iguanidae > Iguana > Iguana delicatissima. Next base: position 745,932 of record CAOKZL010001413.1, read on the forward strand.
GCGGGAAGCCCACTACTCCCGCTATGATCGGTCACCGCTGCGTTGATCTCCAAGTCACCGAAGGTCCCGGGAGCCCTCACCCCGCTACAGGGCTGTCTCACCACCTCTGCGGACAACGGCCAAAGCTACCCGCCCGGCGCCACAGTCCACTGTGGCCCAAACAACGGTGACCAGCACGTCTACAACGCAGGCAGCACACCACCTTTGGCCCTCGGTGGTGCCCCTGCAGGTGACCTAGGTACCGGCCACGACACCAGCCGCATCTTCATCGATGCAACCTGCAACTCCGGCAGTCACCCTGGCTCCCTCGGTCCATACGCCAGCTGAAGAGAAGGAGGCGGAGCGGTCACCAACTCCATCAGGCAACTCCTACGAGTCGAACTCCAATTCCGTGGAATTGACTCCTTCGTCTCACGAGTCCCCTCTGCTGGCTTTCAGGGAACCAGGTCCGGAGTCTGCACCGGAGGATGTGCGCCAGTTCTCCTCCATCCTCCTCAGAATAGCCACAACCCTTGGCCTTAAGGCTCTGCAAGCCCAGGACCCAGTCTTCCAGTACCTGGAGACCTGCCCACCGTCGACCGCACAGCTGCCCTTCTTGCCAACACTGGTGGAGGCAATGAAGCAGCTGTGGGCGAAGCCGGCGTCAGCGCAGCCTATCCCGCATAGGCTGGAGCACCTGTACAGGACGCAGAAGGAGAACGCGGAGTTCCTCTTCAGCCATCCTGTACCGAACTCCATCGTCGTCGAGTCGGCCCAGATGAACGGAGGCAATCGGGCACATACCACCCCGCCGGACCATGAAGGCCTGAAGCTCGATGCCTTCGGTCGCCGTTTTTATTCGGCATTGTCCTTGGTGGCCAGGACGGTTAACACGATGGCATGCCTCGTGACCTACTATCGCAATCTACTGGACCGACTTGCGCCGCTCCTAGCTGAACTGCTGGAGGAGTCGCGTGCCTCAGCTGCTCAGATCTTCGGCGAGGCCACCGCTGTGGCTACTCAACAGATCACTACCTCGAGGCACGCTGTGGAGGCCACCTTGAGGGTAGCCCTCCGACGTCATGCGTGGCTCTGGTCCTCTGGGCTTCAGGAGGACAGCCGTCGACGGATTGAAGATCTTCCATTCGACGGCCAAGGGCTCTTCCACACCTCAACTGACAAGGCCATGGATCACCTTGTCAAGGCCCAGCTGACAGCAAAGAAGATGGGCATCAACCAGCCTGCCCAATCCCGCCGCAGCTTCCAGCCAAGGTCTTCGTGGAGAAGGTCCTCCTCATCCTCCGGGTACCAGCCGCAGTCTCCGCAATCGACCGCATTGAGACCATCAACGTCTTCTGCTTCACGAAGGCTTCCTAGGCGGTGCCCATCTTCGTCGTCAAAGAAGTTTTCCTCTGGGGCGAAGACCCGATTTTGATGGTCTTCGCAGGACACCACCCATGCCGTCTTTCGCCCTTCCAGCAGACTTGATCCATCATCCGAGCCTGGCCAGGCACCTCGACCAATGGCGGGAGATCACTGCGGACTCCTGGGTACTTACCATCACCTGCCTGGGATATGCCATCGAGTTCAAGGATATTCCACCATGGGGTGTCTACTACTCCACCCCGGCCAGCTCGGTTCTACTGGAAGAGATCCAGTCCCTCCTCGAAAAGAGAGCGATCAAGAGACTCCCGCCTTCAGCCAAATAGCCAAAACCACTGGCTTCTACTCAAGGTACTTCATGGTACCGAAGGCGGACAGATCCCTGCGGCCCATCCCAGACCTCCGAGGGGTGAACGATTGCATTCGCCCCAAGAGATTCAAGATGATCACGCTGCCCTCAATCCTCTCCTTCTTCCGGAGAGGGGACTGGTTTGTGTCCATAGACCTCAAAGACGCCTACTTCCACATCTCGATCTGCCCACAGCACAGACGGTACCTGCGGTTCGCGGTCGACGGCACCAGCTACCAGTACCAGGTGCTGCTGTTTGGCCTCTCCACCGCACCGCGGGTATTCACGAAGTGCATGGCTCTCGTCGTGTCCTTCTTGCGGATGAAGAGTGTCTCTGTCTACCCCTATCTGGGCGATTGGCTATTGCTGGCGTCCTGCAGACAGAAACTTTACAAGGACATTCATCAGACTTTGACATTGCTCACTCGGCTCGGACTCAGGGTCAACCCCAAGAAGTCCCATCTTGAACCCACCCGGGTTCTCAATTTAATCGGGGCAACCCTCGACGCGGTATCGGAGAGGGCGCGGACGCTTTGTCGGGCAGCATCCGCCGCCTTCCACGCTCAGCCAGGACGATACAACAGCTCCACAAGGCACTGAGAGCATTCCGTCACCTGGTCACGGGCCGCACAGTGTTGATCCTCACCAACAACACGACGGCGGTCTGCTATGTGAACAGGCAAGGAGGGACTCACTCCACCACACTTCTGAACATCGCGCTCGACCTCTGGAACTGGTGCGTCTCGCTTCAGATACATCCGGTGGCGGTTCACCTGGCGGGGCAGGAGAACACCACAGCGGACGCCCTCAGCAGGGACACCTCTTCCCACCACGAGTGGTCCCTGTTGGACGAGGCCTTCCAGATGGTTTGGGACTGATGGGGCAAGCCGACCATTGACCTCTTCGCAACCAGCCAGAATGTGAAGTGCCATCGTTTCTGCTCGAGAGCCGGCCATGATCGCCACTCCATCGGCAACGCGTTCCAGTTCCCGTGGGACGAGGGACTTCTCTACGCCTTACCTCCATGATATTGAAGATCATCGCGGACCTAGCAGACGCGATCCTCGTCGCACCGTACTGGCCAAGGCAGAACTGGTTCGGGCCCCTGATCGAGGCCGCCCAGGGCAGGACTCTCAGGTTTCCGACAGTACCAGACCTGCTGTCCCACTCCGATGGCCTCGTGCTACACCCGGACCTGCCGGTATTGGCCCTCCATGCCTGGAGGATATCGCCGTAGACGACCCAGTCATCGGTAATGTCTTGACCGTGGCCAGGAAAGAGTCCACACGAAGGAACTACCACTACAAGTGACAGCACTTTGTGGCCTTCGCCGAGGAACGTCAAGAGCCGGTATCGCCCGTCAACCTGCGTACCGTGCTCCACTTCCTCCTTCACCTACGACAACAAGGCCTGGCCTTCCCGTCGCTCAAGGTGTACCTCGCTGCGATCGTGGCATACCAGCTGCCACGATCCCCATCGGCTGCTCTCTTCAGGGATGGTACCGTCAAACAGTTCCTGAAGGGCCTACAGCACCTCTACCCGCCGGTATCACCGCCGCTACCGCCATGGTCGCTGTCATTGGTGCTGTCGCAGCTGATGAGGCCGCCCTTCAAGCCGACGGCAATGACAGACGACAGGCTGCTCGCGATGAAGACCGCGTTCCTAGTGGCTGTCACCTCTGCCAGGCGGGTGGGAGAGTTGACAGCGCTACGGTGCAATGAACCATACCTGGTCTTCCATCGTGACAAGGTGGTCCTCTGGCCTGACATCTCCTTCCTGCCGAAGGTGGTGTCCAGCTTCCATCTGAGCCAGGACATCATCCTGCCAGCCTTCTATCCTGACCCGACTACACCTCTGGAGCGGTCCCACCACTCCCTGGATGTTCGTTGGGCCCTGGCGTTTTACAAAGACAGGACTGCGGCCTACAGGCAGACACCACATCTTTTTGTCTGCTTTGGTAGGTGCCAGAGGAGCCACAAAGTATCCACCCAGCGCTTTTCCAAGTGGGTGGTGCAGACTATACACCTGGCGTATGAGCTTGCCAAGAAGCCTCCGCCAGACCTTCTGCAGGCTCACTCCACCAGAGCTGTGGTGACATCTGCTGCCCTCCTGCGAGGCGTTGACCTGCCGGAGCTGTGCCATGTGGCGACCTGGTCCCAACCATCGACCTTCATGCGCCACTACAGACTTGACTGCCGGTCCAGGAGAGATGCTTGATTTGGCCGTGCTGTGCTGGCTTCTGTCTTCTAGGGTCTGGGACCTGATCCACCATCCTACCGGTAAGCTACACAGTCTCCTAATGTATGAAGCACAGAGACCACGAAGAAGAAGAACAGGTTGCTTACCTACAACTGTGGTTCTTCGAGTGGTCATCTGTGCCCTCATACATCCCCGCCCTGCCCTCCCCTCTTTTTCAGGTCCCATCTTGTTCAGCGGACCAGAACTGAGGAGAGACCGTTGCTCGGCAGGGGGAGTATGCGCAGTACCGGCATGGGGGAGGGGTTCCCACCAAGCTAACAAGCTCTAGAATCTTCCAAACGCTACCGCGCAGGTGCGAAAACTCCTAATGTATGAGGGCACAGATGACCACTCGAAGAACCAGTTACAGGTAAGCAACCTGATCTTATTCCCCATCACCTGCTTCCAATCTTTATAATTGGAACTAAGTTCAGTATTTTTTCATATTTTATAAAAATAGTCATCTGTATTAGCCCAACAGAACTGTAGCACAAGGTTTTTGTCACTATTACCATATAAAATGGTTTTTTGGATAGTCTTGATGGGATAAGTGGCTTTATGCTTTCCCTGAAATCTCAGGTTCACATCTTGGGCCGACTCTTGGACTCAGAGCCTGGATGCACAGGTTTCAGTGCTGTCCAAGCATGTATTTGCACAGTTAAACTAGTGTACTTGTTGCTTCCATTATTGGAGATGCCAGATCTGGTTATAGTGACTTGTGCCTTGATTACTTTCGTCTGGATTACTGTAAAATATGCGAGCCCACCTTTGGAAACTGTTCCTGCTGACTGGGGTGGGTTACAGAGAACAACTGCCTTGTTGAAACAGCTTCACTGGCTATCAGTGAATTCAAAGGGCTGGTTATGACCTTTAAAACCATTAATGGACTGGATCCAAACTATCTAAAAGACCGCTTTTTTAATAGAATTGTTTGTTTAATTGTCTTTTAACTTTTGTAAAATAACTGGATTTTGTTTTAAATTTTTGTAAGCCACATCCCTTGCTAGGAGAAAGGCAATGTCTAAACTGAATGAACAAGCAAACAAATAAATCTCCTGGAAAATTGCTATAGAAATGTGAGTCAGCCTATAGGAGACCAGATTTACCAGAACATTAAGCCAGGTATGAAAATCCCAAGTAGCCTGGCAGTCATTCCAGTAGTCTAAATTGTCAGCACAAGTTACTAGATAACAGAAGGGAGTTTACTCTCTGAATTTAATTTTACTAAATCTTTAAAGGCTATCTCTTTCCACTGTCATTTCTAATATGAAACTAAGTAGTAGGGTGTATGACAAGTGTACAGAGTGCAACACCCTCCAGATGTTTTGGGATCAGCTTCCAATACAGCTGATGGGGGATGGGAGCTATAGTCTTGCAGCATCCAGAGAATTGCATGTTCCCCACTTCTGCTGTACTGCATGTGGAATGGATTGGAAGTTGAGATATATGGGCTTTTTTCTCCATTAAACTGACAGTAAATGCTCCATTATGATACTTATGCAATTTGTTCTTGAAGCCCCGCCCCTGTTCAATTTCTAAACCCAAAGCTCCATCGGCCAGCACACAGTGATGAGATCGACTTGAATGCTACATTTGATGTGGAGACACCAAAGCATCAGCCTCCCAAGACAGCCCATGCTCCTGCCAAAAAATTCAAACTAGATAAAAAATCGTAAGTTGTGTTTGTTTACTATTATTTTACCGACAAGTGCTTTTGGTATGGCTGGCTTCCCCAGTTCCACATGGAGACAATTCTCTCACCACTTTAAATCCTGTGCCCATTTCTTTAGACTCAAGCATCTCATCCAGAAGCTAATGATTGCAAAAGACTATCACAGCAAATGGGATTGCCCATTTCATCGTCTGTCACAATTTACAAAATAGCTTATTTATATAGTATGTAAGATTGCTAGCTTTTGTACAGTCAGAACTGAAAGGACAAGTCTTGACCTAAAAACACACAAATGAAAACTGACAAACAATAAGGACAGAGGAATGAAGAAGAAAATGGACCACAAAATCACTTGGCATGATGTCCTCATTAAACAATCTGATATGCTGGTTTGTTGTACTAAATAAATATGCATCATATATGTTATTTCCAAAGTGTGCTTTAGCTTTATTCCAGCTGAACACATGAGGCAGTGGGGAAGTCTCTGAAACTTCATATTAATATGATGAAAGCAATAACACATTAAGAAGGCCTATCAGTGAGGCAGAATAAATGAAAGGTCCATCTCCTTTGCCTGTTCGGCAGATGACAGGTTTTTCTTCTGCTGGTCAGCTAAGACTGAGACCAAGTGGGAGGAGAAAGATGATTATTACAATACTATTATAATAAATTATGTTACTATATATTACTATAATAAGTCATTGTTTGAGTGTGTCCAAAGAGCCCAAGACCTTTACAGTTTCTTCATAACTTTATTTTAGAAGAAGTCTTAGAATCTGGGCCACATTGGCTTCCTATTCATATTTGTACTATTTCTGCCTTCTCCAAAAATACAGATGCAGCAATGGCTAACTTGTGTATATTTTTCAGGGCACCTGTGACAAATTTATCAAGAGCCCTGAAGGAAACAGTGGAGGTACAGTAACTGATAACCCGAATAATATCTGCAGTCTCTCTAGAGTCCCTTCAACACACTATTTTAACAGGCTATGTTGAAACCAGCAGCTTTTTTCAAAACAATCTTAATGAAGCCCTGCATTGACCTCAATGCTACAGCTAAGTCCTGAGGGTATTTTGCCAGCCAGTGTTCTCACTGTAAACTATGTGTTCTGAATTCTTGGAGGCTTTTCCTTTGTGTTCTCTGCTGATCCATCTGCTAGTACCAGAGTTGGTGACTTTCAAAAAAACAACCTTTAAAACCAGAGTTCGGAAGATTATTTTTAAGAAAAAATAATATTATGACATGCTGAAGCCATCCATAACTGAACAGTGGTGGGATCTTAGTACTGTTTATGTCTTACTTCTATTCAGTTACTGTAGGCTCTGCCTAAAATTGTCTGTCTAGCAATTTTATAAGAAGATATATTTGCAGAATCTTATTTCCCTTTTGCAAAATAGATTGGCTTAATGCATGCCAGTAAGATACAGTAGTGTTGCTTGAGTTTGGACATATAAGGATTTTAGGCCTAATTCTCCAACTTCTTTTTAAAAAATTATTCAGAACTGCTCAGATGACACAGATGATGAGCACCTAGAAGACCTTTTACCTGCTTTCATCAGAAACTCAATTCTGTCCAAGAGACCACCTACGAACATGCTTGTGCCAATGAGGAACACAGGGATAGTAAGTACAAATGGAACATACAACAAAGTGTTGCAATGAGGAGCACTTCCATTTAGTGTGCCAGCCATGCCTTCTTCCAGGAAGCTCCATCTAATTCTCCTTTCCCCCTTTAGAGGTCTACTGAACATGCTAATACCTTTCCCTTCTTTCTTTGTGGCCCCATTTTGGCTGTAGTCCTGTCAGTGTTCAGCATCTTATCTCACTACTAGTAATGACTTTCTCACACTTGTTTACAATCTTTCCTCAGTTTCTGGGACCTCTCTGTTTGGGTGCCTGCTGTTTAAAATAACCTTCCCCAAAAGGTGTGTGTGGCTTCATCATGCCTGCTTTTCAACAGGCATTAAAAATGGTCCTTGCAAATTAGTAATCAGGTATTACATTGTTTCTATCTGTTGTGTTATCTGTATGTTCATTGTGTATTGTATGGTTTTATCTTGCTTGGCTCTTCCCTACTGCATGTCTGCTTATAGAAAAAGAGGGATATGAATGTTTAACACAAATTTGGTAAGTTCTGTGCTTCCTGTTAATGAGCTGGCTTAGAAACATGATCCAGAAGCAAGCACATCTTTAGTCTATTCCAAACACCAAGTTCACCAGTTCATTAATTGGTCTGCCCAAAACAGTCACTAATCTGTAAGTATAATTCTTGTCTGAACTCTATGGCCATTTCTGTACTACACTGTTATAGAGCTATTATTCCATTTTCAACATGGAAGCCTGAGGGTTGCAGTTTAGGGAAAGGCATTTAGAATTCTCAGCCAGAGAACCCTTTGGCCTCCGTAAACTACAAACCCCAGCATTCCCCACGATGTTGAAAGTGGAATAATAGCACTATAACAGTGTAGGGTGGAAATGGCCTCTAGGGGAAGAAAATACTTTTTTATTTGTAATTACTGTCATATCTTCCTTCTAGGTGAGAACTGGGTATGACGGCTTAGGAGGCAGAACTAAGTTCATTCAACCTGTATCCTTTCACAAATACTATATAAAAGCTAAACTAATTTCCACCTGCAGTTTTTATTGATGTTAAATATCAGCAATTATCAATGAGACCCCCCCAAAAAAAAACCAAGGTGCAGTTGTTTACAATAGAGTTCTAGTCTGAAAATTGTTTTGACTTACAATTAATTTTAAACTGAAAAGCAGCTGGAAAAGTGGAATCCATTTGAAGAAACTATTTTTCTGTGGTAAATGACTTCAGATTTGTTCAGGTTCTGCTGCAAAATTCTGCAGTTATGGGGAGAAGAGACAGTCACAGGAAACATGGATTGAGATTTTTTTCACAATTCCCTTGTGAATATATCAGGTCCTATGAGTTTGTTCCTACTGTGAAAATGGTAAAAATGTTCTACTTAATTATGTAAATGTATACATTACGTTCACAGCTTGCTGGAAAAACCTACATAGTCTGATTCTGTCTTCCAGCCTCTGTAGCAGATGCTGAATTCTTCAGAAAATATCCTGAGTACAGATGTGCTTCAGGAAATAGTGTTTGTAACACAACTTTGTTGACATTGGGGCTGATATTTTCACTTTGCCTGGAGTCATTGTGCCAAGTATCATATCTTTGTCATCAAGAGCCTGTATTCGTAATGAACTATATTTCAGCTGACTCTGAAGTAACCAACTTCATAGTGTGAAATGGAACAATTTCGATGCAGTGCCTTAGGTTTATAGAAATAACAGTGCTAAACTGACTTAACACTAATAATCTCTTGGAAAGCTTCTGGGTGAACAATGGAAATAGGAATGCTTGAATGCATGAACAGATACAGCTTGATCTTTTACCTGCATTTTGCACTGGAAGACTTGAATCCCTTTTTAGGACTAAATAATCTCCACGTACATACAGATCTTCGTGTGTGTGTGTGTGTGTGTGTGTGTATAAAAAAATTTCTGTATCAGTTTTTCCCAGTTAAATGCTTTGCCACTATTTTCTTTGACTTACCACATTTCAGAGTATCCCAGGAGAAATTCGACCCTTGGCTTTGAAGACCAAGAAAAAAAGTGTTTCTAAGCAAACAGTTACAACATCTTCTGTTTCTGGCATCAGTCAGACTAAATTAGATAACTTCCTTAAGTAACCATGCAGTTCTCTAGGTTGGATTTAAATAATCAGAGGCCTGGTCTTATCTACAGACAACATGGTGACCTCAGCTATCCAGAACAAGTGCTCAAGGGTGAGCTTGCTGACTCCTCCAACCCTTTCTTCAAACTGAATATGGAAGACTGGTTGTTCTGTACTGCCAACCCTGAGGAGGGAGAGACTGAAAATTCTGGGTTCCAGAATACTGTTGCTGTCTTACAGGTTATTGTTCCATATTCTAATATAATCTGTTAAATTGTGAGGGTTCCTTTAGCTCTTTCACTTTCAGCAGCAGCTGGAAACTGTCTGAAGACTTATGGATGACTTGGAAGTGTCCCTTCAGCAAAGTGCATCAGCAGCTGTGTTAGCATCTGTCCCATGGACACTGTCATGTTTTATATAAGGAGAGAATTTTGTCTGCAACTGTCAAACTGTGTTAGTATCTGGAGTGAGTGAAAAATTATGTACTTAGAGAAAGGACTTGTATAGTTGATGTCACATTGGGGAACAAGGTTGTGCCTTCTGCATAGAGATGTGAAGGGCTGGGGAAATGGGAGAAAGGGTATTTCCTTTACTTAGCCTTTCACATCACTACTGCTGATTCTCTACTTATTGAGCCTGATTTTCAGTGGCTGGCCCTGATAATGGTGAATATCTCAGTTTTTCTAAATGATCTGGGATTTGAGTCCCAATAATCCAAGTTGCCATTTCTGGAAGCAGTTTACTTATCTTTTTTCACACTGTATTTCCTGTCTTTAAATATAAACAGATGCCATTGTTTTTACATTACAGTGGTGTGGCTGTGGTTAGAAGTGATAGCATGCCCCTAAACTTACAGATAGACATGTTTGTTATTTTTTCACCTAATCTCTTCTGTCTAAAGTTTCTGATTTAATCTCAAGCCTGCTGCAGCCCTAGAGAGGCAAACATGATGGTCTCAGATATCTGACACTCCCTAGTTGCCTTGTCTCCTTAACTGTGTTTCTAATGAATACAGGTATGTTTGGAGGGAGTTATTTCCAACACTTTGGCCTTTATTTTCTGTTGGATTCTTGCCCCATATGTTTTGCCTCCTACCTATCTAAAACTGTTAGCTATAAAATAATTGCTGTTTCCAGAGTTATTTTTCCTTGCATTCATGGAGCACATGGACCAGTGGGTGGACTTGGGATTTCTTTAGAAAATACAAAGATTGAGGTACCTTTGGTTCAGAATACAAAAATGCTAACTTCTCAATTACTGCTGCTATTTTGCTTAAGTTTGGGGTCAAAACCATTTTTTCTAAGTAGAACATTTCCACCTGAATCTCTCAAAGTATGCCCAGTGTTTCCAAGTGCAGATTTATTGTTTTTCTGAATCAGAGTCCAGTTTTTTTTCCTTTACTTTAATAGACAATGGCAAAAGCCATCTTTTGTCTTAGAAGTGGCTCAGTTGTTTGTCTTTAAGGAAATTTTGTTTTTAAAAAACCATTTGCTCACTATGTCCCACCTTAACTATAGGTTATGTCATGAGGTTAGCTGTGGCACAGGATTACAAGAGCCATAAATGAGTTAATGAATGCAACTTGTTCTTGGAATTCCTAACTGAAAAATGCCTACTTCATGCTGAATAAATGTTGAATGTGTCTCATTTATTAAACTGAAGTTAGAGATATAAAAGTTGTAACTTTTGCTGCTGAACAAAGAGTCTATGCAGCTATAAATTAATGGGTGTATGTCACAGAGAGATTTAGAAACATTATCCCCAGATAAAGGCCTAAATCCAATTATTCGCCCCAAATAGAGTTGATCTCTTCAGTCCATGGTTAATAGTAAATCAGTACATATGTAAGTTTGATTCAGCGAGTCTACTTGGGACTAACAATTGAGTTTAGGCAAAGGATTCCAGACATAGTGAGAAAATTACTATTTTTAGGATTCTGGAGCAACTGAATTCATCACAGCATTACTTTCTCCATCCCCATTTCACAGTCCCTGATGAGAAGTATTACTGAAGCTTCACTTGACTCTTCTGCATCAAGCCTCTAGCCATATACAGCATTTACCAGCTTGTTTGTTTCTTTGTTTTCTTTTAAGCACTAGCCTTTTAGCCATAGGAATTCCAAACAGGCCATTGATTATGCTAGTGGAGAATTATGGAATTCTCTGTCCCTCTGCAGAAACCAACATGGAAATGTAGAAAGCTGCTGCAGGAAGGATGGAACTCTTTGTTTCTCCACCAGAACCTAACAGAAGGCTAGTGTCTTTTCTGGGTATTTACCTTGCTAACCAAAATTCTAGGCTAGGATTCTTAGAGAAAAAGGCAACTGATCACAGTACTCTCAGCATGTTTGTCCTTTTTCTATAGCTGATATATTCTTGCTGCACAAAATAGGCCACCAACAGATCTTAACAGTCTTGAAAATATGTCTACAGAGGTCAGTTTCACACAATCACATATTTGCCTGTCTGCTACTTCATGCATTTGTGACACTGTGACAGCCCAAACAGAAACAAACAGGTTTTCCAGTTAACAGACTTATTTCCCTGTATTCATGACAGGCTGCTGAATCAATAGCTCTTACATTTTGTTGTACCCAGACTTAGTCAAGTTTAGACCCTTATTGAAATCAGCATCACATAGTCCAGCTGGTCTTTCCTAAGTGGGACTACATCTGAATCCAACTCACTACCATTAATATGTCATATTTATATATGGTGGGGGGAACAATCCTTCCTCAGAATTCAGAGCAATATATACCACCATTATTCCATTTTATCCCAGTACCCTTATGATATGGATCAATCTGAGACATAATGACTAGCCTGAGACCGTCTGATGATCTTTGTGCCTGAAAGCTCATTTCTGTATATCTTCTGCAATAACAATTGTAGAATTCAGAAATGCTGGGTCAAGAAAAGCTACTTCATTTTCCTTCTAGTTCATGGCCGCTATCAAAGGATTGCGTTTGGGAGGAGTCATCTGTCCTGTCTGGATCAAGCATATCAAACTCAGTGTTGCTTCTGCTCTGCCCACATTCTCTTTTTCTTCAGCTGTTATGCAGCAAGAAGGCATTGTAGCATAAAGGTGAATTGAGATAAAATAATCCTCAGTGAAAGGGGATATTCAGGCTATGCTTCCATTTCTTAAGTCAATGACCAGAGGCATTTTCTATTGCAATGAAATTAGAGAGACAAGGGCAGGCCTAGTTTTCACTTCTAATAAAACGTCATTACCTTTTCCCCAAGGCTCGCATATATTTTCTCAGTATTGATTCATCTCCCTAAAGGGAAAGTGTCAAATCCCATTTGGCCTCAAAGCATAAATTTTGCAAAAAAAACTGATTTTTTTTTACAGAGCTAAGAAAAATTATGCTGTGGGGAGGAAAATTAATATTATGTTTACACAAACATTTGTCTGTAGTGTTTGCTACTGTATCTTCTGAAGCTTTAGAGGTCAAGGAAGTGAAAATGGGAATTGAAAAAATTATTTTTCCAAAACCATAACAAGCTTAACTTTTTACATCTAGCCGTTTCAAGTAAGCATAAAGTTTTGCTTTACTTCAAGCTCCCCTGAAGGCATTATTGTCATGTATTTCAACAAAGTAGGCTTTAAAACTTTTTGTCTCTAAATATAGTTTTCCAAATAACTTGTGAGTGAGCAAGGGCATCTAACCGCCCTTTCTTGAACTACTTTTGCAGTCTGCTTGAGAGAGTTACTGTTGCACGACTCAGGGGAAGGAGAAAGTAATAGTTTCTGGGTGACCTATTATAACAACTTGTCACTCTCCCAATGTTGACCTGCAGTTTCCATCATCCCTCAGCACTAGATATTGCTCATGCCTGACAATACTTTTTTTCTTGTCCCAGTTTGCTGAATACAGATATACAGTTAACCAAGTAAATGTATTTGTGGCATTAATCTTTAACAGAAGCTTTGGTACTAACAGCATGGAAAGAATAGGGATAGGTTCCTGTATCACAGAAAAGAAGAAGAGGTGGACATGTTTCAGAAAACGTTTCATTCAGAACTAAAGATACACACATGTGAAATGAAACAACCAGGTCAGGTAAGCCTTACGCAAGTAAAAGAGTGGGGGGGAATACTTGAAGGCTTCTTCCCAAATGCATCCTGGGATGATTTTTCTTTCTTTCACCAGCCTCTACTTTTCTTAGAATTTCCTTTTTTTTTTTTCCAAACATGCTGTGCTTTTTTTCCCCCCAAACATGCTGTGGGGTAGCTGGTGAGGTGTATCTGCTCTCTGCTTTTCTCTGTTTTGCTGCTCATGTATGCTTACCAAGAGATTTCAAAGGCAGCTGCTGTTTACTTCGCTTGTTATAGGCAGGTACACACAGCTACAGGAGACCTATTCTTGCCCAGCTCAAGCTTCATTGCATTGCTTACTACAGACATGCTTTTGCAATCCAACACTCAATGTTTGTCTTTCTCCATCTTCCCATCCTCTTCTCTCCAGTGAATTACGGTTTAAAACAATTCAGCTAGATAGAAGACAAAGAAGGAAAGGGGGTCAGCAGGCATAAAGACTTTCATAGAATCATAGAAATGTTGAGTTGGAAGAGACCACACGGGCCATCCAGTCCAACCCCCTGCTATGCAGGAACACCCTCAAAGCATTCCCGACAGATGGCCATCTAGCCTCTGCTTAAAAACCTCCAAGGAAGGAGACTCCACTACACTCCGAGGCAGCATATTCCACTGCCGGACAGCCCTGACTGTCAGGAAGTTCTTCCTGAGGTTCAAGTGGAATCTCCTTTCCTGCAGCTTGAATCCATTGCTCCTTGTTCTGGTCTCTGGAGCAGCAGAAAACAAGCCCTCTCCTTCCTCTACATGGCATCCCTTCAAATATTTAAACATAGCTATCGTGTCCCCTCTTAACCTTCTCTTCTGCAGACTAAACATACCCAGCTCTCTAAGTCTATCCTCATAGGGCATGTCTTCCAGGCCTCTCACCATTTTGGTCGCCCTCCTCTGGACTTGCTCCAGCTTGACCATGTCCTTCTTGAATTGGGATGCCCAGAACTGGACACAGTATTCAAGATGAGGTCTAACCAAAGCAGAGTAGAGTGGTACCAGTACCTCCCTCGATCTAGACACCATACTCCTATTGATGCAGCCGAGAATTGCATTGGCTTTCTTGGCTGCCGCATCACACTGCTGACTCATGTTCAGCTTGTGGTCTATGAAGACTCCTAGATCCCTTTCACACGTACTGCTATCCAGCCACTTGTCCCCCATCCTATATTTCTGTATTCCATTTTTTCTACCTAAGCGTAGGACCTTACACTTCTCTCTGTTGAATTTCATTTTGTTAGCCTTGGCCCAGCTCTCCAATCTATCCAGGTCATTTTGAATTTTGATCCTGTCCTGTGGCGTATTAGCAACCCCTCCCAATTTGGTGTCATCTGCGAATTTGATGAGCATGCCCTCTATTCCTTCATCCAAGTCGTTGATAAAAATATTGAACAGCACTGGGCCCAGGACAGAACCCTGTGGCACCCCGCTTTGTTAAAAGGAGCTTCCTTGCCAGAGGCCTTGTTAACTGAGGCATGCCCATATTCAAAGTTCAGTGTCCTTGTAAAGCCATTAGTCTCACTATTCTATTATTTTTCATCTTTATAATTCTGCAAAGTCAATCCATGCACCAAAGAATTTCAGAAGAAAATCAGCTTGTGCTTTCTAGATTATAGCAAAGCCTTTGTGTACAGCAGGAAAAACTATGGGCTGCTCAAAAAAAAAGCTCATGCCACCACAAAATGACAACAGACTATTGTACTTCAGACATATCATAAGAAGACATGACTCATTAGAAAAGAGGAATACTGCTTAGTAAGGTAGAAGGTAATAGAAAAAGATGAAGACTGCATTATAAGTGAATAGACTCCATCAAGGAAGCCACATCCCTGAGTTTGCAGTATCTTAGCAGGTCTGTTGATTAAAGGGTAACTTGGAGATGTCTCATTCGCAGGGTCAGTATGAGGCCCAGATAGTTCAGAAGCCAGGCAATTAAATGTTTCCAAGAAGCCTGCAAACAGGGAGCTTCAAGAAGTTCCAAACTGTCAATGGGAAAAAGGAGTTCTGAGAACTGTTCTGCATTCATAATTGTGTAAACTTAAGATTTATTCCCAATCATCATTTTTTCCAGAGTAGTTCCAATATCTTTACCATTTCCTTAAATGTAGGAGTGGGCAACGACCTTTCTTAGATACTTTTGGACTACAACTGTCACCAACCACACACCCCGCCCAGTAACATTGCAAATGATGGGACAAACAGGAGGGACAAAAGGTGCCAGTGCCAGCTTTCCAGAAAAGGTGCTTCATCCTCTTCAGTCTGTGCGGCTGCTCTTTACTGTATTTTTTGTGATAGGGTAATCAGAACTGTATACCACTCTGTAAACACAGGTCTGCTGGGGATTTCTATCAAGACCTTCAGAGCATGATATTCTCTTAATCTTTTTATTATCCTGCCATGAAATGTCTTTTTTTTCTTGCTGCTACAAGCTGAATAACTGATCATCACCTCAATTTGGCACTGGTTTCTCTTTACCTCTTGTTTGCATTTTCTTGAATTTGTCTGAACAGTTTTTGATCTCCATTGTAGAATCACATTAGCGCTTACTGTTTGGTCTTATTATATCCAGTGTCCACAGTCTCTAGTTATTTGACCTAATTTGTGTGTGAGGGTGAGGCATTCTCAACAGGGGGGGGGATTCTTAATACATTCAGTTAAGAATGGCCAGCTTTCTTTAAATCATCCATTTGAGAAACTTTTATAAGCTTGAGAGGAGCAGAGATGCTGTATGATGAATGGCTATTATGATGAGGTATTGGTGCCACCTCGTGGTCTATGTAGGATATAGTTCCATAGACTGTATTTCTAAATATGATACAATTGCTTTGTGTGATCAGTTCTGTGCAACGTCTTTACCACACTTGTAAGCTGCCTTGGCTTCCAACAACATAAGCTGTTGACCTGTGAAGTAGTTATGAAAACATGGCACTGGGCTGCAAGGGTCTGCAAACAGGAAAGATGATTACCCAGTCTCAGTCAAGATTTTATTTCAAAACTGTTTCTGTTTGGATTCTGTATACAACGATTTCCCATCAGTACTCCCCCCAGCACAGCATATGTGGTCTTCTATGAAAGGTAGAGAAACGTAACTTGTGCTACAGGACTCCTTTTTTTCCTTATCGCTGCTATCAGTTACACTTAACAGGATAGCTGGATCATTTGCTTAGTACTGATAAAACAGAGTTTTTTAAAAAAAAACTGTCAAAGGAACTGCACAGACAGTTTGTCAGTAATGTTCACAGCAATTCTGTGAAATGACTTAAGAGGCTTTTTTCTCACTTTACTGCAAATGACATACACCAAAGGTCATGAGGTAAATGCCACGAGGCAATTGTCATATCAGTGTCACTTAGTGAATGTTTTGTTTGTGTCTTCCTCATGTCATGAGGACTTGTATGTACCACACCAAGACAGAAATAGTGAATGTCAACTTATTTTCCTTTTTAAAAAACATTTAAAAATATAGACCAGTGTTTCATATTTCATTTACAGATTTACATTTACAGATCTACCACTGCTCTATATTGAGCAACACAATACACCCATGATTGTAAATACCACCCCCCTCCCAAAAAAGCCACCTTAACAGGAAGCAGCTGCACTTAAGCAGATCTGTTCTGCTGGCAATTGAGGTGCATGGAAGATGATGTACCTGCCTCCTCCTTGCCATCAAGTCAGGCTGTGACAATCACAAGGTGGACCCCATGACAATTCCTTGTTGCAGGCTTGCCAACAGGAAATGTCATTCTAGTTTTGTCCCTTTCACCTTCATTCCATTACTGATTTACAAACCTCAAAGACTACTCCACCTTCGTGCCTAGCATGATTACTAAGGATGAGAAGAAACAATTATGATGCTTTGTCCTATTTCCCTTTATAGCAGAATGGGGAACACGTGGCCCTCTAGATGTTGCTGGGCCACAACTCCCACTACCTTCATCAACAGCTACAGTTGATGGTAACTGTACTCTGACATCTCAAATTCCCCCACCTCTGCCCAATGACAAAGTGAATAGGTAGCAGTTGTCTGTCCCAAAACGACAACACTGTCAGAATATTTATGCCTTCCTGGCTCCCCTAGCTATGAGAGAAGAGTTAACTGAAAAGTTAACGAATTTCTAAGTCTCATATGAAGCATTCTTTAATGAGGCTTCTCCTCTGGGAAGTAATTATTGTGGGAAAGTCTTATTTGTGAACTTAAAACCAGACCCTTTGCCTGGGAAACCCTGAATACTGTCTCTTATCCTAATTTTCACTGACTTTAGGAAGCACTCCCCAAGCAGTATGGGCAATATCAGCCAAATGTGTCTACTAGAGTTTGGGCATCTTTCCAGCATTCTTTCATGCTGTATTACTTACAAGTAAATAATGTATATTGTGAACCCATCATTTTTGTTGCTATGAGAACAGCGTAGTCACTCTCCAAGTGATCCTAGCAATACAACAAATTATTTCCCTGCTCAAGTCACAGCCATATCATTTTGAAATTTTAAAATAAACATTCCACTAGGAAGCTGGGAATCATTTTCAGGATTTACGTAAATTCTGCTTGAAGTTCTTTATAGAGATGCAGCGAAAACAGCTGTTCCCCCATCCCAATGGCTGGAGTCAGTCAGCTACAGGAAGGCCTGCACTGAGGCTGCACCTAAACTAGGGGAATCTCAGCCACAGGAGTACATTTAGGTCCTTTCTGTTTTTACCAGTAAGACAGCACATTTCTATTCCAGCAGCAAGCATTTAACTTGCCAGGTGGAAGGGTTCTAATGATCTGATCCATTTAATTGAATGGCTTCTACCTGCTGGAAAATATTTCCCTTTTTAGTATTTTCGGGGTTCTGCTGAATTATTTTTCTGTATCTTTAAAGTATTAAAAGCCACCTTGACCACCATTGTGGCAATGGAAGGGCAAGATATAAATCTATTTCATGTATCAACAAAACTGCAGTTTTCAAGTCTGGAAACATCATTTTGCTATAGCTTCTAGTAAAAAAAAAAATCAGGTTTTATTTGAATCAAGTTTTGGCTCACTAAAAATGTCTGTTTTGTTTCTTCATTTGAAGCATGTCAGATGACGTTAAAAGGAAACACCTGACAAATGCTAATCCCCACACCATTCCTATACATCATGCATCTCGCACAAAAATCTTACCCAGCTTGATGCCATACACTGTGAATGTGACAGAGCTGTTCCTGTAACACAGAACAAGACTTTGTTATGGAAAGCATCATCTACTACATTTCCTTTATAGGAAGCCATCCAAAGCTACATGAAATGAATGGCACTTTTCTTACTACAAAACTCCTTTAGGCCTTCATCATTGCTGCCAGTGAGCACTGCACAGACTACAGCAGTGTATCAACTTTATGTCAGACTTTGGGGAAAGGTGGAATAATTCACATATGGTAGAGGTGGAAATTCTGTGTCTCTCCCAGATGGTAGACTACAACTGTTAGCAATCCTAACCAGCACAAACTAGCAAGGAATGCCAGGAGCGGCAATCCAACATCAGAAGGCCACATATTTCCCACCAATGATTTATGTAGTGATTATAGTTTTTAAGAAGACATAGACTCAGAGTTGGAAGGGCCACTGAGTCTAACTCCTCAATTCAAGAGACACCAAATAGAGCAGCCTCAGTAGATATCTGTCCAACCTATTTTTTTAGTATGTCCAGAGAAAGAGATTCCACTACCTATCTAGGAAATTGGTTCCATTGCCAAACATTCTTACCATCAAGAAGTTCCTTCTAATATTCAATCAAAATCTACCCTACTGTAACTTAAAAACATTAAACCTGGTCCTACCCTCTGAGACAGCAGAGAACAAACCTGCACCCTCCTTGTAACAACCTTTTGGTTATTTAAGAGTGCAATCATGTTATCCCCCTCAGTCTTCTCTTCATCAGGCTGCGTATGCATAACTCCCTCAATTTTTCTTCATATGTTTTGTTCCCCATACCTCTTACCCCTCTGAATTTGTCTATAGCCCTCTTACAGTGAGGTGCCCTGAATGCAGTACTCCAGGTGGCAACTGAGGCAGAATGTAGTAGGACTAGTACTTCCCTTGACTTTACAGTTCTGTTAATGCAATTATTTGTCTTCTTTACTGCAACATCACACTGCTGAATTATGTTCAACAATAGTCCCAAGGTGACTTTTCACATGGATTGCTGCTATGCCAAGTATTCCTCCATCCTATACCTGTGGATTTTGTTTGATTTTTAATTTGTCTGTTGACTTTCAGTCTAATAGTTTCAATCCAATCTTCTAGTTTATAAAGGTCATTTTGAATTCCGTTATTTTTGAGTCATAATTTTGGTGCAAAATACATGTTTAGCTTGCAAAGTATCCCAGGCTTATGGCCCACCATGACTTGCCAACAAAGCCAGCCCTCCATATCCACAGATTCAAACAACCACTGCTTGAAAATATTTTAAAAAAGAAACTCCAAAAAGCAAACTTTGATTCTGCCATTTTATATAAGGGATACAATTTTATTATGCCAATGTAATAGGACTGGAGCATTCATGAAGTTTGGTGTCCACCAGAGGCAGGGCCTTGAAGGAAAGTGTAGTGGATACTGAGGTTCCACTGTACTGAGTTAGGCACTGCAGATATGATTCATTTTAAATCAACATAGGGCTTTACCAAGGCCAAGGGAGGAGTCCAAATTTCCGCAGTACACTGTTATAGGGCTATTATTCCACTTTCAGTACCAGTTTAGGGAGGGGCATTTAGAATTCTCAACCAGAGAGCTCTTTGGCCTCAAAAAACTACATACTCCAGACTTCCACAGGAGGTTGAATGTGGAATAATAGCACTGTAACACTGTAGTGTGGAAATGGCCCTAATTAGAGGGCTATATTCTGATTATCTTTGTCAAGCTTTTTGTCCAGCCTTTAAGGGGGTATGACAGTCACCGTCACGTCTGTTGGGCATCCACCCCTCAGTCCTCGTGGTATTTAACCTCGGTTTTGGTTACCACTAGTTACCTCTCTGTCCTTCCTTTCCTCCAAAAATATAACGGCAGCGCACCTAGGCCTCCTGCACACTTCATCCTCACAGCGACCTGATGAGGCAGGTCAGGCTGAAAGCGTGAAACTGGCACAATCTCACCGGACTTCACAGCTCAGTGGCGGCGGGGTGGGGGGAGCGGAGAATCTTTCCCGTCCCAGCCCGCTTTCTTTGGCTAGAAAAGCACAACGCACGGCTTGGCCATCCCATACTGCAGTAGCTTCAGCAGAGAGGAAGAACAGGTCAGAAGGCGAAGGCCCGGCGGCGACTCCCGTCCTCCAGGCAAACCACGGGCAGACTCTCGTCGTCCGCTTTGCCCAATCGCCTTGTCCGCGGACATCTTCCTGCTTGACAAGCCCAGCGCATCAGAGACGAACCCGAGACGTGGCCCTGACCCCTTCGTTATCCCCGCTGCGCGCGAACGTCCACCTGTACCCACGAACAACCCACCCCGCACGCTCCCGTCCTCTTTTGCCTCCTCGCCGACTCCAGCCCCACTCCGCGCTGCAGGGAAAGTTGCAACAACCCCGTTCACAAATAGACTGGAGGCTTTTATAGCGCCTTTTTCCCGGCAGCCTCCGCGCCGGCGACGCGGATTGGCAGCCGGGGCGCGAAGGGGGCGGGCGGGCGCGGGCGCGCACGCGCGCTCGCTCGCCGCGTCTCTGTATGAGAGCGTGGACGCGCCTTCCTCTCGACCCGCCCCGCCGGTTTCCGTTCTTGGCAACTGCCGGAGTTTGGGCCCACAGAAGGATCAGGAAGCGGAGCCGGGGAGTCGCAGGGGAGCCCCGCAGGTAGGACCGGCAGGGGCCCGCGGAGCCTTTCCCCGGGTGGCTGACGGAGCGCCGGGGACGCGGTGGAGAGAGAGAGAGGGGGGGAGGAAGGGAGCCGGGAGGAAGGGGAGGGGGAGCGGAGCAGAGCCGTCTCCGGCCCTGGGTGGCCGCTCCCTGTGCGGCCTTGCCCCACCCGCCTGCCAGCCAGACGGCGGCGGCGGCGGCGGCGGCTCCTGCGGGAGCGGGTCTCTCCTCCTCGCGCGAGACGGGTAGGAAGTTGCCCCCTCCCCGAAAAACACGCCCCGCACTTTCTGCTGGGCGGTGGAGCAGAAAAGAGAGCGCGCGGAATCTTCTTCTGTGGCTGCTGGGCGGAAGGGGAGGCTGGGACCCGGGTTTTTATTTTTCCCCCGTCCCCCTTTGTCTTTCCCTCTCCCGGGCGAGGTGTCGGCTCCGTGTCCGCCTCGCCGTCTCCGCCCCGCTTCCTCGCGCCTCCGGGTGGAGTTCGAGAGGTGCCTGCGGAGGGGCAGGAAGGCGAAGCGGCTCGCAAGGTGGGGCTGGGCTTCCTTTCCGCGGCGGGGCTCCAGATGCGGCTCGCGCCCCTTCCTTTGGGCGGGGAGAGGGGGGCTTCCTCCTTTGCTCGCGTGTGTTGGAGGCAGCAAGTTTAAGAAATTTCGGGAGGTGCGCGAGTTGTACCGGCTTCTCCATTTCACAGCTCTTGGGGCTGGTTCGTCGTTGATGTGAGATACTGGGATTTCTGTGGAGTTTCGGCTTGACCGTAGTGTTTCAAATATATTACTGTAGGCACACGCTACTCTCAGAAAGTGTATCTACGTTCTCACGTTTACATTGTGTGACTGGGCGGCGTTTGCGTTTTACCAAATAGGACACCGAAGGTGCCTTGATCACTTCCACGTTTTATCTGAGCAGTTTCCCTTTCAGGAGAATTATGTTTTTTTCCAGTAGAAATTTCTTTAAGTTAGGTAGGCAAGACATGGCTTGTCTTGAATTGCGTTTCAGTTAGTGTTCTGATGAGATAGCTAATTAATCTAAGCAGTGTGAAAAAACTCATAAGTTCTCTTTATGTAGATGTTTTGTTACTGTGGAGTTACTACAAGATGACTGAGGTAAAAACTTTCTTCTCATACAAAGTTAGGCAGACTTTGGGCTTGTGAGGCCTATTTTGTTTTTCTTAAGAACCCAAAGACCTACTTATTATAGTATGCTGCAGAACAATGGGGCGAGGGGGACTGTGGGATCAATTATCTGCCACATCCCATGACATACATTCTGCATGAACAAATATCAATCAGTGTCTGAGTCATAACAGACTAAGAATTTGAACACAGAACTTTGAAAAGGCAGAAATATAGGAAAGGTAACTATTCTCATATTTGATAGAAGAACGTAAAAAAGGAAGCAGTTAGCACAAGACCAGCAATGGCTTTTTTTTTTTACTTTCAGTTTTATTGGCTGTTAAACTGAGGAGTCAAGTTCCTGCTGGATTACTTCAGATCACTCAGAGAGTTACCTGTCTATAGTCTGCCTGCCTGACTTCCATTTATGTACAGACATTTAAATATTTCGACGCTGACTTCTGTAGCAAAGTCCTCCCCAGAGTATATCCCAGGTGAAGAAATGAAAGCAATGAAATAAAAGTAGAATTAATTAAATCAGCATAACAGCACTAAACAAGTATTAAAAGACAGGCCTGCATTCATTTTAAAATATCTGTTTGTTCCAAATTGCTTTTAGATAGTCGGGAAAGGATCCATGAGAATATTTGGGGCAGGGCATGCCGTAAAGGAAAAACAGGAAAAGGCCCTGTCTGTTGGATTCTTCCCACTTTCAGAGTGACAAGGAGTCACCTCAGAACCGTACGGTTTTTCATAATTACATATTTGAAGTACTCTCGTAGTTATTCAGGTAACAGTTACTAACACGTTTTGAAGGTTCAAAGAACCTCATAAGTATTAGTTCAGTAACTCTTGCAATAACACTGGTTCCCAGGTTGTAGTTGGGTGAGAAGCTGCAAGAACAGTAGTTTGTCTGAGACCATCTTGTGATTTTTGTGGCTGAAGTGGGCTTTGAATCTATGTGACTTGTCAAATTCTTAAAAACATTTGTATTTTGTGGAGACCCATTGTTTTGTAAAGTATTGCTACTCAAAGTGGTGGTCTGTGGATCAGTGTCCATTGCTGAGCCATCAGCTGCTAGTTCCTGGTATGCTGAGAAAGAAAGAAACAATTGTAGAAGGGAATAGAATAGGTCATAGAATTGGGAGGGGTCTCATGGGCTGTGAGCCCAGCCCCATGCTCAATGCAGGATCTTCAGCTAAAGCATCCCCAGGAGGTAGCTATCTAGCCTCTTTTTTTTTCTTTTTTTTCTTTTTTCTTTTTTGAGAAAGAGACCCCACCACACACTATGCAGTTTGTTTAATTGAGGAAAAAAGGTTAAAAAGGTTAATAAAGCATTTTTTTGAAAAAAAATAAGAATATAATTAAATTCTACACACACAGAAGTATTATCTGGTCATCAATAAAAAAATTGTAAAAGGAGAAATGGAAAACTTACCATGTGAAATTCATATAAACTTGAGTGATTTTACCTGTCACTCTATAAAGTTATATATGTGTATATGTATTAATTGTTATTACCTCGCATACATTTTGATGAGTAGTTGATACACTGAATTCATCTGTAATGCTGTCAGCATAAGACATAAGTGGATGGCATGTTGTGAAAAAATACTTGATTTTACCATCATAATCTCTTAAGAAAGATACTTAGTTTTTGCTTAAGCCTAATGGACCTTGTTATGGTGTGCCTTCAAATCATCTCTGACCTATGGCAACCCTAAGGTGAATATACCATGGGGCGCTCCTTGCAGGATTTGCTCAGAGGGGTCCTGCCCCTGCCCAAGAGAGCGTGACCTGCCCAAGGTCACCCAGTGGGTCTCCATGGCCAAGTGGGGACCTCAACCCTGGTCTTCAAAGGCACAGTCCAGCATTCAGACCACTACACTGGACTGGTTCCTAATGGGCCATAATTCATCCCTCTGCTGTAAAACTGACAAAGCATTTTGACCTGATCATTCTTAAATATTAAAATAAATGGAGACCATCATGGGAGAATATGGAGGGTCTGCAGGTAGGGCTAGGCGAAGAATCCTACCTCAAACCCTGGAAAGCTGCTGCCAGTTGGAGTTGTGCTAGATGGATCAGAGAATCAATTCGGTATCAGGTCAGCTTCCTATTTTCCTGTGATAAATGTCCCACATTCAATTCCCAGTATCTCCAGTAGGGCTAGAAAGTAGTCCTGGAAACCCTTTGTCAGTCCAGGCTGCCAGGACTGGACTACATGGATCAAGGCTCTCAGTGTAGGGCCTGTCTTGTGCCAAGAAGCAGCCTTGACATTAATATGTTTAGAGTCTGATGGTCTTTGCCACATTCTCCTCACCTATAACATTCTCTTTTTCTTTCCCATTCCCTGTCACTGCTAGTCATACTTCTTCCACCCTTCCCCCTAGAGGCAGTGGTGGCTGGTGGCTCCCATGATAGTAGCTAGACGCACAAATATGGTGACTGTTTCTGGTGCAGTGGGGGGAAAATGCCAGTTCCACTCATCAGATAGCTTAAGTCAGGGTCAGTTATGCACCTTGGAAAAACCTGGTTTCAGTTTCCCACTTCGGTATGAAGATTACTTGGATGATTCTTTATCTCTGTCAGTCCAGCCCACCTCACAGGGTGGCTGAATGTCTTGATGTGTTTCTGTAATTGTTGTGTGTATACAGCACATTTTTGGATCTCGTCTGGACCATATCTAGTAAAATATCCTTGTTTAAAAGGTTAGATCTGCTAATGAGTTTAGGCCTAGTTGTGATGACTAAATGTATAATACAGCTCTACAATACTTACTCTAGGTAATTACTGGTCAGCATCTGTGTTTCCAGATAGCCCATTCAGTATCCAATAGGGTTAATATCTGCTAGAGTCAATAGTGCTTCCTGAAAGCCCACCTGTCAAATTATATTGAAGGACTCTAAAGAGGTTGTTTTGATTGGTAGTGTTGCTATGGCAATATTGTGTGTTTAACACTGCAGTACAAGGGGACAGCCATGTAATCCCAGATAGGAAGAAATTATAGTTTTAAGACATTAGAATGTATGCTGTGTTGATGCCATCACTTCTTTATAATTTAGAATTTCTCTTTGCATGTGTACCATCAAATCATCTGTCAACTCCTGGAGACCCCGTGAATTTCATAGGGTTTTTTTAGGAAAGGAATACTCAGAGGTGATTTTGTCAGTTCTTTCCTCCAAAATACAGTGGTTTGAAAATTACAATAAGATCCTTGTTCTTCTTGGCTATTAAGAAGTATCCATTGTGGTGTAGGTGGACAGGGATGGATTGGAAGAGCCCAAGAGTTAGCTCCTCTTTGTGTTGGGGCTATACCTTGCAGTTAATACATCTACTCCTTAAGAAATAATTTTTTGAACAGATTTAACACCTACTTCCCGGTTGCTAATATGGTGTTCCTGGGTAAGGTCTCGGAAGAGGTAGTAACTGCTCACTTTCTTATGCTTTAGAGGTAGCTTTGCATCTTTATCATTGGTATAGACCTCCAGATGTTGTCCAATTGAATCTGCCATCAGGCTTACCTATCATAGTCTGTGGTAAAGAATATCGGCAGTTGTCCAGCATTTAGAATCCTGGAGTTGGAAGAGACCACAGGGGCCATCGAGTCCAGCCTCCTACTGAGCAGGAAATGCTGCACTTCGGCATACTGAACTTTACACTCCTGAGTCAGACCATATATAGACAACCTTATGTGTCCCACTGGAGTTCCCACAATTCCTCACCATTGGCCATAGTAAAAGTCTAAAATACCTGGAAGGATAGCGTTCCCTATCCATGCTTCATTGCAGTGTTCTTTAAGTTGTTTTTGAAGATGACAGAGAAATTTCAGGTAGTGCAAAATGATAGTATACCCAGGTGGAATCACATTACATCTCTTCTGAAAGAGCTGTGCAGGCTGCCGATTCACTTTTGAGCCTGTATTGATGCTTACCTTCAAATCCTTAAATATCTTGGGACCGAGATGTCTGAATGAGTGTTTGTCCTTTCAGCCTCTTCAAGTCTCAAGATCATCAGGGGAGGTTCTTTTCCAAGTGACTCAGGCAAATTACATGAAAAGAAGGAAGGGGAGCCTTCTGTTTTGTGACTTCTTGAGATATAATAAAGTCCCCATGAAAATGTGACAGATAATAGGATTGCAGTCTTCTTGTTACCAGCTCAGGTTTTTTTGTTTGCCTCAGAAATTGTATTAGTTGGTGTGTATGTACTGTGTGTATGTATGCTGTCATTTCTGGATTTTAACATTGAGTTGTATGCAACAGTGAAACATAGAACTTCAGGGTACGTTAGATTCCTTCTAATTCCTTGCCCTAAATCTGTCTCAGAGAGTTGGGGAGCTCTCTAGAACAGATTAGAGAGAAGAGAGAATGGTGAAGTTGTACAGTGTTGGCATCCCATGTTGATGGATGGTTTTAAAAACTTGTCATAATGAAGACCTGTGCTCCCTACCCAGCAAAAGTCTTTCGTTACATGTTATCATCACCCCTCCTCAGTTAAACAAACAGTGAAATGAACTGTGTCAGACTTTCCTCACCTTTATTTCCACAGGTTCCCCTGCCTCCCCAGGATGCTAGCTCATAAGCTAGTCTTAAAGGCTTTGATTCAAACATTTTCCCCAAAGGCTTCCTTTTTCCCAATCACTTTGTATTACTACCCTTGTCTTATGTAAATGTATCCATTCTGTTTAATTTCACTGTTCTGTGCCAACCTAATTTGTTAGTATATTAAGCCTTTGGCCTCCCTCTGTTTATTTTTGGGTATGTGTTTTTTCAGCTATCTTATGCTTTAATTGTTTCTCTTTTTTTTGCCCCCGAGGCCCTTGGCATTCTGGAATATCTTTGTATCTTCATTTAATCAAAAGACCTGAGAGTAATTGTGAGAAGTACATTAGAAATGGAGGACAACTTTGTTGCATACTCTGAACATAAACCGTATACACTCAATTCTATGGTTGTAGTCACAATTTTGCATGCTGGTGAGATCTCCAGAGGAAGAAATGGTGCTTGATAAGATTTGCAGCTCCTGAGTGTTCTAAGAAGTACCTCTTTGCCTCTATTTCACCAACACAGCAGAACATATTATGCAAATTCCCATTTTATGCAGAACCCAATTTTTCTTGGCAGATCATGTGGTTTACTACGCTGCAGCACTGCCTTGAAATATAGAGCATACTTGAACTAGAATATGTCCCCATCACCAATTTAATTCTGAGTTGTGCTCCCGTACAATTTCAGTTTATATTTCAAAACAGTAATATGTTTTAGGCAAAGATTCCCAGATTTATGCTGTGTCTACACACTTCAGTTAATTTCTGATTGTTCTGTTCTTTATTTTATCACCCACTTCTATCTAATTTTTATGCAGATTTTTCTTCTTTGGCTTAAAAGTAATGAAACATTGAGAGTTTGTTTCTCTTTCTTTGAAGATTTATGTAGCTGAACAAATCTGTTGCTCATCAAATCAATTTTATACTTGCTGTTTCTTGCAGAAGGATTGAAATCATTTGTTTTTGTGCATACACTTTTCAATGTAACAAGACTGACCTTCCAGACTGATAGATATGTACAGGCAGTCCAAGCAATGCAACAAATGAAGTGGCTCTGAGAAATATGGGTTCAACTCTTGTTGTGGACATATTGCTAAACTCCAAGTCTGCATTGGAATTTTTAGTCCACAGAAAACTGTTTGTGCAAACGTTACCTTCGGCAGGATCAGTGTTCCAATGAAGATTGTGCATAAATGAATGTACTAACACATTAAGAAGCCTTATGTTTTTGTTCCATAGGTGGTGAAATTTTTAAAGTCAGTGATTCATCATTTATGTATGTATGCAGCGTAGAATCATAGAAAATTAGAGCTGGGATGTACTTCAAGGGCCATCTAGTCTAACCTGCAGCCATCCAGGAATGCACAACCATGGCCGTGCTGAGAAATGCCCATCAAACCTCTGTTTAAAGAGCTCCAGAGAAGGTGACTGCACAATCCTGCAAGGCACACTCTGTTCCACTGTTAAACAGCACTTATGGTCAAGAAGTTCTTCCTAACATTTTGGCCAGATCTTTTTTCTTGTAAATTGAATCCATCCATTTGTGTTCTACTCTCTAAAGCAACAGAAAACAGGTTAACTACCAATTTCTACATGACATCTCTTCAGATGTTTAAAGATGGCTGGCATGTCACCTCTCAGTCTTCTACCCAGCTTCCTAACTTATCGCTTTGAAAAGTGTAGAAGTATGGTAGAAACCTAGAATAAAAACCTGTCTTTCTGGTGTCACAGGCTACTGTTGATTAATCTACGCAGTTCTGTACAAATTTGATGCTTATTGGCCGCGGTGTTCTAGCACTAGAGTACACATTTTAAAGGGGTTTAAGAGTTACCTGTAGGTTGCCCTTGAAACAAGAATAATCTCTTAAATCTAATTGTATTTAGTAACAGATGAGTGACTTAGCAGTTCATCAATGTTTCTTCCTTTCAGAGTGTAATACTTTTAGAATAAACTTAGGCCAATGAAAAGAGGAAAGGAAGAAAAGGTTAAAATAGATGGGAGAAGAGATATACATATTTAAATGAATCTTCATAACATATAGTGAAATGGATACATAGTTAAGTGAGTCTTCAGAATTGATATGCCAGAATGTGAAGGCCTCTCTTCATTGGGACTCAAGAGCTTTCCTCTTATCTCTGAAGCTGAGGCATTGGGGTTTCTTGTACTGAACATTGAAGGAGTTAGAAGAAGGAGAGTGACTTGCATTGCTTGCTTTAGAAGCATGGCATCATATGAGACCCCATTCCTTTTTTGAGGTAGGAAGTTGATGTCCAAAACTGGCTAGTATGACAAATAAATATCAAAGAACTGAGGTAATCATTCTGTAACTTTTTGGTAAATGTTGTTATCTTTAAGAATCATAAATATTTTTTAAGTTTAGGGAAATTATTTGAATGGCACTGACCATAAATTACTAACAGTAATATATTATATATTGTGTTCATTAGTTTAAAACCATCTATAAATTATTGAACACATTTCAACATAATGCTGTTCTGAGCATCACCGATCTTCACAGTTACTGCAAAATACACCAAACCCTGGATGCTAGGGACTGAATCCTGTAGATCTAAACAAGAGTGTGCTGATTAATTCAATAGGGTTTATGTATGTATTGACATTGCTTCTCATCTCTTTGGTTAAGATCAAGTATGTGCTTGATTCCACAAGTCTGCTCCAGCTGGGACTACCAGTAGGAGGCAGGCCTTAATCTTCTAGAATAGTAGGACAGCTAATGGTCTTTGCAGTGCAGGGGGTTTCTACTTTCAGATCCCTTTTTAAATGGTAAATCAATGTATTACACATTAAAACATTTGTAAGAAATATCGTTCCAACTCCCTTGTAATATATATGAGAATACATTCCTCAGTATGTTATAATTTATTCCCTTTTTGTGTGGTAACATCTTACCTCCCTAATTTTAGTATCATATCTGTCCACAGAAATATAAACCCAAATCGATTAAACAGGCAGTGGGAAGTTCTTGCTTAGCACCAGTGCAAACTGCATTGATGCTGACCAAAACAAACAAATGCTCCTTTATTTGCTGGAAAGACAGAAACCCAGCCTAAACCTGTAGTGAATTTGGCATGCCATTGCCATTGGATGATGTTGACAGGTTTGTCAGTATTTAGGAACGTTGGACTTCTTTTGGTAATAAGCATTTAATTTGGTTGATTTGTTGTGCCAGATCTAAGAGGCACTAACTTTCCAATCCCAGTTCGTATATATTCTGGATAAACTTGTGGGTGTACATGCTTCTGGGTGTAGTGTCAGACACATGTTCCATTACTATTTATACCTTAATTCAAATATAACCCTTCCAATCTTCGCTGAACTCATGGTTGAGGCTTGATTTTGGGTGAAAAATGGTATGCTGTCCAGTTTAATGCAAGAAGCCTCCTTACCACCTGGAACATTGTGACCATGAGACTTCTTGGAAAGAAAGAAACCTACTTGGATGAAGTGCGTGTAAGAGGCTGCCAACATTGCTGTGCCCTTTTAGTAATGGAACTCGTTGCAATTAAAATCACATTTATGTGTACTGATGAACTTGTATGCACTTTCCCATAAAGGTAGGATCATCTGATTGCAGGTTTACGGTGAATCATAAACTTCATGTAGTGTAAGCCACATTGGTATTTCATGTTTGTGCAAGTATTTTAAACAAGAAGTTCAAGCAAGCCCTCCGTTCTCCCACTCTTTTAACATTAAAACCCTGAGTGGTATATAACACTAAATGAAATCTCAGATATTCCTCTTTCATTACTTTCTCCAGTCTAGTTGTATAGTGGAAATTTCTGCTATCATTTCTCGTTAGACACAGCTTGTTATGTGATTCAAGATAACTATGGTTTATAGAAATGGAGTCATAAGCTGTGATCAGCCCCGTCACTGATCTTGTTTTTCCTGTCTTCAGTCTATTTCTAAAGTTTCTCTCAAGTAAACACTTAGTCAATTATACTGTGTATTTGTGATATCTTACATTCTTGCAACAAATTCTGTTAGTTCTAGAACATTCTTCCATTTATGAGGACAGTTGTAATTCTTGATGCTTTTATCAAACGTGGGAATAATATACCACCAAATAAAGTTGTTAAATAAGTCTTCAACAGAATTAAGAAAATCTGTGCTAGAAGGTGTAACCATTTATTTGTATCTTTTAAAAAGAGAATCTTGTAGATGTATCCAAGTTTAAATTTTAAATTGGTCCACACTCATTTCTAGTGTTGCTTGAAATCAGACCCAAATCTTTTCCCCCCTTTGGTTTTCTGTAGTTATATTTTGGTTTTGCAGAAACAATTTCCCAGACCATTCTGTTGCTCTAACAACACTTTTTGGATAGTTTCGCTTGCCCATAATCCTTTCTCATATCCGTTTGTCTCAAATACAGTCCTCAGTCTCTCCCAGTGCTTTTCGTTGAACTTCTTAAGGTAATATCTTCACTATTTGCAGCATTTGGCATGTTATTTGAGATGTGGTCTCTTTTCTTAGGATAGCAATGGCTTGGTCAGATGCATACATTTCCTAAACCACAGTGTATCTGGCCACTCAACAGTGTTAATTTATAACTGACACTTTCGTTGTTGGTGTTGTGTGCCTTCAAGTGATTTCCGACTTACGGTGACCCTAAGGCACAGGGTTTTCTGGGGCTGAGAGTGTGTGATGCACCCAAGGTCACCCAGTAGATTTCCACGGCCATGCAGGGAACTGAACTCTGATCTCCATGGTTGTAGTCCAACACTTAAACCGCTATACAACAGTGGTGTGAGTGGGATCTCATACCCATACATTACACACACCCACACACACATTACACACATACTCTCACTCACTCACAAGTTTCAAGTGCCTGGACAGTTTTGTCTTTGCTCTGTTGGTCCTTCTGCTTGGCCCAGCTGCATCTTTGCAAAAACAGAAGTAGCAAACAGAAATGAAATGACTGTGACTGCAAAATTGAAACAAAGTCTTGATAGCTACTGAACAGAATACAGCAGTTAACTGTCAATAAATGAAAATGCCCGTTCTTGGAATAAAAAATATTTGAGAAATCACAGTGTTTTTCATTTGTATAGAACAGTCTCCTCAAATTTAGTATATCTGGTAATTGATTGAGTTTAGAGACTATGCTTAAAATGCTTGTATTGTGAAGTTTAATATTATCCAAGTAACGTCCTTAATATGTGCATTTTTCTCCAGGAATAGGATTTTTTAGTCTTTAAGAAATCTTTGATATTTATCTCCCTTGCTCAGAACAGCCATATTAGAGAAGAACTTCAGTTCATTGATGGAGTATGGGAGTTAACAATTGTATTTTAGTATATTTTTAAATTACATTCTCAAAATATTTAAATGTATTCATGGAGAGAAATCAGTGTCTTGGTTGAGCCATGGTTCTGTTAGAAATGTTTTTTTAGTACAGAATTTAATTGTCAGCTTAAAATTTGTATGTGTATACACAAAAGACAAAGACACAAAAGAAAGTGTTTTGAACATCAGGCTACTTATTTGTTCAGCTTAGTATTGTCAACACTGATTGTTAGTGCATATCAGGATTTCAAACAGACTTCTTCCTTGACTTGCCTAGAAATGTTGAGGCAGATGTTGAGGCATTTGCCATGCAAAGTGCATGGTCTGCCATTGAGCTGCGATATTTTTTTCTGTACTATCCTTAGAGTGTTCTAGCATTCTGTCAGCTTGTAGTCAGTGTCAGCAAAAAGTTCCAGTTTAAGAGAAAGACATTTTGGTGCTCCCAGTAGCTACTGATTTTTTCCCTCATGGCTTTCTAATTACATTTTCCTTCTGACGTTTTTCACCGTGTATGATACTCCTGCTACACTGCTGTCGTTTGCAGAAGAATTAGTTAAAATGTAATTGGGTTCAAAGTGCAAAATTAGCAGATCTGCACAAATATATTTGGCTGACTAAAAGCACAGTATTACATCTTTTGTTGCCAAAGAGCTTGAAGTTTCTGACACTAATCACAAACTGCTCTTGGCCTGATAGTGACGTTCTGGGAACAGAAGTTCATTATTTTATATAGCCAATTTACAGAGGCACAGGCTCAGTTCTCTGTGTGTTTGGAGATTTGCCAAATTCATTGTTTTTGGAGAACTGGTTTTCTTTGTTCTGCGATGTCAGAAGTAATCACTTTCTTACCAAGGTCCCGAAGGTACATAAGGGTCTAAACTTGCACGTGGGAGTGTCAGCCAGTTCATTTTTGTTTTGTTGTTAGATTAGTTGAAATAATAGCTTCCACCTTAAAGACTAAGCTTACACCTTAAAGACAAAAAGAACTCCACTTTCTACTGCTCAAGTCATAGGCGGTATATTGAAAGTTACATTTAGTCTCTTTGAGTTCCTTTATCTCTGGTCTGGGTCATGGGAAGCTATGACTCTGTGTGTCATGGATGTAATTACCATAGATAGAGGTTCTGTTTAAGGAAAATACCGTAACAGTACGACTGCAAGGAAAAGAGGGGGCATGAAGAACA
Organism: Iguana delicatissima; assembly: GCA_948472985.1. Lineage (NCBI taxonomy): Eukaryota > Metazoa > Chordata > Lepidosauria > Squamata > Iguanidae > Iguana > Iguana delicatissima. The sequence continues at coordinate 779,292 of CAOKZL010001413.1, forward strand.
TTAGGATAATTGAAGCAAAGCACTATGAGCATTTCTTATGTTACAAAGGTATTTTAACTTCAGAGCATTTACTACAATAGATGTACATCACGACAGCAGTAGATCTCTGCTCAGCCAGCTGCTTTTCAAAATACAGAGGTAGTGGGGTACAGCAATCTAAACAAAGCCTAACTGTGTGCAAGATGCTGGTTCTGAGTATGCATGGATCGTTATGTTTGGTGCGGGCAAATGTATAATGACAAAATATATAACTGAGCCAGTTACTGGACTTCCCGCTTTTTTTATGCTTGATGGAAGTCTTCTAGTTTCTAAATAATGGCTTAAATTATCTTTTCAGGTGCAGAGGGCATAGGTTCTTTCCCTTTTTTTAAAGGGTTTGTTTTTACTTGATTTTTTTTATAGCAATAAATACTGATAATGAGTGGTTGGATATAGTCAAACAGAATTTCCAATCTGTGGGAGACCAGTTTCAGATCTTTGCAAAATTTTTGCCCTTCAAGTGCCTGTTGTATTTTAATGGATTTGGGGACATGTGTCTTAATCTTTTGACCATATGACTATATGGTGGTATTACTTGCAATCCAACTTGGTCAGGTTGTGACGTAGTAATGAGTCCTGATTTACCAGTTGAATACTAATGGAATACTGGGCTGGATGAACTTGACATTAAAGCAAATTCCACATTCCTACAGAGTGGGGGTAGGTAGTTTCCCAAGATTAGGAGGCTACATTGCTTTCCAGGAACTCCTGGAACACACTTGACACCACACACGTGACACCACTGATAACTTCCTGCTGACATGTTTTCTGCTGGTAAACACATTGTGTGAGGAGCATAAAACTTGCTTACCTGTCAGATCAAGCTTCAGCCGCCTGCTGAAAGTGCGTTTCTTTGGGAAGCAAGATAGGCTCTCTACTACATGATATACTTTGGCAGTGGAAGCAGCAACAGTTTAGGCTTTTTGAGAAGGTCTAGAAATTACTAGGAAGAAGATGATGATGTTGTTGTTGTTGTTATATGCCTACAAGTCAACTCCAACTTATGGTGATTTTCTTGGCCAGATTTGTTCAGAGGAGGTTTGGTGTTGCCTTCTTCTAAAGTTGAGAGAGTCTGACTTGCTCAAGGTCACCAGCAGATTTCCATGGTTGGGTGGGGATTCAAACGCTGGTCTCCAAGCTTCCTAGTTCAGCCCTGCTGTGTAACTGTGTGGTTATCCAGAAGTTGTTGAAATGCTTGGGCTAGGGCAGGGGAAAGAGTTGTCCAGTTCTCCAGATGTTGCTGAACTGTAACAACCAACAGATCAAATTCGCACAACCAAATAGTGAGGACTTTGTGGAGTTGCATTTCAACAACACCTAGAGGACCAAATACTTCCCACTCCTGGGCTAGGAGCTTCCAGTTCCCAGCCTGAACATATTATTACTATGTTGTAGCAGGGAAGGGCTTGAACAGGACAGTTTCCACGCGCGCACACACACACCAATTTTTCCCTTCTTTCTCAACTGGCACTTCAACATTCTGTGCTTCCCAAATCTCATATCTTTTGGTCAGTATCTTTTGGGTTTTTAGAAAAATCTTTTTACTAAGACAGAAGATGGCAGAAGTTACACTATATTTAAAAGCAACCTTGCTTTGAGAATGCACAGCACTCAGTTTAAACAGTAAAGTGAACTATATGTCTGTGCATATCAGACTAAATGTTAACTTTTTTTAATCAGGCAGAGTTCTGTTTTTAACTAGGAGAACTACAGTTTTATATGATGGCTCCCACTGACGACTGCATTGGTATGTGTCTCCATTTCCTCAGTCTTCTTTTTCTTCCCTGCTTCTAATATACTTGATATGTTATCTAAGAAGTTTCATTCATACTACTGAAAACCTGTAGAAGGCAAGAAGGGATGAGAGTTAGATGTGCTTCCTTCCTTAAATATAAACATGAAATGATGACTCATGGTCACAACTGCCTTTCTAAGCCTGGTTTTGTTTTGTTTTTTGCTTACTTTTTTTTTGTTCTTCTGCATGAATTAGAAAACATCTGTTTTTGACATTTATTGCTATAAGAGGCTCAAAACATGATTTATTGCAATTCAGTTGAAGTCATTGTACTTCAGGATTTGTCTTCTGCTCTCTGCAGTTTTGTTCCTGGTTCAGGAGCAATTTCTTCTACTTTCCCTCTTGTCTTCTTGCCAGAGAACTTCCTTAGCTTTGCTAGTAAGAGAACTTCTTGGTTGTTCTATTAGGGCAGTTACAAAGACATTCCCAGCATCAAGTTTAAGGAGAATTCAGTCTTGGTAGGGAGAAATTGACTTGCTTTACCATTTTTCAGGAAGTTGTACATACTTTAGTCTTATTTCTATTCCACTTTCAATATAAATATTCTCTGGCCTGTGTGATAATGGTGTGCAAAAGTCCAAAGATTTTGTTTAAAGGTTTTCAAAGAAATGGAAACAATGTAGAATCAAATTGTATTTTTTGCCAGCATTTGGTTCACTCTGTTCATCAAAAATCTTACCAATAAAAAACTAATAGTTTTTTGTCTAGCAACATATATGGTGATTGCTCAAAAATGAAAGGGCTGACACAGTTCATCTTTGAACTGTTTTGAGAGGTTGTAGTCTCATGAAAAAACTGATACAAGTTCATAACTCAAAAAATGAACACAATGACGATTCCTTTATGCCAAATTAGTTTCCATTTACTGCTTTTATTAATAGAAAGAGATAATCCCCAATCTGTTCTGTCCAGTACGTGTAACTTTTCGCCATATCCTCCAATCTAATCTGTATTCAGAGTTGTTAAAATACAGAGTTTGGTTTCCTGAGGGAATACACTGCCCTCCTCCTCCTTGCTGGGAGGCCTCGTCTCCATAGCAACCAGCCTAAGCTGTCTGGCTGAGAATTTCAAAGGCCCCTCTCTGAACTGCCAGCCCCAGGATTCCATAGAATCTTTACAGCCAGCCAATCATATGAGGTCTTCTTGCCTCACACAGCCAATCATATGAGGTCTTCACCTGCCTGACACAGACAGACAAACTCACAAACAGACCAACTTTGACTTTTATATGGTAGATATTAACTTTCAGTAGAAGTTTCTTTAAAAAATATTCTCAGGCCTGTTCAGAACAATAAAGTAATGGTGGCCATGGTTTTGTGACAGGATAAACTAGGGGACCCCACACTCTCATTTGTCTGTTCATCGTTGAATGTGCTTTGTCTTGTGTTTTTGGAAGAGAAGCTAGAGAAGACCAAGCACTCATCTTTGAATAACAATCATTTGTCTAACTGCTCTTTCTGTGAGTAGAAGCAATCTGTAAAGTGCAACAGCACATGCTCATAACTTCATAACTAACAGGCCATGGCTCTCGTAGTTCTGTGGCTTTATTTTGTTGTCCAGAAACCATATTGGATTTAAGATCTTAGTGACTTCAATTAGACTGCTTCCTGGCTCTTGTTCATATACTTTAATTCAGTTTTAAATAAAAATGGATATTTATGTTTTCCTCAAAACTAGTTAAGTGAATACATCATTTCTATTGAGGATCTTTAATAGAGATTTGAATTAATTTCTATTAGAATTTTACCTAAGGAGTTAGGCAAGAGTGAGATGGAAGAGCCATATGATTCAGAGATGAAATTAAAGAGTTAAATTAGTATCTAGTAACTGATGAAAAATCTGAAGTGATGCAGGAGCTGTTACAGCTCATTAATAAATGAGGTTGTCATTTGCTTGAAGTCATATCCTGACAAGTCCTTTAACCTAATCCTTCTTAATGTACCATGATAAACATGATAGCCACGTTTAAATATTTGAAGGGATGTCATGTTGAAGAGGGAGCAGACTTGTTTTCCACTGCTCCAGAGACTAGGACAAAGAGCAATGGATTCAAGCTGCAGGAAAGGCGATTCCACCTGAACCTCAGGAAGAACTTCCTGATGGTCAGAGCTGTCTGGCAGTGGAATATCCTGCCTTGGAGTGTGATGGAGTCTCCTTTTTTGGAGGTTTTTTAACAAAGGCTGGATGGCCATCTGTTGGTAGTGCTTTGATGTGGGTTCCTGCATAGCAGGGGATTGGACTTAATGCCCCTGTGGTCTCTTCCAACTCTATGATTCTTTGATTCACCAAATAAAGTAAAAATTGGAAGCAACTGTTATCCTTCTGTAACACAGGATAAGGTCACTTATCACTACATTAATTTTTAACTTCCAACATTTTCCCTCTTGAGGCAAAACTTGCTGGAGGATATTTTTTCCTACAGATAAACAAGACATACAGTACAAACTGGCTCTCTTTGCTACCTGTCTCCCCTCCTTACTTGAAGCAGTGGTGAATTTATATACTGGAAGGCTGTTACAATACTCGGACCTCACGGATCAAATTCAACATTTCTAGAACGTATGCTTGCCTCCCTAGTTTGTCAAAGTTAAAGCTGGTTATACTGTGGTTATAATTGCCACAACATAGAGTAGGAAATCCCAGTCCACCATGCAAAAGGATAGACACATGGATATCCAGATAGCCACTCAGTTGTTTTTGCGTGTCTAAAGGAGGGTTGAATTCTACAGTCCGCCTTCTGCGTTTGTGCATTGAATTTGTTTATTCACAAGTTTGTAGTTGCTGCTTGACCTCCACAGCTCATCCTGCTTGCCTCCACAGCTATCTGCTGTCCTGCCAACAGTGCCAACCCATCAGGGCCTTCCTCCCCTTGACATCACTATATCTGAGCCAGAGTTTAAACCCCTTCGTAGACCATCAACCTCCTCCCCCACTTATCTTCCTCCTAATTCTTGTCTCAGTCTCCTGGAGGGTTGGGAGAAAGGAGTGGAGCAAAGGAATTGATGGGTTTGAAAAGGTTTATAATCTGACTGAAGGGAAAGAAGAGTGGAGGAGTATTGGAAGGAAGAGGAGTGGAGGGAAGGAGTTGATGGGCTTGAAAGGGTTTAAAATCTGGCTGAGGAAAAAAGTGAGAAAAAGAGGATTGGGAGGGAAAGGAGTGGAGGGAAGGAATCGATGGGTTTGAAGGAGTTTAAGAAAGGTGTGTAAAGGAGGGTTGGGAAGAAGAGGAATCAAGGGAAGGAGTCAGTGGGCTTGAAGGGATTTAAAATCCAGCTGAGGAGAAAGGAGAGTGAAAGTGGACTGGGAAGAAGAGGAGTGTAGGGAAGAAGTTGGTGGGCTTGAAAATGTTTAAAACCTGGATGAGGCTTTGTGATGGCAAAGTGGGAAAAGGAGTGAGGGGCTAACACTTTTGGTAGAACAGGAGAGGAGGAGGAGGGGTAGCAGAAGTGTGGTGAGATACTCAATCTGCTGGGAGGGGCTTGAAAATCTGTTTGAAGCATTGCAGTGGCAAAGTGGGAAATGAAGTAGGCAGAAAGGAGTCTGTAGTATTCATCTTGGCAGGAGGCACTTACAGTATTTGCCTTCGTGTGCCCCAAACACCAGCAAATGTGGAGGGGTCACTGTAGTTTCTTAAACAGCTGCTCCCGATGTTGAAAGATGGGGGTGTTCTAAAAATCATTTGTAATATGCCATGGGAGGCTGACCTTTTTTAGTGATGTCCGAACATGAAAAGGTTTCCTCTGACTATTCCTGCAACCAAATTAAATATTTTTGCCTCTGTTGAAATCTTTAACTGAATAGTTCCAGAGATGCCAGTGTGAATTATTTTTCTATTTTGATTAAAAATATTTTTCGGTGTTGGAATATTTAAGTTATGAACAGTTACAAGAAAAGCAAAACATGGCACACTTTTAACTTCAGTAGAATCTTAAATGTCTTCTTATTTTGTGAAGTATCAATTTCACTTGCAAGTGAGGAAAACAGTGACTTAATTACAGTTTATTTAAAAACTTCTCTGATACCTAATACTTATATAGGCAAAATATAAAGCTGCTGTGGATAAATGTTGTTAATTTCAGGGCTCTGTATTTTGGTTTGTGACTTGGAAGGAATGATTTATAAACCCTAAGTCACAGTGTTTGTTGTAATTGAAAAGCTGACATAAGTCACCAAAATAACACACTGAAAGCAAGTTTTGTTCTGCTCTAAGTCTTTAATTTAGAAAGCTAACGTAACATTTGGCAGCTGGCAAAGGCTTACCTCATATACTTAATTTAACTGCAGGAAGCAGCTTTTAACTCTCACAGACCTCATTTTTCCCCACTAATACTTTATATCACCCTGATAGAGACGCCATCCATGAAGACAGCAGAATGCAAATATATCATTTTAGATTGTTAATCTTAGTTTACTTAGTTCCTTGTTTGCTGGAGGCTACAAAATGTCTTTAAGGCCGCCGTATAGTGTGTGTGGTTTTTAGCTGCTGACAGACACATCTGAGTTTTGTTTTTGTTTTTTAAAGCAAAGGAAACATTAATACCCTCTATACATCTATACCACAGCAATCAAAACTGGGATTATTTTTGAAGCATTAATGTGTATAATCCTGTCCCATAATCTCTATTTCTAACTTGCATTTCTTCTTGTGCATTCCTCTTATGCCTAGAAACATGAATACCTAAAAAACAGAACCCAAAGATCTCCAGTTTTTCCAGTAGAAAAACTAACAATCTGGAGAAATACTGAAAACATTCTTATGAAGTATTGTATTTTGGAATGAGTTAAATGCTTTCAAGGAAAGGGTATAAGCACTCAAAATTATGCATTACAGAAGTTCTTAATGTAAGAAGCTACAGGATAAGAACATTACAATTTCTGTGCACATGGTAGAAATGAATGCTTTCAGTGTTACAGAGTTTAATACGCTGTCCAAATAGATGTTGGTTACGTGCCTTCAAGTAAGCATCAAATTCTGGTGAGCCTCTGAATGAGAGACCTCCAAAAGGTCCTGTTAATCTGCTGTGTGAAGAAGACCTTGTAAACTCAGGAGGTCGACACTTTTATTGAGTCATTCTGTCTGTCATGTTGTCTTCTTTCTCCTGCTTTCAGCATTTCCCAGCATTATTGCCTTGTCCATTGTTTGTGGTGTTTTTCATATGGTAGGTCCAAAGTAAGATACTCTCAGTTTACTCATTTTGTTTCTAGTGAGACTGCAGGCTTAATTTGCTCTAAGATTCATTTATTTGTCTCTGCAGTGGTCCATGAAGCCTGTAAAAAGTTTCCTCTAGCACTGCAAGTCAGATGAATTTGTGTTTTTCCTTCCGTCAGCTTTCTTCATTATCTATATTTCACAGCAGTAAACAGATCTTTGCTTTGGTATCAGCAGAGTATTTTTGAACTTCAGAAATTTATTTTGTTTCTTCATAATTCCCTTTTGAAGATTTGGTCATCTTCTGCTCGTTGAGTAGAGACTCTGTTTGTATCGAAGGTTGAGCTAAGGTTTAGAAAATTTTAAACCATGCCCATTGACTACACCTGTTTATTTCCTGGACCAATAGCTGGGGCAGCATGGGGCTATGGGCCACCACTTTGGGCAGTGCATGAGACAGAGTAGCACAGAGAACAACTGGTAAGAATTCGATTCTTCTTCTTCTGTACCTTCTCCAGAAGGCTTCCCGGGTGGAGAAAGCACATAGAGAGAGAATGACAACAGTAACAACAACACCCTTTTCACCAAAGGGCAGAACACCAACATATACAGTCAGGGATAACAACTGTAGCAGTACGTGGAATGAAATCCCCCAAACCTCACCAGTCGCTACCCATCTCAGCTGCCTGTTTTTGCGATGAACAATCTGTTGGTTTTACAGTGTTCAATAAGTACTCTCTTGCTTCATTTCTTCTCATCCTAGGCCAAATTCTCTGACAGCATTTGGTTCTGCAATTTCTTACTTATAGATTCCAGTCACTTGTGATTGACAGCATGTCTTGTTTTGTAGCGTGTTCAGTTTCATTCCGGGCAATTATGTAGTTGTTTTTTTTAAAATTTCTTCTTCTGCTTCTGTAGCATGGGCACAAAAAGGGCTAATGGTTATAGGATTTCCATGAAACCTTGTTTATATTTTTCTGTTAGACTTTATTGCTCCTGATTGCTTTTACTATGTCATGTCTCACTATTAGTGCTACCCATCTCTTTTTGTTTCTTCAGTAAAACACTTTAAAAATGTCCCATTTCAGCCCATTTTAGTTCAACTCACACCAAAATTGCAGTGTTTGCACATTCCATTTCTTGTTTTATGATTCCTAGCTTGCCCTTATTGATGCTTCTCACATTCTCTGTTCCTATAGTATAAAGGATACAGCTTCAGACTTTGCTTTTCCGTCTTAGCACATCAGCCACTGAACATCCTTTCAGCTTCAACTGTGCTCAGTAATGCAGCTACACTAAAGTTGAAAGGCTGTTCAGTGGCTGATGTGCTAAGATGGAAAAGCAAAGTCTGAAGCTACTAGTATTTGTGCTTTGCTCTTCCCCTTCTGATCTGGGGGTTTCAGATTCTATTACTACCTCTTGCTTCATTTTGGATTGCCTCTTTGTAGTGTTTTCAGAATATAAGGCATTCAGAAGTGGTCCACCAATGTTGTCTTCTGTGTAGCGCTGAAAAGAATATAGTGTCTGTGCGTCCAGTAGACTCTTCCAGAGTTTCCCCACCTTCCCCACCATTGGAGATAATCGGGTCTCTTTTGCTGATGTGGGCATTACTCCCTAAAGAGTGTGGATGCATCCTTGTCTGCTTTGAGCAGAGGAATTTTTGATGATCCTATGAGAAATCTAAACTCTCTCAACTCAGGTGGCATTGTGTCAGCTTCCCTGAAAGTCTAAAATCCTCTTCCTGCATTTAAAGTGTGCATTCAGGAAGGCAAATGTAGTTAGTCATTAATATGCAGCCAGTACATTGCAAATATGTGGCTAATCCTTAATATTCTGGTTGTATGTTTCTGTCCAAGACATTTCCTTGGTTAATGTAGCTTGCAGTTTTTTATTTTTCTTCTCATCAGAAACAAAGATGCACTTCCCTGGATAGCATGGGGGAAGGAGTTCAAATATATTTGCAATTTTGCAAACGCATTTATTGGATACATTGCCAGTTTTGTTTATATAATATTGAAATCCTGTGAGCATTTACCTTGGAATAAGTCCCTTTGAGCTCATTGAGACTTACTTACCTATGTATAGAAATACACTATAAACCATTAATAGTTTTGAGATGACAGCCTTTGATGTGCTTACCTGAGAGTGAGGTCCATTAAATTGTGTTCCGAGTAAATTAAGTAAACCTCTGAATAAACATGCGTAGGATTGTTTTATGTAACATCCCATACAGAGAACTTTATCGTAAAAGGCAACTTAGAAATAAATGAAATAAATTGTGCTGTATAGATTTGATAAATAGTCTAAATAGCATGTTATAAATTATACATTCTATGTTAAGTAAGGTTGCTAAAGAAATTAAATTGTTAAGTAAGTAAAATTAGCTTGAGAAAGAACTGCTTATTCCCCATTTTCCTGAAGTGTCCTGTTTTCTATTCTGGATAAAACTGGTTGTTTTCTCATAGGTTCTTAATTTATAGAAATCTCTCTTCATAAGCCTCATGCACACCGTTATGTTTAAATCCGGTTTTTTTTATATTTATCTGTGTGTTTTTTTATGTGCCTTTAATTTGACCCAGACTTATGGTGAGTTTTCTGAGAAATATTTATGAAAAGGAAGTTTGCCTTTGCCTTTAAGTCTGAGAGAGCATGACTCAGTCAAGCTTTTCATGGCTGAGCAGAGATTCAGGTCCTGCTTCCCCAGAGTCCTAGTCCAGGAATCTACTACCCTAGCTCATTGTAAATCTACACAGGCAAATTTGCAACTGCATTCGTACTTTGGTGCATTTATCAAAAAACTCAAAAGTTGGGGAAGGGGAAAACGTATCACGTCATTAAAGACGCTTTATTAATGACCTAATGGATTTAGGCCAAAAATGATATATTATGGATGTTAACTTAAAGTGGGTGGTGAAAATCACCTTCCTGTTTTACCTCTGTAGAGTTTGGACTTGAGAAACAAAGGTGCATGATAGGATGGACAAAAGTATGACCCATGGGCCACATGCAGCCCTTGGAACCCCAAAGTACAGCCCTTAAGCCCCCCTTGTTCTTTTTTCTGCCAATTTTGGGGTGAATTTTTAACCTGAAAACTGGCCAAATCAGCTAAAACTAGCCATAAATGTGGTGATTTACCTTCCCACCCACCAAGAGTCTTCTGATGGGCTGAAACTTGACTGTGCACTCCACTGGGAGATGTCTGGGGAAAAATCTCCTGTCCTCCTCCACAGCTGCCCACCTTTCTTAATACAACAGCCTTTATATAAATGTTTTTATCAGTAGCAACCTAAAGCTTCTCTGCCTCTTGCAGAGATGGAAAGGCTTCCTCTGTCCTGTGGAAGGCTTTTGATCCAGTGAAGCATTTCTGATTGTGGGTCAGGAAGAGGACGTCTTCACCAATTGTCGTGCTTCTCCCTGCAACAACCCATGTCCTAAAAATCTGTTCCAGAGTGTGTAGAACCATCAAATATTATGAGGATCCTCACTGCTGCAGAAGGGGAAGGAAATTGTCAAAATTGCATCCTCCCCTTTCTGTCATTTGCAGTGGAACTCTGCTCAGATACCACTTCTTTTTGCAGAGTGGGAACCCTGGATCCAGCCTAGTACTTACCTTGTCACAGCTATAGACAACTCGGATATAAGGTTAAATCTCTTGGAATTAAGAAGATCAGACACTTCTCTTGTTCCATGTTTTATTTCAAGCACTTGCAATGGTGTAATCAAAAATATATATTGTAAAATAATAGTGTTTTCATTATATGCTAAGCTTAACAAAAATTGGACTCAGAGAAATTTGTCAAATAATAATCCTGAGAAGAAAGATATCTACACCCAGACTTTTCACTCAGCTCTACCAAGTAATCTGTAATAGTGTTATTGCTGTGTGATTAGTCCAATTTTCTGATAAATATTATAACATGCAAAAATGGGGTTGCAGAGCTAAGTTAAATCATCCCATGATATATAGAGGCTTTAGTATCACAGGTACTGCGTTCAGTTCTCATTCCCTGTCATTCTGTAGTCTGCATCCTGTGCCATCAAATGTGGAATGTTATAATGGAAATTCTCCATTTGATTTATGAAGAACCGCAAGTTACCAGTAACATTCAGTGGACAGTGGGGTTGTTTGTATGTATATTTGTTTTTTACCATTGTGTAGAATTTGTGGCAGATTGTAGAGATATGAAAGCAGTACTGAACATTCACAGAACTTCTGTGAGGTTTCCTTAGCCTAGTGATGTTTTTCCCTAAACAAGATCCCATAATATCCCAATCTTGTTTCCAGCTGTACTGCTGATACTTGTTTGTTCCTAAAGGGAAGTAGGTTCTTTGATGAAAGAAAGAAGTTAAATGCTTTAAAGCAGCACTTTAAAACTCCATGTTGCTGCAAATCAATTCAGTAGTAGTAATATAAGTGCTGATTGCACTGCTGCTACATCTGACCAGATCACTAAACAAGCAGGTTTTTAGGATTTGATAGTCCTACAGTACTTCTGCATTTTTCATAATACAGAGTATGTTCTTGTCCAAGAATTAGTCTTGTTTTCTTCAAATTGATTCCTGCTATAAATAAAATGAATTGTTTGAATATACAGTCAAGGGGAAAAAAAAAACATGATGAAGCTGAGGCTTGGTATAGGTGATACAACATGTCCGCTTTCTGAAGTCTGTGAACTAAAACTGAAAGTATAACTTAGGGAACTGTGTATTTTTTCATGTTCAGTAGTAAATCATCTAATGATTAAAATGTCTTCTTCATTAAGTTATCCCTTCCCTGCTGTTCACTTTGCCCCTGAGAATCTGCTCTAGAGATTTGGGTTGTCTGTGAACAGCATGGGCTGCAGAAAGGAGGAGGAAATTTCTTCCTCTTTTGGTAATGTTCAACTTCAGAATAGATGTTCCCTTTGGTGTAATAAAAGTTGGATCTAGATCATAGATTCTGATTAGTAAAACTAAGTTGCAGCTTTTAGATCTGCCTTCTTCCAGATGTTGGGTTGCAATTTCCATTATCCTGTCTTGACTAGAGTTGCTGGGGATAAGCAATATTGTAGGGAAGCCCCAAAGCTTTAATGTTTTATTGGGAGGAAGATGAATCAATCAGAACAAAATAGTTATGGTTTATAAATGGGATGTATCTCAAGAATCTGGAATGACTTGTCTAAAACCACTTTTGATGGAGCTAAGATTTAAAAGGGATATGTACAAGAAATAGAATAAAGGGGAAATCACGAAAAAGGAATTCAGACAAACAGCTAGCAAGTATAGGGAAAAGTCAGAAAAGGTAAAGTGTAGCTAGAACAAGCTCAGGCTTGCTAGAGAGATTAAAAACAGTAAGATGGGCTTTTTTGGTTGTCTGTAACAGAAGGAAGAACAAGGAAATAATAGGGCCACTGCATGGAAAAAGATGTCAAAATGCTGTAAGTGGACAGAGAGAAGGCAGAACTACTGAACACTTTCTTTGCCTCAGTTTTCTCCCAAAAGTAAAATAGTGTCCAACCAAGAGAAGATGGAGCAGATGATGGGGCAGGGGAAATGCAGCACAGTGTAGGTAAAGAAGATAGTACAGGAATACCTGGCTACTTAAAATGAATTCAAGTCTTGAGGGCTGGATGAATGACATCCAAGGGTATTAAAGGAACTGGCAAAAGTAATCTCAGAACCATTGGCAATATTCGTTGAGAATTCCTGGGGAACAGGAAAAGTCCCAGCAGACTGGAGGAGGGCAAATATTGTCCCCATCTTCAAAAAGGAAAAAAAAAGAGAATCCAAATAATTACCACCCAGTCAGCTTGACATCAGTACCTGGAAAGATTTTAGAGTAGATCATTAAAGAAACCATCTGTAAGCACTTAGAAAAGAATGCTGTGATCACTAAATGTCAACATTGGTTTCTCAAAAACAAGTCATGCCAGAGTAATCTCCCCTCTCTCTCTCTCTCTCTCTCTCTCCCTTTTTTTTTTTAATAGAGCTACTAGCTTGGTAGATGAAGGGTATGCTGTGGATGTAGTGTACCTTGATTTCAGTAAGGCCATTGACAAGGTCCCCCATGATGTACTTGCAAACAAGCTGGTAAAATCTGGGCTAGACAATGCTCCTGTTAGATGGATGTGTAATTGGCTGACTGACAAAACCCATTTTTGGTTTTGTTTCTTCCTTTGGAACCATTCATCCTAGAGAGAAATGACTGATGTGGTGACCTTGGATACATCACACACTCTCAGCCCCAGAAACCCTCATGGTAGGATCTCTATAAGTCAGAAATGACTTGAAGAGCACAAAACAGCAAAACAACATAACAGATCTATTATACAACTAATATAAGGTAGCCCAGTCTACACATGTGTACTTGGGGTTCAGTGGGATATATGTGGCATCAGCCAGTTGAATGTACGTGATTAATACATGTTTTTGATCAGATTGCTTGTTTAATGGTTTTACAACTTTTTTATTGGATTTTTAGCTGGACTTTGTTTTAATCTTGTGTCCTAAGCCGCTATGGGTCCTGTGCTACGAGAAAGGAAGGCTAGAAAGTGAATAAATAAATTAAAAGACTACAGTTTTGTTTTGTGTTGAGGTGCTGTTGAACTAAGCATTTGAATGAATATCCAAATGTACAACTATTCATTTATACTCTGGAGATGTTTACTTTCTAGCGCTTTTCTCTAAAAATAAGCTTTTCTTTTTGCACATGATCTGTAGTTTGTACTTGGATTTAAACCAAAAATGGTTTTGTATGCACAAAAGGCCTTTCTGCTTGCACAGGAAGCCATTACCAATCCCCACACCTGCAGCTTGTCATGTCTTCCGAAAGCTCTTATTTGGTGTTGATTAGCTCGTCTCCTAAACTAGGGAGTATAGTTTGTTGTGATGGAGAAGAAGTGTCTTTTGTTCAGATGAATAAATTTTGTCTCCGGCCTTTTTCAGTGCTGTTTCATGCACAGCTAATTAGAAGTAATTCTGTAGGAAACATGCATAGTATTGGAGTATTTGGATTAAGCAGTTCAGATTTGTCAGACTCGCAGTATATAAAGTTCAGATAAAACTTTTATTTCCTGGAGCACAATTTTATATACTAAATTAGGCAAGCAACTTGGCATTCTCTAAATGTTCTTTTCTATAACTCATCAACCCCACCCAACACGGGCAGTAGATTAAGGTTTGTGAAGTTCTGGTGGAAAAAAATTGATGGCAGTATTCTGTCTGTGCTTAAATTATATATGATCTGTTTCAACTTACAATCTAAAATGTTGTACACATTCTAGAACCAGTTTTCTGGATAACTATAAAACTCTTTCTACATGGCTTCAGACTTTCCTAAAATCTTCCATTGTCAAAGATTTGTACATATCAGTTTGCTTTTCCACTTGATTTTCAATCTATATTGAACTGGATGCCTAGCTAGGTAATAAACCTAATGATAACAATGCATAAATTGCTTTAGCATAGCATTCCTCTTAAATATTAGGCTTTTACAACAGAGATGGTCAACATGTGGATCCCCAAATGTTTCTATGCTGCTACTCCCCTGTCCTACATGAGAGGTTCTTAACATGGGGGTTGGGGTCCCTGGGGGTGCACAGAGCCCTCATAGTGGGTCTGCGAAACCCTGCTGGACACCAACAATAGCGGGAGCAACAGGGATGTAGCAGCAGGGGTGTATATGCAGGTGCCAAAATTCCTCCCTTGTTTGCAAATAAGGGCACAGTTTGGGCATGAGCACACTCCTGCCACTGTGTCCCTTTTGTCAGGGATATGGCAGCAGGTCATTTGGGCATCAAGGGACACAGCATCATTGTGTACATGCCCAAACTGCTCCCTCATTTGCAAATGAGGCGGTAGTTCAGGGCCCGCAACCCCACTGCTACACCCCCGATGAAAGGAATGTGGCAGCAGGCATGTGTGTGCTCCCAGATTGCTCCTTCATTTGCAAGCAAGGGAGCAGTTTGGGTGCATGCACATGCACCCTGATACCCCCCCACACACACACACACACACTCACACACTGCTGCCACCTCCCTGAAGAAAGGGATGTAGTGGCAGGCATGTGCTCACATGCAGACTATGACTCTGGAGACCAGGGTTTGAATCCCCCACTCAGCCACTGAAACCAGCTGGGTGACCTCAGGCAAGTCACATTGTCTCAGCCTCAGAGAAAGGCAAAGACAACAAATCTTGCCAAGAAAATCCCTATGATAGCATTGCCATAAGTTAGTTTTCAGAGGGAAGATGCATGATGGCTAAAAAGAATCTCCTCCTCTCAGCAACACTTTGTTGTTGTGTGCCTTCAGGTCACTTCTGACTTAAGGCAACCCTAAGGTGAACCTATCACCTTTTTTTTTTTCAAGATTTATTCAGAGGAGGTTTGCCTTTGTTTTTTCTGAAGCTGAGAGAATGTGACTTGCCAAGTGTCAGCGGTGTCTGGGTGATGATTTGAATCCTTATCTCCAGAAGCCTTTAATAAATAAAGAAATATTTGAATATTTAAATATACGTTTGAATATTTACATCTAAATTTGTATACTTGAATAAGCCTTGGGGTTCCCTGTCAACCAATTATGTTTACAGGGGGTCCATGGTAAAGAAAAGGTTAAGAACCACTTTCTTACACCATTAGCTGTAATGATTAGGACCAGTTGAATTCTGAAGTGTGAAGAGCCAGTGTGGTTTAGTTGTTTGAGCATTGGACTATCACTGTAGAGACCAGGATTTGAATTGCCACTCAGCCATGAAAACCTACTGGATGACCTTGGGCGAATCACATTCTCTCAATCTTAGAGGAAGGCAAAGGCAAACCCTTTCTAAACCAATCTAACCAAGAAAACCCCGTGACAAGTTTACCTTAGAGTTACCAAAAGTCAGAAACAAGATGAATGCATACAACAAGAACAATGCCAGAAGTGTCACATGTTTCACACCTCTGCTTTACATCCTCAAGTATTTGCAGTCAGAGGCATGATAATTTGTTTATTAAAATGTTTCCAACCTGCCCTATATCAAAAGATGGCAAGGCAGCATACAGGTAAAATCAGTACTAACAGTTAAAACAATTTAAAACAAAATAATTTAAATACACTAAAACGTATTAAGCATGTTAAAATTTATAGAAGTTGAAAATAGTAAACAATGTAAAAACTCTGTGCATAGCATTGAAGTAAATCACTGAGGCCCAAAGGCTTTAATAAAAAGCCACATTTTTAATTGACATCTTAATGAAACCAGCATTAATGCCAGTTGGGCTTCCAAGAGGAGGGTTTTCCACAACTGAGATGCCACAGCTGAGGAGGCCCTCTGCCACATCCTCCAACAGTATTTTGACCTCACTGATAGGGCATAGAGGAGCCCACCTCCCCAGTGGGCCTCAGTTCATTTGTAACTCAGTAGAGCAGTTCATAGCATCTAAGAGGATATTGTAACTTTTTTTAAAAAATCCTATTAATTTAGGAATAGCAATACATGACTTATCAAGTTCCAGATGATTCCATAGTTCAGTCTTAGTTGAGGCTAACAGTATGATTTAAAATCAAGTCCTTTTTTAAAAAAAAAATGTAGTGATGCAGCATCTATAGCTGTTTTCTCGTCAGTTTAAACCAATTATTTAAATTGCCTTGTTGTAAAAAGATTTCTTGATTTTAGTCAGCTAGAAGCAGAATATGAGTCAGCAGTTCTAGCCTGCTACAGTTCTAGACTGTGTTAACAGAACCATAGTATCCAAAGTCATGGGAGATAATTCTACTTGATTTTGCACTGGTCAGACTTAACCTGGTTTACTGTATGCCCAGCACAAGACAGTAGTGTAAAAAAAGTGCAGACATTCTAGAATGGATTCAAAGGAGGTATGTGAAGATGGATATGCAGTATTGCTTGTAAAACAAGTCTGATGTGAGAAGGTTAAAGGAAATGGGTATATTTGGCCAGGAAAGACCTGGCTTCGAAGGGTTATGATAGCACCTGCAAATATCTGATAGGCTATATCATTGAAGGGAAACATTTTTCTTTTTGGCTCAGGGGCAGAACTAGATCTAAGTTGCAGGAGGGTAGATTTTGGTTGAATTTAAGAAGAAGCTTATTGATAGTAAGACAGCTTCTCATTGGAACCAGTCACCTAGAGAAGTGCAAGGCCTCCTCCATTTCTGTGGTTTTAAAATCACAGGAAGAAGTTGTGTGGAATTTGGAACCTATTTTCTCCTCTCAATATACCCCAGTCCTGTGGGATGTCTGACTTCTCATCAGTCAATCAGTCTATGACAACCTTTCTGAAATTTTTAACCCTGGAGGAACCCTTGTAATTTCATGTCTCAAGGAACTCCTGCTTTAAAATTATTATATTTACAACTCAAATAATCCTTTTGTTTTCCCTAGTCACAATCTCTCATGGAACCCCAGGATTCCAGGGAACCCTGGTCTGAGCAACTCTGGTCTGTGAGGTGACTAGATGAAATGTTGCTAACTCTGAGATAGAACTAATAAGCATAGTGTTTCTGTCTCAGTCAGTCCATGTGACACAGTTCATTATGACTACACTAACCATACCAAGTGGTTTCGAAAGCTCTGGTGCAGATTGGCATGATTACGTGTTGCAGAGCCGATCACTCTTCCCGAACTTGGTTTTTGCTTATGAATCTTGCCGATGCAATTTTGCAATGTTAAGATTATTCAGAAAACATTCTACACTTCTGCGTAAATCCAGTGTATTTAATTGTTTCTCTCCCTCTCTCTGTGTGTATTTGTAGGGAAAGTCAAAATGCAGTTAGCTTATAAACTCTGTAACGTATTCAAGAGCAAGAAGGGAGAGTGTAAGGCCATTTTAAAAAGCTGATCACTTCCTTCTTTATTTCAGACAATAAATTTTGCTGCTATATAGGTACAGAAAGGATTTCTTGAGAGTTTTATGCCCATTGAAGAGCTGATTCAAGCTACTGAGTGGAGTTGTAATTTCCTGTGGGCTACAGAGTGATTCCTGTCTTAAAATGCTTGGGCTGACATTAAAATGTTTGTTTGGAATTCAGGAAATGTCTTCACTGTAATCCTTCCTTGGAAATTAGTCTTCTGTTTCGTGTTGTGCAGGGTTGCCTTGGTATGGATTTCCATTCCACTCTTGAAGTTGCCAGGCTGTTATTGTTTTGCTCTGAAAAGAAACATATGAATCAGGGAGTACAAAGAGAATGTGATCAATTGAACTGTAGAAAAGTGGGCCTGTTAAACATCAGCATTGTTTGAAATATTTCTCAATATAACTATGCTTGTTCAACAGAAAACAATATGTAATTAGTTTTGTTATAAAAATGTTCTGCCCTGAAAAACTGACAAACCATTGCAGCTTTGTGAGATGCCACACTGAATTCATTTTGGTAGAGTTATGGAGGTGAGGAGGGCCTAAAGGCACCAAATCTTGTCAGATCTTAGAAACTAAGTAGGATCAGCTGTGGTTAGATTTGGATGGGAGAGCACCAATTAATACCAGATATTGTAGGCTATAATTCAGAGGAAAGAAGTGGCGAAACCACCTCTGAGTATTTCTTACCTAAGAAAACTCAATGGCATTGCTGTAAGTCAACAGGCAATTTAAAGGCACAGGTATATACACATGGAGGTAAGGATGCAGTGTTACTAGCTAGGGATAGGAGATTGAGAGACTAAGATTTCATTGGTGGCATGAGTGTGAGGGAAGCACACCTGATTTGAATAAGAACAGCAAGGGCCTCATGTGTTAGGGCTATTCAGATCTTTTGAACTTCCAGAGGCAGCCTGCAACATTCTACCCTACTCCACATAATTATTGAATTGTCTACAAGACTAGGAAGTGATCTTTTCAGTAGGGCAAAGGCCTGATTCAGGAGTGGTTGCCATGTACTTATTAACAAACATGTCCTCTGTGTACCTTCAGTTACTAATGTGGGTATAGAATGTTGATACAAAAGAGTATAGGAGACACAGTACTATAGAGCGGAGTAGAACTATGCCTGGAATTCACAATCTTCCAGGTTATACCATCAAAGCAGACAAATATGGCATGAGTAATGGCAGTCTGTTGCCAAAGATAAAGGATAATAAGACACTTGAGGAATGCAGGATGAGATGTAATGGTTTGTAGAACCAATTTTTTGCTCAGTCCTGCATAGAAAGTTCATCTGATTTACAGATCAGGAAGGATTTTTCACTTTACATTATTTAACAAAAGGATAGGCAACCTGGTTTCTTCCAGGCATGTCATACTACAACTCTCATCAGCCTTGGTCACCATGGCCAAATAGTCTGAAATTACAACAGCAGTAGTTTAAAGCATATGGATGGCACCAGGCTGAACTTCTAGTTGAACAATAACAGCAACAAAATGACACCTTCTCCCTCCCGCAAAAAATTAGGGCTGACAAAAAGTTTGGGGTAACTAGAAGTGGCTGTTTGTGAGAAATGCTTGTGAGCTCCATTCAGTGCTAGTACTCAGAACAATTTCCTGGTGCTCAGAAGTCATTAATTCGGAGTGTATATCCTTCACCTCAGGCTCTGGTTGGTGGATATTAGAGTTCTCCATTTTTGAAAAAAAATAGTTTCTAAAGCTTGAAGTCTCCTCATTTTCCTTGATTTCAGTGACATGGCACCTGACACGGAAGACTCTGGGGAGCATCTGGCAGTCTAGGGTGGTGATGGTGCTGATGATCTTACAGAGCAAGAAAGACACAGAAGGGTTGCACCTTGAGGTGGCAACCTGTTTCTATCGCTACCTCTACTACCCAGAAAAATCTTAACATTTTTTTTAGCATAAAAACATGGGTATGAGTTGTGGGCATTGCTTGGAGGGAGAGTTCAGCTTTCCAGTATTTTAAATTTGACTCCCGCATTTGAAAGTTGTATAGGAACTGGTGTGAAATAGCTTCAGGATATTGATTTTCCTTGTCTCTGATATACATTTAATGTATTTTAGTAAAATAATCTCTGCTGTGTCCTAATGATCTTTTGTTTCTCTTTGGCAGCTATGGCAGCAATTCGAAAAAAGCTGGTTATAGTCGGTGATGGTGCCTGTGGCAAGACCTGTCTGCTCATTGTATTTAGTAAAGACCAGTTCCCTGAAGTTTATGTTCCAACAGTATTTGAAAACTACGTAGCAGATATTGAAGTTGATGGAAAGCAGGTGAATATGCACTCTTGTCATTTCTACATAGCTTATATTTGTTCTATGGATTATCTACATTAATATACATGAAATTTGAGAGGTTAATACTATCGATAAAATCCAGAGTACCATTGGCACAAACAAGAAGGTTCATCCATTTGTACAATAGAACAAGATCCAGCAGTAGCTTTTCATTATTCCTTCTGCAATTCTCTATGCCATTGCTCATGGTGTTTTGGTGGGTCCTCTGACCTGAAGGGTCCCAAGGAGCTCCAGGGGGAAGGAAGAATTAGCAAAAATTGCCTCAAGCAGGAACATACTGTGAATGGAGTGTTGAGTATGAGCAGAGACTCTGGATCTAAGCCAAAGAAATTTCAGAACTCTGTGTATATGAGGGCACTTGGTGCTGAACCTGACTTATCTTGGGCTGTGATCCAGTGCCTGCATCTATTGAAACCAGTAAGGCTGATATGAGAATATTGTTTGCATTTTGGGTGTAGTTCCCTGGTTATGTAAGTGTTCCTGTATTGTTGCTACGCTGTGTAAACATTTTTGCTAAATTTAAGGTTTGTCTTGGTGAATATAAAGTTGTTTATCCCATTATTGCTTAAATGAAGTCATGGAATTGAAGAAAAGGTATTTAATTCTTAATTAGGCTTCAAGTAGCCTCTCAGTTTTTATTTATTAAATTTATATCCCACTTTTACAAAAAAAAAGTTCCTAAGGTCACTAACAGCAAGAAGATTCAGATAAAAACAAATACAGTTAAATCATAAGAATAAATTAAAATCAGTAAAATAATAAGAAGTATCTAAAAATAAATAAAGTACCAAAGCCTGTCTGAATGAAAGGTGTCTTGCCTGCTAATAGAATGACAACAGAAGAGAGGCCAGCACAGAGATTTGCCTAACCCATGTCAGGGAGTCCCATAATCTAGAAACAGCCACTGAAAAATTCCTACCCAATGTATCTTTGATGCCAACAGTCAAGAGAATGGGCTCCCCCAGGCAAATCCACATGGGAGAATATAGCTTGTCACATAGACTTGTCTCAAGTTGTATCAGCTTTATACATCATATCCATCACTTAGAGCTGTGGCGAGAAACCAAGAAATTGCAGTGAGGAGATTGCATGCTAGACTGAGCAGCCTAGTTTTGCAAACTCTTTTCATAAGCATCTCTACAGATCATATTACAATAGTCCCAGTGGGGCTGATCTCCTCCTCTTCCTCCTCCTCTTCCTCTTCCTCTTCTTCTCAGATTATTGTTGCTGTCGTTATTATTGTTGTTGTTACTACTACTACTATTATTATTATTATTATTATTATTATAGCCAACCTTTTTTTTCAGCATGGGAATCAAGGCAGCTTGCAACAACTAAAACATAATTAAAAATTCAGAGGATGCAGACATTAAAAACCAGTTAAACTAACATAAAGTTAAAACCAGTTAAAAACAAAAAACATAAAAATGAAGTCCAACACATTATACAACGGCTGGGAAGGGAGTTTCAGAGCTTTGGGGCAGCCACTAAGAAGGCCGTCTCCTCTGTTCCCATCAGATCTACCTGTGAATGTGGTAGGCACCATGGCCAGATTGGACATACTTAATAGTCTTCACTCTGATACCTTCTTTGGATTAAATGTGTGACGTGTAAATTTTAATAATATTGTTGAAGTCAGTAACTTTTAGACAGCTTAGTTTGACCTTTTTTTTCTTTTCAGAGGCAAAGTATGAGAGCAGTTGCATTACTGAATGTCAGTAGAGCAACATGTTTATAATCAGTGTGACTTCTTCCAAAATACATTCTTTGTTGAAATATTCAAGAGGTACAAATTATTCCATGCATTTCTAACAGAGAGGGCTAGTACTTTGGTACACTGTTTGGAATAGTTTTGCCAGTTCAATTCTTGCATGAATACTGTATTTGAGCAGAGTTCTGTTCTCAGTTACATAATAGCATCTTTCACAGAAGTCTGTAGCAGTAAAAAAAGAAAAGAACAAGTGTTGGTTTTTGATTGACAGACTTCAACATTTTGGAAAAGGCAACATTAGAGGGCCAGGGCAGACTTCCTTAACATGCCATTCTCCAGAAATTTGAGACTGTTTATTCCCATTATCCTCAGCTGTCTGGATCAGTGATCGAGAATGATAGGAATTTTAGGACAAAATACCTGGAGTAGGGGTCTCTGTATAACATCAGGTTGTTAGGTAGGAACCTCCTCCCAAAACGTGCTAAATGTGCGTGCCTGATTTTCCTGATAATAGTAGATGCGAAGGGGATCACTTTACTAAATCACTTGAAAGGTTTTCAGGAGCTATACTTTTTAGATTGGTGGTTTTTAATTTTTTCTTCTTTCTGCAGAGAAATATTCAAAGTTGGTGTGCTAAGAGGAAAAACTGGTAATCTGAAAAGTCAGCCTGACATTTTCTTTCTTCCAGCTCCCACCTCATCTTCACAGTAATGCTTTCTTTTTCCCCTTGATTATATCTTGTTCTCATTTAGGGTCAATTCAATGAGAATGAGATTTCCACAGCATTTTGAGCCTTGCTGCTACTTGTTTATACTTGAATGTGGATGTCTTAAATATAAAATATGCATACCTGATGTCAGTTTGGAAAAGTTATGTGTGAGTTAATCCTACTTTTTTCTGTAATGTACACAGATGTGGTTGGTTGGTCCCTTCCGGTCATTGCTCTTTTATTATTTTACCAAGAGCAGCAGCTTAAAAGAGTATTATAACAACTGAATAGGACTTACATGTCTATTGGATACCCAAAAGTAAAAAAGAGTGATCCTCAACTTGATCTTTAGACTGGATAAGTGATTTCTAGTGTATTTTCTGACCACATGGCAATTCCAGTGTGTTTCAATGGATAATGTTTCCCGTGTCTACAGGAATGTTTTTGAATGTAGAAAATGAGTAGAAATTGGCCCTTACAGCTGAAACTTCCAGGATTCCCTGCTATTGGCTGTGCCAGCTTAGGGGCTGTTGGGAATTAAAGTTGAACAACATATGCAAGGTGCACAGTTCTAGTCTCTAGTGTAGAATGAAGTGTATTCCACAGTGCCCATACTCAGAGCCAGAAAATATGAGTTCACATGAGACTTAACATATTATGAGTAACTGACAAACACTTTCTGTAAAACAAATTAACAAACATAATTTCTGTGTCTTAACAGTACTTCCATTGTTTTCAACTTAAAAAAAAACTTGTTGAAATTTCCCAAAAGTTAAGAAACAGCCATGAATCCTGAAGGAAAACAGTTGTTCTTACTATTATTTGCAGAAAGACCTAGCTTTAATGTTATCATGGGATAATTTTCTACCCCAGTAGTAAAGTTTCCACTGAGACAAGTGTTACTTATTGAAGAGCCATTATTGGTGCTAGCCACCTTGCGAGCACTCTCAGTATGTTAGTTGAATGCTGGAGTGACACTTGCAAGCATATTTCCCTGATGTGATAAATTATCTGCCTGTTTTCTTATAAGTAGTCTCCAGTGCTGCAGAGGTCAGGGGGAAATCTTATGGTTTATTTTGTTAAGAGGTGCCAATAGACATGGTTATCAGACATCTTTTCAATGCTAAATGATGGGGGAGCTTTTCCATCACATTTTGTGTAGTATGGAAATACAGCTAGACTAATATTGCCATGATGCTGTAACCGCTTCTGGTGATGTATCTGGCTGCCTGAAACTCCCTTCAGATGACATGGTGTCTTGGCATTGCAGCCTCACCACATTTTATTCCTTTTGTTTTGGCTTACTTAGTTGTGCTGCCAGAATGGTCATTCTGATCTCAGACAAGTGTTCCTCAGTGGCTAGATCTGTCCCTGCTGTACCACATTCAGAATTGCTTCATCACTCATTCTGTGCCTTATTGTTATTTTTCTGTTGTTGAATTTCAAGTATCTTGTGAGTACACAATATCTCTTTAGGCTTATCATTGCTCTGAAGTAGCAGTTTGAGTTTGGCAGGTTTGCTCTTGTTCCATGACCTGAATACACACCATATCTCCCTGTTTGTTTCCTGAACTCTGTAATAAGGAATGCTGTGCAAGGAAAAACTCAAACATTTCTTTCAGTATTTCTTTTTAGCATTCTTCTTCTGCATGGTCCTAAATGGTATCTCTGGCTGCTCTGTGATAAATTGTCTGTAGATGTCTCCACCAAGGCCTACCATCCCTGCCTCTCCACATGGTCCTTTCAGGACAGGATCAAGTTTTATCTGAACACTTTCACTTGTTTCTTTCAATCATGTTTCCTCTGCAGAATGGTATGGACACTTTTTTGTCCCAGTACATTTCATTGCGTGAAACAAAAAAGCACTCCACTGGCAAAATGCAATAAATTTGAATGGTTTTTGTCCAATTAATTTTTTCACCTTTTTGAAAAAGAAGATTCAGGACATGTAGCTGGAAACTGGAGACATTATGTAAAGCTCTTGAGGTGACAGTATCATAAAATGCCTTCATTATTAATTCTACAACAAGAGAAGGGAGAAAGGAAAGCAAACCATCTAGGCTGCAATTCCTCTGGTCTAGCCATGGTCATAATACTATATTACCTTTTTTTTCTTCTCCTTTCCCTTTAGCACAGGAGTATGAATTGTGTGGCTCTGCACATGTTGCTGGATTACAACTGTAGCATTTTGAATCATTGGCCATGCTGGCTAGAAAACATGGCAGTTGCAGCCCAACAGCATCTAGAAGGCAACATAATTCCCACTCTTGATTTAGTGAGACTTGCTTCCAACCAACATCCATATAAGTCAAATTTACTAGTAAGGAAAACTTTTAGTCCTAGTGAAAAATCTCTTTTTTAAAAAAAAACCCTAGCTAAGAAATTTTAAATCGGCAGTGGGTTGTGTGGTTTGTGAGTCATATGCATTCCCTGGACCCTTTTTGCAGCCACTTCTGCTCTGGTTTCTAGTTCTGTTTTTCTGGAGCTGCTTCAGTTCCTAGAGGGTTGAAAACTGGCCTCCAGAGTTTGTCTATCCCTTCTCATACCATTACATTCAAACTCATTATTCTAACCATTGAAGTCTTGAACAAATAGATGAGCCATATATTTCTTTCATGAAGCCATAAAAAGGAACTCTGAACTTCCTCTGGAAGTTGATTCTAAAACCTCAGGTCCAATTACAGAGGAGCCTTCCTCCCCGACTCTGCTCTCCTCACTACCATTGACCATAGTGTTCCCAGGGTACTAAATGAAATTTAGGCTCATAGGGAAAAAGGAAATCCCTGAAATCTGATCAAGGTTTTTCAAAGCTTTCTGATGAAGCTTACCTATCAAGATACCTTTTGCTCTTGGCTGAATGCCTTTATTCTTCCTGCAGGTGGAGCTGGCTTTATGGGATACAGCAGGACAAGAAGACTATGACCGACTTAGGCCTCTATCTTATCCTGACACTGATGTTATACTTATGTGTTTTTCAATTGATAGTCCTGATAGTTTAGGTAAGTAAATGAAACTGGCATTTACAGCATATTCCCTAAATTATTTCATTTGCCAGCAAAATGTCAGTGCCATATTTAAAAATATTTAATTTCAGTGAAATTACACTTTCAGTAAAATGTTGGTTTCTATGGAATGGGGAGGTCTAAGCTGTCTGAATTTTAACTATGAACAAGATTCTCTATACATTTATACAAGATTTTTTTTTTTAAATAGTTCTCTTTTATCCACTTCTTTACCAGGAAACATTACCCTCTCAGAGAGTACTCTGTAACATTAGTCATTTGGATGGCATGTAGATAGTACTTCCATGGAGTTAGGCCAGGCTTCTGCAAGAAAGGGAACAGTTCACATCTTCAGAACTAAAACTAGTCTGATTGATGGCAGTTGTTATCTCAGTTTCTGTACTATTCTTTATATTTAATAATATCGATAATTGATGATCATGTTAATAGCAATTCTATGTCATAACTCCTGTGATGTTTGATGTTCCTCGGACCTTGCCCTGAAACATATACATTGGCCATGTTGTATTTCCATGGAGACATACATCAGATTAGTTTGCTTTAAGCAAGAAAAGTTGTGGCTTCATGAGATCACTCCTGCTTTACTTTACCAATCATACTTTTGAGACTGTGCAAAAATCTTTTAAATGTAATTGAGAGGAAGTACTTTATTGCCATAATACACTGTTTTAACTATATTGGTTTGCTCTTAGTCCTTATCAAATTATAGTCCTTACCAAATTATAGAAAATGAGAGGAGAAAATAAGACTCCACTGGGTTTTGGTTTTGTAGAAATGCCAAAATGGAAGCTGAAAGAAACTGGATTTAGTCTTGGAGTTATGCTGAAGGCAAAAAGCCTAACTCTCCAGAGGCCCCAAGAGCCTATTGCTTGGAATCCTTAAGGGATGCTAGAGCCTAGCAGTTTGAAAGGTTTTTTCCAGCCCTGCCTTTTAGCTGCTATCAGGTCTTCTGGGTAAATTAAATTTCACAGAGGTCAGATAATAAAGCTGTTACTTTATGATGGTGACAGATATGGACAGAGGGTACTTAAGAAGTTTGTGCTGACTTGTTGGTTGAAGAGCATTCTCAACTTGGTTTTGCTTTACTTCAGAAAACATTCCAGAGAAATGGACTCCAGAGGTGAAACACTTCTGCCCCAACGTACCCATCATCTTGGTAGGAAATAAGAAGGACTTGAGGAATGATGAACACACAAGGCGAGAGCTGGCCAAAATGAAGCAGGTGGGTGTTCTTTCTATTTTCTTTCTGTTTTAATTTGCTTGTTTATATAGAATGCCTGTTGCTGTTCTGTGTGTTACTGAAAGGTGAGGTTGGAAACCTTCATTTTGTAAATAAAACCTGCTGATTTAAAGAGCACTCACTTATGGCTGGTGCAGCTCAAAGTGACGGTCTGCAGTTCACAAATCTTCAGATACTGATCTGCACGGAGTTCTCTGGAAACTTTATGAATACAATAATTTGTTGTTATTTGCCGTCCAATCAGCTTCAGCTTATGGCACTCTTCTGAGAGACCACTAAGAGCCCTGGTCATCAGCTGCTATGCTCTTGCAGACTTAGGGCTGTGGCTTCCTTGATGGTTACCAGATAAAGGTGTATGGAGTAGAGTTTCAGGATTAACCCAATTAACACACTGAACTTTTGTGATAGGGTAAATATGTTTTTGGCTCAGAGGTTTTGCCTTGTGCGAACAAGGATTGGGAAGTGCTGAACATAATTGTGGTATGGTGCTTATAGTCTTCAAAGAATTTATTTGTTTAGTTCTTTGGAACTTTAAAAATGCATTCCATTTGAAAATGGTTTTTCATTCAAGTAATTGCTTATGTAGTTATTTCAGTGTTATAAATTACTAGGACAAAGTAATCTTGCACTCTTCTAAAAAGAGGTTAATTTGATTATTTCTTGGAATATTTTTCAAGAATATTTTTCAATTCACAATATCAAAGATCAGCAAATTTGGTGAGGAGGCGTACAAGGCAGGGAGATGTCATTTCCAGGTTTATAGGCCAGCAAGATGATACCTCCATGCTGTCAATGGCAAATACTGGCTCTCTAGTATTAATATGTAGAACCTTGAAGTTCATTTAAAAGTCACATTTTGTGTTCTGATGCACTTTCTTTGGAATGTGAGCCACCGTACTTGTACTCCCATTTCCTATACATTTTTAGAGTGCTTTATTGCTTGCATTTTCCATTACAACTATGTACTGAAGCCCTCTTCTATCCTTTATTTGGTTTATTTTTCAGATAAGCTAGAAGTTCACTGTGAAGGATTAGTTTTAATTAGGATAGCACGAGTACTTTTATTCACTGAGACTTGTGTAAGTTTTAAAATGAGAATAGTTGGATTTAATCCATACTACTAGACTCTTAAGGAGAGAGAATATCTTTCATAATTGCATCTTGCTAGGAAATAGCTATAAAAGAAGAGTATCTGTGAGTTTTCTGATCTAGAAACAGCAGATAAATCCAGTTATGCGCTCTCTCTCTTTCTCTCATTTTAATATTTTCAAAAGATGCAACAAACTCAGAGCAACATTGTGTGTGTGTTTTCCTAGAGTGGTTGCATCACTTGTACTGTTTGGCTCATTTTTCTTTGTTGTCTTCATCTCCCTTCCCAGCTGTCCTAGTACTGTCCAGCATTTCTCCAGCTAATAAAATCTTAACACCTTCCCTTTTCAGAATTCTTACACTTCACTTGCATCTGATATCATATGATGGATACCCAACCTGTAGTACATTGCTGGCTTCCTGGGTCTGGCTGAACAGAGAGCTGTGGCCACTGCACTTGGCAGAAAGGGGCATTTCTTAGGTTGTCATGGTAACAGGACTGCTACCAAAACAGATGACCACATAAAAATGCTCTGTGTTAGTATTGCACCTTCCTGGGGCTTCCTTTTTGGAAGACTGTATGATGACTAGTATTGCCTAATGGGCATTCAACATAACTATGCTAAAGTATCAGCCGTAAAATAACCACAGTGATAATTAATTTTCCGTGATCTTCCCATCTATTCATAACTCTTGAGATCTTATACTGCTTGGACACATTATTTGAAAGAAAGAAAAAAAACAAATAAGATGCATTGAGACAGAAAACAGAGTGACTCCGGCATGGTATTCAGAAAATTGAGTGGTTTGAGTGCTTTGGGTAATTGTATACCTAGAAAACCCAACAGTTTCTGCAGTCTTGGATTGTGTTCTGTGAGCAAACATTGCTCACTGTTCAATAATGAAACATCTGATGGCTTCTGATGAGTTAAAAATTGCTTGCTCACCATGAGGATGCTCTTTGTGGAAAAATGATTTCTTACACAATGCTGTCTGTCTTTTAATCATATGTTATGATAAGTAAACCCTGGAGTGTGTCAGTACACATAGTTGTCTTAAACTATGTTTGATAATCTGATAGTTTTGCAGAAGTAAGTATAATCTGCAAAGAAGGTGCAAAATACTAATTTGGGGTGATGAATTAAACTGGAAGGGTAAATTTCACTTCTGCAGACTGTATATACACGCTTGCAGTGGACCAGAAGTGACATCCAGTTGCCATTTTTGGCCAAAAAAGGCCTTTGCAGTGGGATTGGAGGTTCAAGGTGGTGGTGGTATGAAGGCAAAATGGTTTCATTTGCAGTTTTTTCATTTGAGCTGTTCTGGGTGGAAAATTCCCTGAAAATTGCCTTTTTTTTTCTTTTCTTTTTTTTAATTCAGGGGCTTTGGGGGTTATCAGGCAGCTTTAGCAGTTGCATGTGCTTCAGAGGTTGCACTGTCTTCACCCTTAACTAAACCTGACTTCAGTCGTTCTTACAGTAGAATGAATGAAAAGCATAACTAACCAAGGCCCCATTGATTTCAGTAGATTTCCTCTGGATTTGGCTGAAAGAAATTTCTTTTTACTACATTACTAAAAATTGTAATGTAAACTTCTGAAAAGATATAGGAAACATTTCAACATGCTATGGAGGATATATAATAGTAATACAGCAAGCTGGACAGTGTACCAAAAAGTAGATATGACAGTAAGTGATTCCCCTTTTTCAGGAGTACATAATGAAGAACAATACAGCATGTAAAAGTTTATTGTTACTTTTTTATTATTTTAAGAGGCACAGAAGAAAAAATTTCAGTTTTCTCGTAATGATCATTTACTTGCTCTGCTGTCAAACTTACACAAACATTTCCAAACTCTTTTGGGTTTTGTGGAGGAAAAGGTTAAAGAAACTGGCTCCAAAAACTACCTAAAGAAGGGTGGAATTGGGAACCGATTTAAAAAAAATAATTTAAGCAACAAAGGTTCAAAATTATTAAGTGAGTAAGTACAAAGTCCTGGCCTTGTGAAATGAGATAGAGGGAAAGTGATATTTATAGCTTCACTATCCAGTTCCCCAGATTTTATGCCAGAGCTTTCCAAACTGTGTGTCACAGCATGTTAGTGTGTCGCACAAACTTAACAAGTGGAGGGGCTGCCTCAGCCACCAACGTGGCAGGCCAGGCCTGGCTGAAGGGGCTGCCTTTGCTGCCGCCCTGGGCTGGGGAAGACCCTGGCAAGGGCAGCGGCAGGCCAGGCCAGGGTGGAGGGGCTGCCTCACCCGCTGCCACAACCCCAAGCCAAGGAAGACCCCAGTGACGGTGGCAGCAGGCCAGGCCCAGGTGGAGGGGCTACCTCTCCTGCCACACTGGGGCGAGGAAGACCCCAGCAAGGGCAGTGGCGGGCCAGGCTTGGGTGGAAGGGCTGCCTCCACTTACTGAACTACTGTGTCACAAAGTGATGCATGTCTAAGGAGTGTGTCACCAACATGAAAAGTTTGGAAAGTTCTATTTTATGCTTATTTCTGTACTGCAGACAAATTAGGAACTGCATTACCACTTAGCTTAATGGGGCAGACTCCTCATGGAGGAGGCCCTGGACTCTATATTTCAGAGTGTGATATAAATGTTCCACAAGCAGAACTGCATTACATTTCTTCCCACAACTTCCCCCATAACCATCAAGTGACTGGCTGTGTCTCCATAGCCAGACACAGATTGATAACACTATCTGCTGAGATCTGCTCAGGCTCTTCCAGAAGTCTTAGAAAATGATGTGGTCATTCTGCATCTGGCTATGGGACATAGCCAGACTCTAATCTCCATCACTCTCTACCACTAGCAACTGAATGGCCATGGAAGAGGAGGCTGTAGCAGTTAAACTGTGAGTTCTGAGTGAGAGGGCTTTGGTCTTTACTGAGAGAGTAAGAGAAAAGAGTAAGAGAGAAAAAAGCAAGAGAATGCAAACTGCTACAACAACATACATATATATGCAAGCCTAAGTGCAGTGTATGCACTGTGCAGCATATGTCATTTACAGGAGCCTGATATGTTATCTTTTGCAAGCATGCATCCTTAACAAAAGAAGTGACCTATAAGAAAATTGGAGTGGAGATTATTATTGTAACACGCACACATTTATATATATTTGTATTCTATCTAATTCAGATTCTCTATTAATAGTGTAACCTGTTAATGGTTTAACCTCATTTTTTTTAGTACCTGTTTTTGCTACAAAAGCACCAGAAGCTTGTTCCATTCAAAATGGTAACAGAATTATGTCTGTATTTGAACATAAACATAAAACAAATGCCTGTTTGATTTGTTTTTCATCCATAGTAACTGACTGTTCTTCTGTTTGTACAGGAACCAGTCAAACCTGAAGAGGGCAGGGATATGGCAAACCGCATTGGTGCTTTTGGATACATGGAGTGCAGTGCAAAGACCAAAGACGGTGTGAGGGAAGTTTTTGAAATGGCCACTAGAGCTGCTTTACAAGCTCGACGTGGCAAGAAAAATCTGGGTGCCTTCTCTTGTAAAGCACGGCCAGGGGAAGATGGCTGAAGCAGTGCCCTGCACTTGATGAATTTTTGAAGTGCTGTTTATTAATCTTAGTGTATTATTACCAGCCTTTTTCATTTATCTATAATTTACTTAAGAGATTTAAAATCGAGTCTTGCTACCAGTATTTAGAAGCCAACCATGATTTTTTTATAATGGTCTGCATCAAATACATCTGTGCACACAACAGTTAACTTCAACATTCCTTTAACAAAAATTTCTCTGCATTTGCAGGATATGCCAGGCGCTAATTCAAGACAGTTCTCTAACTTCTTGCTTTTTTAGAAATGGGGGAAAAGCTGGTAACACTGAGAATTGGGCTGTAACTACTCCATAACTAACATGTTCTAGCCTATTCAGGCACAACAGACATAGCTGTGGATGAGGTCCTGAGTAACTTCAGCGTTTTCACTTTGGGGCAGGGGAACTTTGATTCTTCCCTCCTTTCTCCTTATTCGAAGGCTGTAAAAGCATGAAAGGATAGTTGGGAAATGTGACTACCCTGAAATGACCAAAGTCCCATCCAGCTATGAAAAGTGGCAGTTCTGTGGTTCCATGTTAGTTACCTTATAGTTACTGTGTAATTAGTGCCACTTAAATGTATGTTACCAAAAATAAATCTATATATCCCAGCCTAGATGTAGTATTTTTTGTATAATTGGATTTCCTAATACTGTTGCTTGTAATTTCTGCGTAAGGTGTACTGGGTTTTTTAAGAGTGTACTTGCAAATAAAGTCAAATGGCAAGTGATGCCCTCCCCCCATTTGTAACTGTCCAACCCATTTGTATGACTTAAACGTGCCCAGACAGCTCATCTTTAATACCTCCTTCCGGAGCAAGGGAAAGGCAGCTGTTCTACAGTCAAAGTAACTGAATGTTTCAGAAGCTTTAAGTTAACCTCTGCTGGATCCAGCTCCAGTCTGAAAATGCAAGTTCTTGCTTACCTGCTGGCCAAATTCCCATTCTGTGAACATCTTGCTGTTCTGCAGCAAACTAAACTCTTCTGTATTTCCTGTTTCCAACAACTAATAGAATAAAGGCAGTTTTCTAAGCTCCCTGTAGTCTGGTGTCTGTGTTTTTCGCTGTTCAAGATTCTGAAGATACTGACATGAATTTTGGATAATGTACATTTTTACATAAGCCCTTTTTCTGTTTCAGTGTGTCTGCCAACACAACTGTTTGTAGACTACAAATCACCCACAGTACGAGAATGAGTTACTTGCTCCTTAATGTCCACCTAATGAGATCTTGGCCAAAAGAAAAGGTTGAGTGCTCATTACTCCTAAGAGTACCCCAGCCTTCTAGCAAGCTCCCCAAGCAGATAGAAATGAAGGGATGAGCAGATCCTCCTTGTCAGGGAGGCCCCATGCTTTCCAAATTAAGACTCCATAAGAGAAGGTAACTATGCAGTAAGTGTCTGGAAAGTGGTTTTATTATAAGGTGCCAACAAAGTCACAGCCATGTAGCAGTTACTCACTTTGCATATAAACATAGTTGCACATAATGAGCAAGGATTCCTATACTGTACCTATAATTTTATATCTTGATAGTTAAGAAAATGCATTTCAAGTGTTCTCTGTGTCAGAGATGCCTGATAGGGAACAAGTCTGCTTGAAAAAAAAAATTAACACAGCAGCTGTTTCTATTTCTTGTTGTCAAGTGCTCAAAGGAATACCCGAAAGCTAATTTGACATGGATTTCCAGTCTGAAGGAGCTAGTGAAGTGAAATAATGTATTTTAGAGTACAGTGGTTGGCCAAGTTGTAGTTGATGAGATTTATGAGCAGATAGAAAGGAGTAAAAGTTGTGCAGCTGATGTAGAGACTCCTGAATATAGAATCATAGAGCTGGAAGAGACCATAGGGGCCATCCAGTCCAACCACGCTACGCAGGAACACACATCACTGCAGTCTCATCAGATGCCCATCCGGCCTCTGTTTAAAAACCTTCAAAGAAGGAGACTTCACCACACTCTGAGACAGCGTATTCCACTGCCAAACAACTCTGACAGGAAGTTCTTCCTGAGTTTTAGGTGGAAATCTTTCTTCCTGTAGTTTGAATCCATTGCTCCTTGTCCCTGGAACAGCAGAAAAGCCCATTCCATCTTCAGTATGACATCCTTTCAAATATTTATACATGGCTGTCATGTCCCCTCTTAACCTTCTCTTCTGGAGACTAATCATACCCAGCTCCCTAAGCCGCCGCTCATAGGGCATGGCTTCCAGACCCTTCACCATTTTGGTTGCCCTCCTCTGGACATGTTTTAGCTTGTTGATATCCTCCTTGAATTGAGGTGCCCAGGACTGGACACAGTATTTTAGATGAGTATTCTAGATACATGTGATACGTATTCCATTGCTTAGCATTTACGCTTATATCATTCCTCATAATTCTCCATATGCCAGAGTCATAGCTATGAAGAGAGCTCTTAGGGCCACAGTTGCTGTGGAAAGCTTTCATTGGTAAGGAAGCCCTGTGGGATGCCAGTTAACTACACCCCAAAGTGGAAAACACAGTACTACCATTTCATCAGATGTCTGTATGAATTTTAATCCATTGAAAAAAGGAGCAGAAAGGAACTAGTCTAGTGGAACAGATGCACACAATAGAAAGCTATGCTAAGAAGAGCACACAGCAAACTGGCATGCAGGCAGACAAAAGTGAGTTCTACTTTGACCTTGACTTTATCTTTCAAAAAGTCATCTAGTCTAGTTAGGGCTAGATAAAATTCTGTGGAAATCTGATTAGAGCACTCTTGATTGTAAGTATACACAGGTGCACTGGGAAGCTGTCTGACCGGTTGGACCATTCCTTCTTCCCCCTCATTCTTAATGGAAGAAAGCTTAATGTTGATGGGGGTGGGGAGGTAGGTAGGACTTCAATGTAAACTGAACAGATCCACAAAATCCATGTTTTATTGTTGTAACATGTTTATAAAAACTTACTTGATATAGAAAAGATGCTCAAGGTTGCATCTGCAAAGGCTAAGGTGTAAAAGTGAAAAATCAATGTTCTCTAATGTGCAAAGCTTTACAGTCGCTGTGTATCTCCCCATTACTGGTTATTCATCAACAATAACTGATCAGTCCTTATAAAACAAACTGCTGTTGGTAAAGACCTATTAATCCCTGCATGTGTCCTTTAGTCTGTGCTGGATAGGGATCCCAACTGCTGACAATGAAGTACTGCTTAATTGAACCTTGCTTCCAAGTACTTAATCTGTATTAATAGCCTGCAGTACCTCTAACCAGTCATGGCAATGGGCCAGAACCATCCCTTCTTGAAAAAGAGATCTATTATCTGGCAGTGATCATCCATGCGCTAGAACCAGTCAGGTTGTATGACTGTAGTGTGTTCTATGTGGGGTCTTTGAAGATGGTCCAGAACAAGCTGCTTATATGATACATAATGGCAGCAGTCAACAAAAAGTTTAAACTAGGGGTGGCCACCATTAACATATGCAAGTGTCAAAGAGTTTAACCAGCTGTCTGCCTCCAGACTCAATTCTGCTTACTGGTCTGAATCTTTAAAACCCTGAACACTTTCACACCAGACTCCGTGGCTACTCTTTTGCATTAACACACACCTGCTTATTAAGGTGTGCATGGCAGAGGCCCCCCTCACAGTCTGCGAGTGAGTAGGTGGCTTACAGTGCAAGTTTTGCATCCAAAATCTGGAGCTAATTCTGAGTCGTGGTTGTCAGATGCTCTCATTACTGTAGAGGTCCGTGGCAAAAACCATCCTACATTCACAAGCTTACAATGTCATTTAATTGTTCCTTCAGTATTGAGTTTCCTCTCAATTGCTATTTTATATTTATTTATTTTATTCATAGCTCACATTTTTCCTATTAAGGGACCCAAAGTAGATTCTTCTGTGGATTTTTTTTTATTGACTACTGACAAGTCACTTTGATTTTGCTTCTCTATTTATAGCTGCTAACTAGTGTGAGTGCCAGCATGGTATAGTGGTTTGAGCACTGGACTTTAGGAGACCAGGGTTCAAACCCCCACTTGGCCATGGAAACCCCCTGGGTGGCCTTGGGCAAGTCATACTCTCTCAGTCTCAGAGGAAGGCAATGGCAACACAGACCCCCTAAACAAATCTTGCCAAGAAAACCATGTAATAGGTTCACCTTAGGGTTGCCATTAGAAATAACATGAAGGCACACAGCAACAGAGCTAGTGTCAGGCATTGGCAAGGAAGATTTATACATTTAGACAAGTGTATTTCAGCTCTGGTTGACTGGCAGTGCTAAGCATATTAATATTTAAAAGGTTTTATTGAGAACTCTGCTAAATGTAATTTATCAAAATAGCTACTACCAGATTATGGTTTTACTCACCATTTTAACTATGAGGTTGTACACATGCATTCAGTCCATAAAATAACAATTTCATTTATTTATTAAAATGGTTATATATCCTGCCCTATATGCAAGAATATCAGGATAAAATCAATAAAATAAATGTAGGCAGTTTAAAGCAGTAAGAATTTAACATCTTTAAGAAAGACAATTTAAAAGCAATTAAAACTGGTTAAGATTATTTAAAATTATTTATAGGTACAGATTTGATAAAAACCAATTTAAGTCCCCAAGGCTATGTAAGATAAAAGCCATGTTGTTACTTGGCACTGGAATTATACCAGTGTTGATACCGGTCAGTTCTCTGAGATAGGGTAGGCCGAAATTGGGATGCTGCAGCAGAGGAGGCCCCGTCCCACATATTTATTCTGGGGCAACATGGAGGAGGGCTCTTCCAGCAAACCTCAGTCCTCAGATAAGTGCATATTGAGAGACATGTTCTTTCAAAGACTGAAGTCCTAAGACATTCAGTGCCTAAATTTACATTTCCAACACGCTGGGTTCAAACCAGAAGTGTATTGGCAGTCAGTGCAATTCCTTTAAAGTTGGTGCTATATGATTTCTATGCCATGTTCCAGCCAGCAGTCTAACCAATGCCTCTTGCGCTAGCTGCGTCATCTTCAAGGGCAGCTCCACCTAGAATGCACTGCAGCAGTCTTACTGGGAAATTTTCAGTTCATGGACTATTGCAGATAGGAAAAGATGCAGCTAGAAGACCAGTCAAACCTGGTCCCACTCAGAAGCAGAAACTGGGAAACATCCAATGGGATCCAGGGAAGGAACTGGAGATACCTTTCAAGATGCTCAAAAGATGCTTGGCCTTAATTCTGACTAGAATAAAGCCATTCAGTCAATGAGATTTACCTGTGTGGTGACTCACCACCTAATGATTGAATAGTCTATTCTAGTTTAGACTAACTTACAGGATGCCAGCCTGTTGTTTTATTAGTTTAAAAAAAGCCCAACATGCTTTAGTGTATGTACACTCTTAATGCCTTCTTTGGGAGCTATTTAGAAACAACATTCAGAAATGTTGGTTAGGAAGTCTCAGACCATTTACCGTTCAAATGAATTTCCTTGTTGAGAAATCTCTGAACTTTGATTCTAAATAACCCCTGAAGGTTTTAAGACTATACATAAGCTGAAATACATGAGATTTTGTTTTATGTTCACTAACAAAACAATCATCTTTTGAACATGGTGAGATGTATCTCCAGTTTTTGTTTTTTTGTGAATCCCAGGCATTGAAAGAATGGAATTTACTGGGCTTCCAGTGACAAAGATGGATCCAAGAGAAATCCCACCTCCTCCCTCATGAGGAGTACAGCCGCATCCAGGACAGTTTGCTCACCCAATTACTTGAGAATCACCAGTGAACACAGCCTCTGTTTTAACAGGATGCAGCTTCTGTTTACTGGCTCTCATCCAGCCCAAGCCCAGCATCCAGACACTGCTTCAGCCCCTGCACAGACTCAACTGACACCAACAACAAAGAGGAGAGCTGAGTGTCATCAACCTAAGTGTTCTGTTCTGTGACTAATGTTGGTGGATTTCTACAGCTGAGCCCTTTGCTGTACAGTCACAAAGAACTGTGTTGTTTCTTCCCCCTTCCTGCGTTGTTTTGTAGGTTCCAAGTGATAGAGCATCCTCATTTGGCCTTTCTGTGTTACACAATCTCTTTAGAACAATGGCACAAAAATATGCTTTTCTTTTAGTTTATTGTGGCATAGCGGGTTGCATGTTAGATTAGGACTCTGGGAGAACAAGGTTCAAATCCCCACTTGGCCATGTCAACCCACCAGGTGACCTTCAGCAAGACACACTCTCTCAGCCTCAGAAGAAAGCAATGGCGAACTCGCTTTGTACAAATCTTGCCAAGAAAA
Source organism: Iguana delicatissima (assembly GCA_948472985.1). Taxonomy (NCBI): domain Eukaryota; kingdom Metazoa; phylum Chordata; class Lepidosauria; order Squamata; family Iguanidae; genus Iguana; species Iguana delicatissima. The sequence continues at coordinate 816,983 of CAOKZL010001413.1, forward strand.
CCCTATGATAGTCACCATAAACTGGAAATCATTTGATGGCACACAACATGTCCATGCTGAATGCTTTTTGAAATGCCTGTATCTTGAGGGTTTTTGTCCATCAAACAGAGCTATGTAGGAAATTCTCCTTTTAGTTATATGTGACCAAAAGATACTTTAAAACTGTTATTGGCCTAAATCCAGATTTTGGTCTCTGTTAGAGTAAATCCAATTAAATCAATGAGAACTTGGTAAGTCAACACTTACATAAGTGCCACTAGTTCAGTGGGCTTATTGTAGGCGAGACTAAATAATGGGTTTAGGCTGTAAAACGTAGCATTCTCCTGCACTGCACAGGGGAACTTCAAAAGCCATCTGATACAGCATTGGAGTTTACTATCTGGTAACGCCAAAATCCTTTGATATACCTCAGGCAGCTCTTCAGATGCTGGCCAAAGTATTTGAGTTGCAATGTCTGTAAGAATAAGGGAGAGACACATCTCCAAGTGCTCAGTGGTTGGCTGTTTTTATTTTGGAAAAGGCCCAACACATCTTCGCCTATATGTATTTCAGTGGTCTTCTTCAAGGGCTACATAAACACATAAATATAAGTTTAAAATTAAAAAGACAACACATAAGACATACCGTATTTTCCGGCGTATAAGATGACTGGGCGTATAAGACGACCCCCAACTTTTCCAGTTAAAATATAGAGTTTGGGATATACTCGCCGTATAAGACTACCCCTCTTCCAACGCCCTCCTCGGCTCTCGCCCGCTTTCCCCTCGTTGGCCTCCTCCGCTGGGGCTGGGAAGGAAACAAAATGTTTGCCCGAGCCACCGCAGCTGCTTCCACCAAGGGAAGCAGAGGAGAAGAGGGAAGAGGGCAGCACCCCGCGCCCGGCTCTTTGGGGCTGGGGGGGCCTGGGGGGTGGGTGCCCAGAGGGGAGGAGAGCGGGGGAGGCCAGCGCTGGCCCTTGCCCTTCATCTGACCCACCAGCCTGGAGGGAAGCCCTCCTTTTCCCCCCCTGTCTGCCAACTTGGCCGGACTCTTCCCCACCTCCGTCCTCGCCCAAAACGCCGCCGCTCCCCCCCGCCTCAGCGCTCCCTGGCCTGGGAGCTGTAGGCGGGGGTGGGGGTGGAAGCGGGGAGGCAGTGCGACCGGCGCTCGCGCGAGGGGGAAGAGCGGCGAGCGCGAGGAGCCTCCCCCCCGCATCTTCAGGTAAGTGCACAGCACCACCCTGGGTGGTTTCATACGGTGGCCGCATATGGTGGGGATGCGGCCGCAGCCATTTTTGAGCTGCCCCCACCGTATGCGGCGACCGCAAAGATGACACCCGGCGTATAAGACGACCCCCAACTTTTGAGAAGTTCTTCTTGGGTTAAAAAGTCGTCTTATACGCCGGAAAATACGGTACATAATGCATCATAATATGTATCATTCTAATCTCTGTATACTGTTAAAAGTCTATGCATACTAACATGAAATCTAACTGCAGAAATTTCTGGAGCTTAGAATCTCATTTCATTTGCTGGACAGAAAAGAAACACGTGAACTAGGTTCAAATTGTTCCTTCCCTCTACCATTCCAGATGGTCAGGGGGAAAAAAGTGAGAGAAAAGGGAGTGAGATATCATTCAAGGATATATCATACAGCCGGGCTAGAAAAAGTTCTGAGTGAATTTACAAAAGCGGGAGGAGATCAAATTCTTCAACCAGTCCTCCGTGGAACCAACGATTTTAATTTTAAAATCCACTTTGCAACAAGACCTCTCAAAAAATATGTAGCAGGACATCTTTCAAACATAAGAAACAATATAACAGGTGCTCCCTTAGGGAGTCATTTTTTGGAATGCCATCATTCTGCAACAGATCTCAGATTTTGGGCTATTGAAAAAGAAATAATAATGAGAAGATTCTATTGAAAAAAGAAAAATGTATTTTGAAATTAAAATCTTTGGCTCCTGGAGGATTAAATGAAGAATTTGATCTCCTCCCACTTTTATGAATGTACACAGTATTTCTAGCTCAGCTGCATGATACGTCTTTGAAAGCTATCTTACTACCCCTTCTTCCATCCCCTTTTTCCGTGGAAAAAAAAAAGCCTAATTCACACGTTCCTTTTCTGGCCAGTAAACAGAACGAAATTCTTGGCTCCAGAAACTTCTGCAGTTAGATTCCATATCGGTATGTTCAGACTTTACACAGTTCCTGCTAGGGAACTCTAGCGCATTCCTTGAAAGCAAAGAATAAGCAGCTAATCAAACTACAAATCCCAGGATTCCATATGATGAAGTCTTGGCAGTTAAAATGGTATAATTGCTTAGTGCAGGTATATCCTCAGACTCCCCCATTCCTTCAAATATATTCATTATTACACTGGACAATGCATTCTTCACGCAGCTACCAATTGCTTGGTACAGTGCTTAAAAAAAAATAGCCCTCAGTAGTTAATAACTGCTATAGGTGCAATTTTCAAATCTAAGTATTTACTTTTCAGTTTCCTTAAGTATAGCAGTTTCTTTCTAAATGCAAACACACACGCACAAGTGATACAAAATATTAATGTATATAATATAAATCAGACATTCTTCCCAATTCTTATCATTTCAGGATACGCAATACTGAATAAGGCAGCAGCACAAGCCAGTACTTCAGCTATGTGACATTCTTCTTCCACCATTTTAGTGAGGCCACACTACAAAGCAGCTCATAGTATATATATCATAGTTATACCACAAAAGGAATGAAGCTATCTTTTTGTTAACATAACTATCATAATGTATTTTTACCTTTGCTACTGGGAAGAGGAACTAATTACAAGCAACTAGTTATTTGTACTTAGTTGTTTCCAAGTTTTTGCACGTGTAATTTATCGACTCTATACAAATTGTGCCTCAATAATTCACTGAATACTCAGAGCAGAAAGGCTGGCAGTTAAAAAAAAGCTTGTACAGTATAACAGTCCGCATTGTCTACAGTTTCATTACATCAGTTTGACTTTTAAAGGGAGGGGCACATGTTTTCAGAGCAAGCCCAGTAGGAAATACAGTGTTTTTACTGGCTGCCCATAGACTTTTGTGCAACAGTTTCAACATTAGGTTGAAGAAAGAGACAGAGAGACTTTCTACTCCAAGGGCACACCTTCCAGGAAGTGAATTTAGTAATAAGTTCTTCAAAGTAGAAATGATAATCATGGAAAGCTTTGCAGTAGTCAGTTCCCAAGAATTGTTCTTTGCAGGTCAAAAAGCAACTGGGCATAGGTAACCAGAGAACATGTGAGTAAAAAGTGCCATGCAAAATATTTCTGTATGGCTTTGATTTTAAAAGTGCCAAACTTCCAGATACAGGACATATTGATATCATTCACACTATGCTATTAACAGTGCTATTATTCCACTTTACCTACTATGGCTCCATGCCAACGAATTCTGGGATCTGTAGTGGCACCGAAGGAACTCTCTAGACGAAAATTTTAAAAGCCTCTCCCTAAATTGAAAATCCCAGGATTCTACAGGATGCAGCCATTGTCTGAGGATGATGGGAGTGGTATTCAAACATATTTGTGACACCAGCTTGGAGAGAGGCCACTTTAAAAAAAACTCTTAACCCTGTAAAAGTTAATATCAAAAAATACAGATACACTTAATAGCTTGAACCAGGCTTCTTCGACATTTCAATACAATTATGTTTTCACACTGATACCTCACCATTGTTGTTTTGTAATTTATTTTATTATATGCTGTCTTTCTCCTGAAATGGGATCCATGGCAGCTTCCAAAAAGTTAAGATGTTAATAAAGGATTCAAAACAATTTAAAACATTAAGACATATTAAATTATGAAAAACTACAATTTAAAAAAAATGTTAAATTAAAAGCCCATCTGCTTATATATTAAAAGTCTGCTTAAGTGAGAATGTTTTTGCCTGCTAGTGAAAGGAGAATAAGGAGAGGGCCAGCCTAGCTTGCTGAGGAAGGGAGTGGGACCACCAAGAAGGTTCTCTCTCCTGTCCTCACTAGGTGAGCCTTGGACAGTAGTAGGACCGAAAGAAAGCCTTCCCCAGTGGATCTTAAAGCTCTGGCAAGTTCATATAGGGAGATATGGTCTTTCAAGTAGTCCTTATGGTGACCCCATCCTAGAGTTTTCTTGCCAGCATTTGTTCAGAGGGGGCTTGCCTTTGCCTTCCTCCCAGGCCGAGAGTGTGATCCGCCCAAGGTCACGCAGTAGGTTTCAATGGCTAAGCAGAGAATTGAACCCTGCTCTCTCAGAGCCTCATCCAGCATTCAACCCACTACACCACACTGGCTCTTACACATCATATTCCCAGATTATATTTCCCCCTTTAGCAGACCAGGGGCTGCTTCTCATAAAAAATACCAAATGTACACTGGTAGACTAGAGACATCAAAAAGTAAGTTGAAGACCTGTTGGAAAACAGGGGATCCCTGACTTCCAGGGAGAATTGTGTGTTAATTGTGTGTTATTGCATCGGGTGCAAGACACCTCAGTCAAACTTTTGCACAACTGGCTGACGCACCTCGCGGTATTTTCTTTTTATACTGAGCCCTGACAGAGAGAGAGCATAGCTCCCCACCCACCCTCTGGCAGGCTACTTGTACCTCCAGTGAGACAGGGAGATGTTCAACCTGCTTAATTTAACAGTCATGGGAACACTGTAAGGAAAAAAGGGTGGCAACCTTGGCCTATGAGCAGAGGCTGATGTAATGGCAAACTCCCTAAGCTTGCAAAAGAAGCAGCAGGAGGAACTAAGTGTTCTTGTCTATAAACCTCCAATAAACATCATTAGCAGTCCCACCCCATAATAGTCTTCATAATTTGCAGCCTGGCCTGAAACCAGAGCAGTTGAACAGCTGGTAGGGCATATCACTGTGTTTTACAATATATTTTAATTAATTCAGTGTAGATAGCATTTCATTTTTCCCTCATCTTTGCCTCTCTACAAGGAGTTCAGAAGTGGCACAAAGGATCCGCTCCCATCACCACGTTATTCTCACATAAGATTGTCAGATTGAAGACTGAAAAGGGCTCCTGTACCTTTAACATTTGTGCAGAGGCTGGAATTTCAGCAGGTGTTGCTTTGCACCCAAGCAGGTACCAAGCAACACCTGCTAAAATTCCCCCTTCTATGTATCCATTAAAAGTACAGGAGCCATCTCCCAGTTTCAGTCTGGCAAACCTACCTTGTGAAGCTGATAGAGCAGAGAGAAAAGTGAGTTACCTAAGTTTCCCTGACTAGCCTCACAGTTGATTTAGCATTTGAACTGAGGTCTTTCCAGTCCACTTGAGTCAAACATTCTGACCACTGGCGCAGAGTCCTTGTTCCCAAACCAGGGTATGAGACTCATGTAACCTGAGAGTACACTTGTCTCCTACACGGTCCCCAAACTCTCAAAGGGTAATAAAGGACACTTTTTCACAATGGAAACTAGTGCACCACCTGCAGTGCTCCTGGGTCAATCTGACTTGACAATGGGGTACAGCCACATCCCACAAATAAATATAGGCAGACTGATATCAAAGATCAATTATGATTGAAAAGAGAAGTCCTCTCACATTATTCTATCGCAATGAGCAAGCCAGTCCCTCACCCTGGCCCCACTCTGGGGAATGGATTGCAAAAATGTCAACTTCATTGTAGGACAGCTAGATGCCCAAGGGGAGTATGCTTCTGAATCTTTTAATAGTCACATAGAAAAAGGAATTTTCAGTATTGCTTTTGCATTACAAGTTATTGCTGAAATGTCTTACTTAAGGTACAGGCACCCTATCTACCTGGCCACCCTATTTAACTGTGAATCACTTCAGAATTTTGAATAAGAGAAACAATAGTGCACAGCCCCTCAGATTAGTTACAGGACTATGATTTCACTTTAATTGCCACAATTCCATCCTATTAAATCCTTAGATCTGCAGTTTAACAGAGGCTATTCTCAGCCAGACAGCTCTAGTGCTTCACCAAACTACAAACCTCATGATTCCACAGGATGCAACCATGGCAGTTAAAGTGAAATCACAGTCCTGTAACTGTGTAGTGTGAAAGGGCCCCAGAGACTCAATAGCTATTTACAAAAATTTATTGAAATACAGTGAAATGGTTTGCTTAAAACAACCTAAACATTTAATTGACCAATTGTCCCCTGCTTGCTAGCCTCCTGACCTAAAAAGAGGTCATGAAGGTCCCTGCTACTTCTGCTGGGTTTGACCTCAGAGTAGAAGCATTCCCAGCACTTCCTTCCATGTAGCCTGCTCGTAAAGCCTTCCTCTTGAAAAGTAGTCTCTTTCAGCCTCAGAGAATAATGCCTTGGCCTATGAGCTTAAGCTAAGAATAAACAACCCCCAAAGCTTTACAAAGGAAGTGGGTTTTTCCTTCAGCGGATAAAGCAAAACATTTCCTCCCTTTTAAGGCAAGGATGCTTTCTTCTAGAAACATCCGGCTATCCATCTTTTGCCAGCAAAATGTGATGCAAACGTTGGATCCACAACCTTCACTTGCAAGCTGCAACAAGTATCTGCTTACCACATCTGCAAATATGGTGGTGTTTTGTTTTTTTTAAAGTAGGTGTGAGTCAGATCAAAATGAGGAAGTTATTGCACCAATATTTATATTTGTAGTCACATGAACTTAAGGAGAGCCTCACTGGATCAGAATGATAGCACTGTCTTCTAGACGCAGAAAAACACTTGCAGAATTAATTTTATATACTCCACACTCTTTAAAAAATTGCTGAATGACAATAATTGGTATTATTATCTCACATCTAACATGATTACAAATGCATGCAGGAGTATGAAGCAATGTTTCCCACTTCCCCGTTTTTCAGTTTAATCTTGTACTAAACACCCCAGCTTGCGTTATGAGGTAAAAACCACAGATTCCGGTATTAAGAAAGGAGAGAAAAAGAGCAAAAATGATTGTACGTCAGCTATGCAACCACATGATGTTTTCACAACACTCCATCTCTAACTTACTGCAGTTTGTGAAAAAGTGCAGCATGCAAGTCATTGTGAAGCGAGCAGGGGCAGGACTGTAAGCAGTAAGCAGCATTTAAAAAAAGGGGGGAGGAAAAAACATGCATTGTCCTAAAGATAAATGCAAAACTCTGTATCTAGCCTATTAGGGTCACTTATAAGTCTCCAGACAGGGACAGAGTGTGTCTCAGGATTTTCAAGATTGCCTACTTAAAGATACTATGTCAAGCGGGAGTTTGGCATTTTAATTTTAGTAAACAGGAATGTGTCTTTCCTTCCTCTGCCCAATATCACATATTGGCAGTGAGTGAACCTCTAGCCTAGAAATCCAGTCCCTGTAGTGTACCTCTCTTTAGGCTGGCAGGTGAGAGAAATAAAATATATTTTAGTTTCTGCAGTATTATTAACATACATGTATTAGCTTATAAGTGTGACACATTTTAGATATGCTTACACATATATTTTGGTATATTTTATATTTGAGCTTTTGTAATACAATAAAGTCTAAGAGGCATATTTTTAGAACTGGTAGCTGAGTGAAGGAAGGCCTTGAATCTCCAGGTGCAAAGAACCAGATAGATAAAGATGAAGTGTCCTCCTCTCTTGGGAGGCACCCGCAAGTCTGAAGGCTGTAAGGAGTAAACCAAGTTGATAACAGGAAGTTGGCATTGTTTAGTAAAGGGGCTGCTGTAACTTTTGGGTCCTGTCCAAGGGGAGGGAAACCTGCATAGGGCAGGGGGATAAAATGTGGGCTATTCCATGGGGGGGGGTCTTCTCTCTCTGAGACACCTGGTGCTGCAGAGACGTATTTTCTTTTTTTTAATAAACATCTGATGCTTCAGCCGATCCTGTGTTGAATTGTTTTATGAGTCTTATCAGCTATTTCTTACAGCAGGGGAGAGGGGAAGAGCAGAAGCAGGGGTGCAGCGAGAAAGATTGGTCCCAGCAGGGGTAGCTGGTAATTCCCATGTCTGCAGTGTGGTAGATCCAGACATCAAAGGAATCACCTGGGTCCTGTTCCCCAGAAATGCTCAACACCTTGGCTAGCTTCTTTCAAGTCTGGAGTAACACCCACAGCACATTTCCTGCACCACAGACACAGAAAGCTCTGGCAACCCTGGGTGTGAGCATGGCTGTTCAGAGGCAGCATACGGCACGCCAGAGGCACTGCCTGCTCCCTGAAGGAACAACCAGCTGATCCTAAATTGTTTCCTCTCTACACCTGGGTGGCCATGCTGGGTCAGACTGGGCTTCTTGTTAAAGAGAATAGATGAAGTGATTACTCCTTCCATGACAAACCCCCGATTCTTTGTTGGCCAGCATGTGTATATCCGTGCATGCATGCACACACCAGAAGGCAGAGTAGGGTAGCCATTTGCAAAAAAACCCAGAGCTCCTGTACCTTTAACAGCTGCACGGAAGAGGGAATTTCAGTACATCTGTAGCTTGTTTGACAAGGCACACATGCAAAATTTTCTTTCCCTACTCCCTTGTTAAAGTTACCAAAGTCCTATCCTCTTTTGCAGGTCGCCCCCTATGACCAGAGACAAGGGCCCAAGGGATTTCAGGTCCTATGATGCCACTTTAACTGCCATGATTGCATCCCATGGAATCCTGGGGAGGTAATGTCAGAAATAGCTGACATAGCAGACTCATAAAATAATTTAACACAAGATCGGCTGAAGCATCAGATGTTTATTATTTCGTCTCTGCAGAGCTGGGTGCACGCCCACCATGAAATCACCCACATTTTATCCCCGACACAAGCTCTCCCCCCTTGGGACCTAATTGGCCAGGATCCCTAGAGGTCACAACCTATCAGAATCGCCTAAGAAGTTACATGCCCCCTTCCCTGCACATAATCACGTTTTTCCCTTGTGGTCTCTTAATTCTCATTAGTCATTCCAAAATGCCCATCAAACAGATCCTAACCTCCCATTTTACTAAGCAGTCCAAATTCCTGTCTTGTCTTTTTTTATCAACTTAATTTCACTCCGCACAACCTTGTCCTTCAGACTTGCCTCCCAAGATAGGAGGACCTCATCTTTATCTATTTCTTTCCCTGCACCTGGAAAGTCAAGGCCTTGGGAGGCCCTCCCTCTGCTCAGCTGCCAGTTCTAAAAATCTGTTTATTTAAAGAGTATGTTAACCCTTTAACAGAGGCTGTTCACCTCAGTGAGGGCTTTACTGACACGGCCATCTAGAATCTTCCTTCTTAGACTTATTGTGTTACTGGAACTTAAATATAAAATATACCAAAATATATGTGTAAGCATATCTAAAATGTGATCACACTTATAAGCTACTACATGTGTGTTAATAATACTGCAGAAACTGAAATGTATATTATTTCTCTCAGGTAACAAGGCTAGAGCAACGTAGCCGAGCTTCAAATTCCAGGATTGTGGAGGATGCAGTTAAAACGGAATCATAGCGCTATAACTGAGCAGTCGTAAAGGGGCCCCATTCTTCTTCCAGGAAAGGCAGACAGAACAAGAGAAAGAAGTAATGGAAGCAGCTAAAAACGTTTCTCGCTTCTGCCAGCTGAAAAAAAGGAAGCCTGAGATGGGAGTAGCGGCTTCCCCTCCCTTTTTTCCAACCGCTTTTGCTGCAAGGCGGTAAAAGGGATCAGATTTTACTGTTTCCTGCTTGATCACCTCACCCCTCCCGGCTGCAACAGCTCCTGGTTTTTATTCCCCAGAAGTACTTAAGCTAAACTGTACTTCGGCCCTTAAAGCAGTGATTCAGTTAAGGAAAACTCCAGCATTAAGCACTTAACGCTTAAATTGCGCCCTTCCCAGCATAACCACCAACGAGGTTCAAAGCCGTCCCTTGAGGTAATGATTACCGCTGCGCATGCGCGGAACTCGCAAAGGAGAAGAAAGGGCCGCTGGCTCCGGAGAAGAGCGAGGAAACTGGGCGGGGCCGGCAAGGCCGCCCGGATTGGTGGGCGGGGCTTGTCGGGCTTCTAAAGGGCGGGTCAGCCGCGCCTGGCCGGCTGCGTTGCCGGCTGGAGTCGCGTGCGCCGCTGGCGGGGATGGCGCGGGTGCCGGCGCCGGCGCCGGCGCCGGCGCGTGGGTTGGTGGGGCTGATGGCGCGGCCGCTGGGGGCGAAGGAGCCCCTCGACCTGGGCTCGTTCCTGGGTCGGGTCGTGCTTGTGTCCAACGTGGCTTCCCTCTGAGGCACAACCACCCGGGACTTCACGCAGTTCTCGGAGCTGCAGGAGCGCTTCGGGCCTCGAGGGCTCACCGTGCTCGCTTTCCCGTGCAACCAATTCGGCCACCAGGTAGGGCAGCCGCGGTTCTTGCCTCGAGGGGAGGGCTTTTTTGTCTGGGGCGGCGCTGCGGGAAAGGGAGGCCCTGAGCCCGCCAAGCGTCGGAGTGGGTTTGCGGAGCCCTCGGAAGGACCAGAGCAGGCAGTCACCCCGCTGCTGGGAGCGGGTTCTGGGCGCAGCCGAGTGCGAGCTATTTAATCTCTCGCAGCCGTCTGGGTTTTGTCTGTGGCATAAACAAGCCGCGCCCTCCGGGTGGCGAAACGCGATGCTGGGGTGCCGCCTCTTGTCTTCGCAAGGCTGCCATGGCTTCAAGCGCGTCGCTTGCCCCTGGGAGCGTTGTAGTGGTGATGGTGGAGGAGGAGGAGGAGGGGGCGTACCTGTTGTGCGGGTCGTGTCGGGGGCAGCGGGAGCCCGAGGTGGGGAAAAGGATATCCGGTAGCCTTTGATGAAGCACCTTCTGGAGCCCCTTAGGGCTGCCTTGGGGTTGCCAGGCGTCCCTGACTAGATAGTTGAGGGCTGGAAAGCTGCTCCTATGTAGACTGAACGAGATGCAAAAAAAAAAAAAAAATGCTTTTTGGGAGCTCTTCACAAAGACAGAGATATGTGCCCTCATGTAATTTATGAATGTGGACAGTATTTTATTTTACAGAGGAATGTATAGCTTAGTTAACTGAAATCAATACTTCCATTTGGTATGTAGGAAGAACACAAAGCATGTTAGTTACTTTCTGATATAACCCTGAAGGTCTTGAATGTTGACTGTCCCTTAATTCTTTTGAAAACCTTGCAACCCAATCACTTAGTTATCTCACAGTTGCCTGCTTCCCACATCTTCAGCTTGTAAAACGAGTTGAAGGGAAAGCTAAGACACCTGTACAAGTTAGTTTCTAGGAATGTGACTGATTCTTCTCGCTTTCTTTATATTCTCAAGCTACTCAAATGCTCTTCTTCCATTCTCTCAAAGACTTGGGAAAATTAAACCTTTCGCTTTTGTTCCAGCAGTGGGTCTCAAAAAGTGAGGCTTCTGTAGTTCTCCAGTTATGTGGTACTGAACATGGAAACGGGAGGGATTCTCAACCTTACAGGAATCTTCTTAACAAAAACGTGGATGGGGAGGTTAAAAGAATAACAAACTTATTTTTTGGAATAATCTTTTTGAGTGCCTGAAGGTCAAAGCAGGGCAGATTGCTTTAACCACCAGTTGCACCCATAACAGCCAAATACAAATACAGAGACTGAACCAGGTCGTCCAGCTTTTAAAACTGTAATATTTTAAAAATGTGGATTGGGACCTAACAAGTTGTGTTGGGCTTCTGGTTTATAAACAAAGCTATGAACAGAGACAAAGGCATCTTACTACATTACATTTTTAATAGGGCTGGTTTTTACATTGGTTCTATGTATCGCAATAATTTCTTCTTCAAAAAAATTTGACTTCAGTAGAACAAATTTTGCTGAAAGCAGAACTCATTATTTTAACACACTTCAGAGGTGTTTAACACCCAACTAGCCTTGTGTATTAATTGACAGAAGCCAGGATGTTTACACAAACTAGTTTTCTGAAAATCTGTGACTGGTGTTTATACAGGGGTTTTTATCCTATTCTGATCCCAGCCTCACAAGCAACTAGAGAAGTGGAATATAATCTTTTGAGTGTTTATACTACAATTGTCCTGTTAGTCTTAAAGGTATTGTAAGACTTTTTTCCCCCTTAAGTCTTAAAGTAGCTAGTATATCAAAAAGGATTGGTTCACCTCTCCTGTCAGCAGAGCTAAAATGCCTGTATGCAGTTCTCTGTTAACTGATGCCCACATCATTGAAGAACATCAATGGGTGGTGTTGGACAATAAAGTCAAGCTTTGTGCTGGCTCATGGCTTGAAGTACAGTACGCATATTGCTGCCATGTGCCCGCGTGAAAACCTGCTTGGCCACAGTTGATAAGGATTCCTTTGAAATACAGTTCCCAGCCACACCTTTATTTAATTTAGGTCCCATCTTTCTCCCAGCACAGGATTCAAGGTGGCTTACAGCAAATGAAGGATAAAAAAAACCCAACTATGGGTACCAACAATGAGTACAAGTTAAAACAACTTTAAAAACTCTGTTAAAAACTGATCTGAACATTTTAAAGATAAAAGCCCCACATACCCCATTAAAAGCTGCTTCTGCCACATGAGTTAAGAGCCAAATGCCTTTCTAAATAAAAAGGTCTTTGCCTGCTGACAGAAGAGAACAGAGAGGGACAACTGAACCTCTTGCAGGAGGGAACTCCACAAACTGGGAGCAGCTGCAGAGAAGTCTCTGCTGTTTCTTTACCAAACGTGACTGTGATGGCAGTGAGACTGAGAAAAAGTCCACCTTAAAAGACAGTGGTGTTGTGTGCCTTCAAGTTCAAACCACCCCATTATGCAGGCTCTAAAGGGCAGCAAGTGGGAAAGGAAAGGCAGAGCTTTTCCATGCGTAACATCTTGAGGCAGTTACCTATTTGGACTAGGCTGGAAAGCTGCAGATAATTTTGGAGAAGAGAAAGTTTGTGTACTCTTTAATGTGCATACAGTACAGGGTAAATTCACAATTTTCTCTGACAGGCTGTATGAAGGCCTCTCAGTTGTAAAGATTTAGATCTGGTTGCTACTCTATCAAAGGATTACTCTAGTACTTTGAGTAGCGCCTCCCTAGTATACAGTACTTATGACCAGTTGGGCAATATGTTAGGAGGGCAGTTGGTATCAGTTGTTCTGTACTGGAGGAGGGGATTTTGTTCTCTAAATGCAGTTTCTTATGAGGAACAGAAAGTTTGAATTGTGACATTTGGGGCTGTTGCATCAGAAACACTTTTAAAACTGGTAGTTGGAAACTGTGGTGATGCTTTGTCTTCTGTGTGCTTATTGAGCTGAACTAGGTAATTTCATTTGCAGCACTTTTAAGACCTATTCATTTTAGTATGAGCTTTTGAGGATTTCTGTTCCCTTGTCTCAGTGAAGTCAATAAATAATCATGCTAAAAAATCAATCAGATGTACTACTGGACTCCTTCCTTCCCCCTTTTCTTTTTATGCAGTTAGCTAATTTTTTTCTTTGCAAATAAAGTAATAATTTCAGTAGCACAGCTAGCACCATGTCAGTCCATTAAAATGTATGGAGGAAAGTAGTCTTAAATGTGTTTCAGCAAAGCTGCTAGTTACAAAGTTTGGGGGAAGGGAAGAATAAAATGCTATAGAAAACAGTCTGCTTGTTGATATTGTGGACTTAACTTTATGCTTTCTCTCTTTTGACAGGAGAATGCCACCAATGAGGAAATCCTGAAGTCACTAAAGCATGTTCGCCCAGGCAATGGGTATGAGCCCAACTTCACTGTGTTTGAAAAGTGTGAAGTCAATGGAGAAAATGCTCACCCACTCTTCAAATTCCTGAAAGAAGCTTTGCCTTATCCGCATGATGACCCTGTCTCTCTGATGAACAACCCACAGTACATCATCTGGTCACCTGTGTGCCGCAATGACATCTCATGGAACTTTGAGAAGTTCCTCATTGGCCGTGATGGGAAACCATTCAAACGTTACAGCAGGCGTTTTGAAACCATCAAGATCCAGAATGATATTGAAAAGCTGCTTCAGTAAACTCCTTAGAGTGAACCAGATTAAATCTTGCTGAAATCTTTCTACCTCTTTGCTTTCAGTTAGGCTTATCCTAGGATTGAGTGTGGTAACTCCTATGTTACAGTAAATTAAATGTGTCCCAAACTAAACAGAAGGCAATCTGATTATGTAAAGGAAAATTGGTTATGTGAATTCCAAGAGCAAAACTTCCTGGAATTGAGGAGTCGGTTTTGATGCTGTAATGTCAGCTGTGAGCCTTTAGACATTTCCTTCTGTAATATGCTGTCAGTTGCATCTTAGTTGCTAAACATGCTTTAGTGTTAACAGGTACCTACAGCACAGTATCTCCATTAAACCCATGAGATACAGACCAAAGTCTTTTCTTTATCCCTGTTACACGTACACATGAAACATCCCAGATGTGTGAGTATTTCAAACATTACAGTTTAGTAGTTGACCAATTGCCATTTAGTAGTTGACAATGTGTAACATGAATTAGTTAAAATCATACTTTGTGAAACAGCAACATTCTGGACTACAAGACTTTTATGTCCTTTATCTTCACTGTCTATTTTTCTATGACTTATCAGCTGTTTTCTTGATAGTAATTTTCTATTCTCCCTCAAAATTTTATACATGATAGTGCTTCTTCTAAACTTTTGAAAAGCACTTGATCTTCTAAAGTTTTGTGTGTGCAGCTGTAGTAAATTACAGCAGGGAAACAGTTTGAATGCAGCAGTTTGTGAAAATCACTGCAACAATAAAAAGCCTGAAAACAATACTTTTTGTATGTTATTATGAAATTAAGTAGATTGGGGTACTAACTAGCAACACAGATTCACTTAACAAATTGTTCTAGTTTTTCTTTAGGTATTGCATGGTGAAGATACCTTACTACTATATTAAAATGTTCCAACAGTTCTCTATAATCTGTGATGAATGCCTTAAACTCAGTCATTTTGCTAGATGTCTGTACTGTCTTGGTACAGATTAGTTGGATTCATTTTTTAAAAAACTCAGGATCAGTTATACATAAAAGTAGAACTAATGTATCTTAAAACAATGTGCTGGTCTATACAACTCAGATACACATCTGAAGAAATATATCTGATAACCAGTAAAGTATAGCGGAAACCCACTATATTATGTAAATCTAGAACCCCTTTTAGAACAAGTTGCTTGATTTAGGTAACTGCAAGAATGGGAAACAGACATTTGTAACTTGAAATTTCTCTTCAGGCCAAGACACCTTCTAATCGGGCCCAGTATATTATGTTTCCAGGTAGCCAATCCATAGGAGTGGCTACTAGTACTTTCCCACATAAGTATAGTTGAGGAGTCCTATGTAGGACATCAGTTCTACATCCCTTTATATTAAGCTTATTTTTTTCCCCAAGAGTAGCATCTAGATCTCATTGCCCATCATCCTCAAGTCAAAATATTAAGCAAGCTGGTTTAGAATTCACTGGTTGGGGCATTTATACCACAAAAAGTGAACTAGTAGCTTACAATAAAGCAATTATATATAAAACCTTTGGAAGCCCTTCTCAGGGTATAGCAATTAGCAAGCAAAAAGGCTTTCTATGAAATTGCTTGCTAACTGCTATGCCCTGAGAAGGGCTTTCAAAGGTATGAAAGAGCAAATATGTAAGTATGGGAGTTTGTGATATTTTAGGCAGCTTGGCTCCGAGCTGTTTAATGCTTCAAGTATTAAAATCAGCACTTAGAATTAACCCTGAAAATCAGCAGTTTGAAATAACCCTGGAAATCAATGCAAATGACAAAGCAATATGTAATCTGATTATACTACCCAATCTTTTACAACCTTTTGCCTTAATTTGAAATAATTTTGCTTAGTGTAAATCCGAACTTCATGGAGGGTTATTTCCTCTTAAGTGTGTTCAAAATATTGTGCTTCCTGGGGTGAAGGACAAGATACTTCTCCCTCAAAAGCTAACTGCTTCAACATGAGTAAAAGGCCACTTTCTTCCATCACTCTTAAAACAACAACTATTTACATGGGGAGAGAGATGCAAAGCAGATTGTCTTCGCAACACTTCACAAGCACCTACTGGCCATTGCCTGATACCTGCTTGCCACCAGTTGAGACCAAAACCATGGGAGCATTCCAAGAACAGAACGATGCATATGCACCTGCTTGGCCTGGCTACCTTTCTATTACCTTGGTCAGGAGCAGCTTGTCTTTGGCTCTTGGGAGAGGGCAACTAAATAGTAACTCCCAGCCTCCTCAGACCAAGAACAAAAAAAGATGCCACAAAAGTACCTGCTGTCCAGTTGGGTTAATGATTTGGCTGATACCATGTCTCTCGTGCAGAGGTTGGAACTGCATGGCTTTCTGGATGTTTGTTGAACTGAAATTCCCAGCATGCTTAGGCAATAATGAGGAATGTTGGGAGTTGCAGTTTAACAACATCTGTGAAGTTCTAAGGAATTCCTATGGCTGTCCTCATAAGTTAATCACTGCTCTGGTTACGCTGGGGATGAGCACCTTCTGTCCTCTGATGGTGGATTGCAAATCCCATCAGCCCTAACTAGGATAGCAAAGGGGAAGGAGATTTGCAGTGTAACATCTGGAGAACCACAAATTTCTCATCCCAGCTACAGGACTCTGGTCACAGTCCAAGTTAAGCTCCTTTTTAAAAAACCAGACAAAAAGCCTTCCTAACGTGACAGCACAGGTCCCTGCCCCGGAAAGGAAACCTAGGCCATTTCCACACTACCCTCTTATAGTGCTATTATTCCGCTTTCAACATTCTACGGAATCCTGGGGCTTGCAGTTTAGGGAGGGGCATTCAGCATCCTCAGCCCGGGAGCCCTTCAGCCTCAGGAAACTACAAACCCCAGGATCCCACAGGATGCTGACAGTGGAAGAACAGCACTACGACAGTCTAGGGCGGAAATGGTTTCCTTCACTGCGAAATCGGGGCTTTGCCGGCGACCCGACGTTCTCAGGCGCGAGCGCCTCGGCGTCGACGTCGCGCCTGCGCAATGCCGACCTCGGGCGTGTGACCGACGAAGGATATCCGCAGTTGGGAAGGGCTGGCCGGCCGGCAGCGCGCACCGACATGGCGGCCGCCGAAGTAGGGTTAGAGGGCGGCGGAGCCACTGCCGCCCCGAGGCCGGACGCTGGGACGCAGCGGGCTGAGCTCATGCCGCTTTTGGGAGCGCCTCTCTGGCCGGGGGAGTCCTGGTGAGGAGCCTGCGGCGGCTTGTTGGGAGGCGGCGGCACCGGCGGCGGCTCCTCCTCGTTCGGGCTCTCGGTGCCGGGCTCGGGGCTAGGCCGTGCGCGCGCCCCCTCCGCGCGGGGGCTGCTGGTCTCCGAAGGAAGCCGCAGGGAGGGGGGACCGGGAGCGGGGGGCCGCGAAGGGCGGCCGGGGGCAGCTTCCGCGGCGGCTGCGGGGAGAGCTGCTGAGTCACCGCCCGGCGACTCCCACGGTGCTCGTTGCTCCTTGCTTGCTTCCCTCCCTCCCTCCCTCCCGTTTCCCTTGTCTTAACGAACCTGGAGTTTCACACAAACGCGCACGCTTTTCAGTGAGTCTTTCGTTTGATCCGTAGGTATCTGATTGACAGCCGGTGGTTCAAACAGTGGAAGAAGTACGTGGGCTTTGAGAGTTGGGACTTGTATAATGTCGGAGAACCTAATCTCTACCCGGGACCGATTGATAACTCAGGGCTTTTTGCAGGTAAAAATTGTAGCAAAGGGGTGGAGGGTCAGGTTGCTTAGTGGAGTGGGAAGTCATGGCGTTGGGGAGGGCAAATGTCATTTTCCACTCCTGGAATGTGCTTGGGGGGTGTTCTCCCTTCCCTTCCAGTCTCTTCGAGATGTGTTTTGTTAACACTAAAGTAGAATTTGGATTTCCCTTGTTTCTAGCAGCTGTTGTAATCGCTGTTGAATTAGAGACTGGGAGATTCCACCCTTAAATTAGTGTCTCAGCCATTAATGCTCACACCCTTCCTGCTGTTTGTTTGCTCACTTCCCATTGCTTCACTTACTGCTGATTGTGCAGATTTTTTTTTCTTGTATGGAAACAGATAGAGAGCTAAACAGTACATCTCTCTGTGTTGTTTGACTGGTCACGAACTATTATTAGCTTGGTGTGTTTAGTGGACCATTGAATTTTAAAGTGGTTAGACTTATGTACTAATTTGTAATATTTAAATTTCATAATTCTTTCCTCTTCATTAAGGCTTTAGCTCGCCATCCATTTCCTTAGCTTGATGCAAGGCTCAGGTTTGTGGTATGCTGACCTTGGTAACATGATAAACCTAAAATCTAAATACCTTTTAATATGGTATTTATGTTGTCCCCATTAAATGAATAGCATTAGATGTTTATTTTTTAAACACAGGATAGTCTGAGTGAAAGCTCGTTTAGGCATGGCTATTTGAATTGCCTGTGAAGATTTTGAGAAATCCCTGTTTAACTGCTACTTTGAAGGACGACTGTGTGTGTTGAATTTTCTGTTAATCTTCCCATGTGTCACTGTCTACATCTCCTTTTAGATTCAGAAACTCAGACTTTGAAAGAACATCTCATTGATGAACTGGATTATGTGTTGGTTCCTACTGAAGCCTGGAATAAATTAGTAAATTGGTATGGCTGTATAGAGGGACAGAAACCAATTGTGAGGAAAGTAAGTATTTGTGATCCTAGTATGACTTCTGGTGTAGTCTGTACATACGTGGTCAGAATTAAGTCCCCCTGAGTTCTGTGTCCACAAATCTTTCTCTCTGATCAAGCAACAAACATTTCTGCATTGCCTTTCTTTGCCTTTCTTACTTGTATGCTGCAGCTAGAAGGGTATAGCTTTGGGGCTTACAGCTCACTTGTAATCCTAGCTGGGCATGTTCTGTCTTTCCAAGCTATACACATCTATCACTATCCTAGCAACTTGGTGCATTTTTCTTGTGATGTTGTTGCTGTTTATGAGCAGCAGGCAAATCTGAAGTTTATTGGTCATAACTCCTTCCCTTATTCTCCTATAATTTTTTTAGGGAATTAGTTTAATTTGTGGGAGCATCTCAACAATGGAGTTGGTGTTTGTGCAACTTGCCCACAAAACCACTGAGAAGCTATGGCATCTTTTCTAAAGTGAAACAGTAAATGCTCTGGCATTTAAAACTCTTGTACCTATCTGTTTGAAATTTGCAAGGCGTTATACTCTTTTAAGGATCTAGTTGCCCGACCTTATACTCTCTTGAGAAGATATCTGAGAACAAGAGATAGCTGCCTTTTTCCGTTGGATACCCATGGCTAAAAGCCACTGTGAACATCTTTTATGTCCAGAAAGAAATATACAGTTTTTTAAAAATCTATATTTAAAGAAATACAATTATTGATACATTTCTGAATTAGTGAACTTGAGTGAGAAAAATGAACTACGATTTTATACTAGACGAAGTTTTTTTCTAAAAAAAATAACTGGATAAAAATAAAACTGTTAGTCTGAATTGAAGGGCTCCTATTGTGGGTGTTTAAGTAAAATGTTTTGCAGTCTAGATGTTTGTAACTGACTCACAAAAAGCCTTTTCTTCTTAGGTTGTGGAGTATGGTATGTTTGTGAAGCACTGCAAAGTAGAGGTTTATCTTTTGGAATTGAAGCTGTGTCAGAACAGTGATCCTACTAATCTTGTAAGCTCTTATTTCAGCAAAGCAGATACTGTTGGTGAGTAATTCTTAATAGCACAAGTTCTCTTCAAACACGTCTACATGCCCTACAATATTTTTTATAAAATTAAATGGAGCGAGAATACTTTGCTGTTTACTAGAGGTCCTTTATAGTAATTCTTTTCATTCTGTTGAAAATAGCTAGTTAGTTATTTCCTATTAAATGGTAAATACTGTTTTTCCTCCCAGTACTCATATATCATTGCAAAATAGTGCACTGCTACATTCTAGTGCTTTGCCCTTAGCTACTGCTAGCAGCTATTCTGAACTTCAGATGCTCCTCTTGCATAAGAATAATTGTGCTTGCAGACTAATATACCAATTTCAGCTGTAGATTATTTTTCAAAATGCATCCAGCATAATTTATTATGTTTAGTTTAAAGTGAGAGTATAGCTGGCCATCCATATTTGTGGGTGTCACTTTCATGGATTTGATTATTTCTTAGTTTCTCCAACTCCTGCTCCCCACCTCAGGTATTTCTTGTCCAGAGAAGCCTTCCCTTTTGGTAGCTCCGATCAGGCTGCACAGCCCTTTAAAAACTCACTTCTGGTTCTCTACTCCTCCAACCACTGCCTGACCAGCTAAGGATGGCTTGCAGCCCAATTTCTCAGCACTACAAACCCTTTCCTGATGCCTTCCCCACACCTAGGGAAGGAGATGGGGAGGGGAAGGAAATAGAGGGTCACGATGCCGACCTACCCCCTTTTGCTGACCTGGTTTGGACCCTGGGTGCCTTCTCTTCCCACCATGCTTCAGTCCTCTTTCCATAGACACACATACATATTTTGATATTTCAAATGAGCCATATACTTTTCATTTTGATAATTCAAGTGAGCATGTACTTTTCCATTTATTTTGTACTGGCAAGGAAGTGTGTGGAACAATTGCATTTGAATATGCTATATATGTTAGCACTTTATAGAAATATATCACATAAGAATTTCATCCTTTCTTATCAGCTACCATTGAAACAGAGGTGAGAAAACAGTTTAATATTCCAGATGGAAAAGAAATTAGACTGTGGAGTAGATACATGAGTAATAGCTATGAACAGCTAAGCAAACTCGACAGCACTATACAAGATGCAGGTCTCTACCAGGGACAGGTAAGGAGTCTTTGTTTGTTATATCCTAATTGTGCGTGTGTGTATCTGTAAATTCTGCTACTCCCTGTATGGGCTGTCAGAGGAGATGGCAATTTTAAAAAAGATTAATTTGTATCCAGATTTAATTAGACTCATAATAGTCAACAGTGCTGAAGTTTGCTGATAACTTTAGTCGGCTTCTATAAGTGTTCTAACATATGGATCTAACCTATCATATAATCATAAAAATGATCTGAAACTTGAGCCAGTTTCTAGTGTATTGGGCCAGGTGAGGACAAAATCTAGTTGTCATGTGAATGCTGCTGAATTCACATCTCAGCTGCACTCGTATGAAGCAGCAATTTAGGTGAACTGGCACCTGCAAGAAGGGTAGGAGTGGAAATTTCGTAGCCTCATGGTGACCTCCAGCTTCCAGCACTCTAGCCGGCGTAGTCGGTAGTGAGGAATGGCAGGAGTTAAAATTCAGCAGTATCTGGAGGGCCATCCCTGATGTAGGGCTATTCATGTCATTGTGAGAGTTGTGCGATTGCCATGGCTTGGAGAAAAGCATGCAGCAATTACAAAAATTGCAGATAAGAGAACAAGCAGTCTCTGTGTGCAGAGTGCTGGTTCCTTACATGGTAAAGTTTTGTAAGTCGTACTGGGCCAGAAGGTTGGCTGTGGCTACTGTGTTTCTTTTGAGCTACTTATATGGGATTAGAGGCTGTTTGCTATTTTCGCCCTTTCTCTAGGAAGCTTTAATTTGAATTTATGTGAAATATCCCAGAGAACATAACACTGCCACCTATTTTTGTTTTTCGTTTTCAGGTAGTGTTAATAGAGGTGAAGAATGAAGACGGTACTTGGCCAAGACAGTCTTCACTGACAAAGTAAGTATTTATCCTTTTCATTTTCTACACAGTGGCTCAGTGTACAATTGGTTCTAGGAGATGCTATCACTGTTTGACCTGGCATGGTCCTGACTTATTTTTAATTCTCTCTACTGTATTTTCATTATCTTCTGTTTTGTTTTAATTTTTAACTATTTAAGAGCCTTGAGGCTGAGGAATATAATTTGGGCATGGTACAGTAATCCCCCCTTATCTGTCAGGGGATACATTCCAAAACCCCCTGTGGATACCTGAAACGGCAAGCAGTACCAAACCCTCAAGTTTTGCAGGGACCATAGAGAGGCTTCATACTTTTCAGTAATGTAGGCCGCATGAATGCTGTCACTTGGACACCAATATTTTCCATTTAATACTTTCCATTTAATATTTAGTTTTTTCAGACCATGGGTAACTGAAACTGTAGAAAGTGAGACTGAAAATAAGGGGGAGATTACTGTACAGGCAATTTTAACCTGAAATAAGAAATCACTTACTTGGAAAACTAGTATGAGAAATGTGGTCTACATTTATGTTCTCATTCCTGTAGCCTTGAATAAAGAGACAGTGAAATGCTCAGCCATTTTATTAAAGAGCTGTCTGTTCTAAATACTATTTCGTTCTTAACTGAGCCTTTTGCCAAATGGTTTTCAACCTCCTGAATGTGTGTATTATAACTAGGTGAAGTAATAACATGTGAGAAATTACAATATGCTGGGGCAAATAGTGCTAATCTGTACATTCATCTGACCATATTTGCCAGTATATTAGACACACCAGCATTTAAATCGCACTTGATTTTCCAAAGGGTATTTTTTAGGGGAAAAAAATTGTACCCCGCCAAGGCAAAACACATAGGAAAGGAAGGGGGTGAAAGAAGCACCCAGGCGAGGATTCCCCCCCCCCGCTTTCATTTTGCCTTGTCGGGGAGAACTCTGCACTGAGGCAAAATGCATAGGAAAGGGAGAGGGGCGCAAAAGGAGTGCTTGCAGGAGGATTCCCCCACTTTCCCATGTGTTTTGCCTTGATGAGGAAGGGAAGGGGGAGCAAAAGGTGAGCTCCGAGTTCTCCCCATGAAGGGAAAACAGAAGGAAGGGGAGTGAGGAAGCCTCATGGGAGCCCTCCTTTCACTCCTCTTCCTTTATTAGGCATTTTGCGTTGGTGTGGAGTGGGGGGCAAAAGGAGGGCTCACGATGACACATCCAGTGTCTAAGATGCACCCCATTTTCAAAGGCTGTTTTTTGGAGGGAAAAGTGCATCTTATATGCTGGCAAATATGGCAATTTATAATGGTTTAGATCCAAAATTAACTGGAATTGCGAAGACCTGATTCCCAGCTCCTGAAAATGATTGACAGTAGTACAGTGGACCCTTCTCCCTCGCAGTCTCTGCATTCAGGAATATGAGGTTGCCGTGCTTCATTATAGCCAATGGATCCAGCAGGTGATTGCCCACGCTGCCAGAAGTGCTCATACATTGCGTCTGTTGGCTACAATGGGTCAGTACGCTTCACATTTTTTGCTTTACACTGGGGTTCTTGAGACAGAACCCTCGCATATATGGTGGGCATACTGTACTCTGTTGTGTTTGGGCTGTTACGCAGTGGACTGGAAGGAAAGAGAGGGTCTGTGAAATTCAAGTATAGAGAATTTCTACAAACAAAGCAATTTGGTGGAGAAATGAGGACATTCTGTTATATGCTTTGTACAAATTGTGTAGCTTTGAATTGTGTGGAAAGGAAGACAGGAAGGAACCTGAACTGACTCTAATGGCATTTTGGCTACTCTGGAACTATGTGTTTGCAATTCTGTTTTCCACATATAGGAGAGGAAAAAAAAACTTCTTATGATAGAATTGTGGCTATCAGGCATTATGTCAGCAGATTAAATCTATTCTGTCAAAGCATGAGGAACTATTATGGCTACATCAACAGAATCAACTTTGTTTAGCTGTGTGTGCTTATGAAAACCAATGTTGGATTTTTCAAAAGAATGTTGGATAATTTACCTTAGCGTAGATTCTAAAGCTGCTTTTTTCCCCTAAACATAATGTGGCAACCATGGATTGCTTTGGTCTTTAAAAGAAATTAAACATTTTTGTGAGATGTTTGCAGTATTATTTGTTTCTTGCCTTTCCACAAACTAAACTAAGCATGTTGCCTTGGGTGTCATACTGGGAGAAAGATAGGATACAAGTTAAATATAAATGAATACATTTTATAAGGCAGTAAACTGGCACAGTAAATAGCAGAACTGGTTTTTTTCTGTAGTGCTAGCATTGTTATCACTTACTTGTTCAAGTACATTTTACACCACCTTTCCACTTCAGAAACTATTCAGAGTGATTAACAAAAATAAGTTAAAAAATAGTACTACAAAAAAATTGAACAAAGGCAGATGACAGTATTTTTTTAAAAAAAACCCAACAAGCTAATTGGATAAATTAAACATTTGCTGAAATGAAGGCATCTTAAACATGTGGTTGAAAGGATACCACAAGGGAAGCAAAATAAACCTCTCAGAATAGGAAGTTTTATAACACTAGTATTAATGAAGATAAGATATTCTGATGCATCCCTGAAGACCCACTACACAAGCAAGCAGAGTGTGCCAAAGCCTTGATGTGATATTCTGTATAACAGAAGTCATTGCCACTTTGCCCATTCTGATATCTGGACAGCTATATATTCACAGTGTATAACTCATTCTGGCCTAGAACACATCAAGGTTCATTATACTTTCCTTTTCTTCTTAAATGTCACATGTTGTTGAATGAACAAAATCAGTTTCTTTATAGGGCATGAGATGTTGTATCCTGTACCTATTATAGAGATATAATTTTTATAAACAAGGAGGGAAGATTCTGAGAATTTACAAGACGTACATTTTGCTTAGAATAATTTCTATACCATTCACACTGAATTTCTTGCAGAAGAATTTTGTCCCCCAAACTTGTTTAAAAATGAATTCTGTCTTTTAAGTAAGGAAAGCCAAACAGAAACAAGAAAGCACTACAGAAGGCTGTTTATGACTATGCCAGAAAATATTTAAAAAATTGATTTTTTCAACTCATGAGAAAGGGATTTTGTTGTTAAACAGTAGTACAGTAGGCCCTTCACTTTCATGAGGGATAGAGACAGAGAATGTTCGCAAATGTCAAAAAATTGCAGATAGGCCAGAGCCTTCCCCCCATGCTCCTGCCTGTTGCGGGGAATGGGGAGGCCCCAGGGCATGCAGAAAGGATGCGACCTTGGCCCTGCATGATCCTGTGGCCCTCCTCCAGAGTGCTCAGGCCCAAGGCCCACAGGAGGCGGCAGTCTCCGGCCCTGCAGCCCCTGCTGCCTGCTCTGGAGTGTCCACAGGAGCCCAGGCCCCAGGATGTGCAGGGACGCAGCGATTGCCGGCCCTGCATGAACCTGTGGGCCTGTTTTTGGGCACTCGTGCAACTGCAGGCCCCAGAGTGTACAGGGATGCCGCGATCGCCAGCCCTGCGTGAACCTGTGGGCCTGTTTTCGGGAGTCCACGCAGATGCAGGCCCCAAGGCATCCAAAGATGCGGGGATCACTGGCCCTGCATGATCCTGCAGGCCTGCTCAGGGCAGCCTGTGCAAGCCCAGGCCCTGGGCACCCTACACACTTCTGTGCGGAGGGCCTGGAGTATGAGGGGGAGAATGGGGGGCAGCGGGCACTTCCATGAATAATCAGATCCGTGGAAGTGAAACCCACAAATGTGGAGGGAGAACTGTATTTAGAAATCAGTTGCAAATTATTGCAAAAAATATTTTCTGTATCTTTTGTGTTGTGTGCCTTTAAGTCATTTCTGACTTATGGTGACCCTGAGGTGAACATACCGTGCATGGGATTTCTTGGGGACAAGAGTGTGTGATGTGCCCAGGGTGACCCAGTGGGCTTCCTTTGGTGAGTGGGGAATCATACCCAAGTCTCCAGAGTCATAGTCCAGTGCTCAAACTGCTGCACAACACTGGCTCCTGTATTTTTTAGGCCAGTTTAATGTCAGTTTAAAAATGCATGTGATCCACTAGATTCATGTCACTCATGAGAAGGGAAGCTGTTCTCTTGGAAGATGAAGTAGGTTTAAATTAATGTATGCAAATACAGTGGCCCCCTCCCTCTGCACATATGTGAGATTTGCGTGAAGCATCGCATCCCATTATAGTCAATGGATGCAGCAATCATGTAATCGTGGTACCGCAGGCATATATATATATATCAAAACCTGCACATATAAGGAGGGCACAACTGTATGCATTTCAGGAGCTGGTTTGCACCAGGTAGGATCAGTGATGAGTGTAGCCTAATATTGTCTACCATGCCTATTTACATATCAAACTCAGATTCTCAAGCATGGATCTTTCTAAGCCATCAGTTGGAGATCTCTTAGTTGGAACTGAAATTTAAACTCAGGGACAGTTTACAGAGTGCTTGATCATGTTGAAACTGGCTACCATAGTTGCCATTACCTCACTGACTAGGAAGCAGTTGCCTGGCAACTTCAGATGTGTCTGTCTGTTAAATATGATTGTTATTTGACTATAGGAATGTTTATACAGAATCAATGGAACTGAAAACCTAGTACTTTTCATCTCTCATTAAAAATACTTCTCTTGATCTGATACTTGCTGTCATTCTGTTTTACTGTGTTGGAAATCCAGAAATACTTCAACAGGTTAAAATATTAGATATAGTTCTGCAAAAACTGACAAACATGTAAAAATAAAAACCTGGGAAGTATTACTGCTTCTTCTTTTTCCCAGATCAAGCACTGCAACCAGTAGAAATGTGGCTACCTCTTCAAAATCATCACCAAGTTGTAGCTCCTCAGTAGTTGCCTCTTCAGCCATTACAAATGGTGATAGCAATAACTCCTATGGTTTGAACTCCAGCCATGGCAAAGGGTAAGGGCAAGAATGTGTCTGTGTTGTTAACATAAATTCCTTTCTCTGAATACCTTTTATACATTCTGTTCTTTATTAAATAAGGTCCTGCCCTGGAGGGAGTCATGTTTGTCATGTTTGCAAGCTAGCTATGTATTATGTCTGCATATAAACAGGACCTCACTTTTAAAGGTTATAACTTGGATTTCATGGAGCTGTTAGCATTTCTTTGCCAATTACTATTCCATTTAGACATATCCATTCTCCTTTTTTTTCAAAACAACCTTTTGTTATATAGTAGCTAATGGGAAAAAGCTGCAGCCTGGTATCAGTCTTCAAGTCCAAAATACGTGCAGTCAGGATATAATAGACTCTTTAATGCAGGGGTGGGCAACTGCCAAGAATGAGGGACCTCATTGGTCTTCCATGGGACCTTAGAAGGCTGCACTTCCCATCCCCAGTTTTTTACTTTAAAAGCTCCACTAAATGGAGAACATTGCACCATGTTTTGGGGACTTCAGTGAACCCCCAGGGCATGGAACAACATTTTTAGTAAAACAGTTTCCCCCATTTTTGAGTTTGTGCTGGGGGGCTCTAGGAGCTTCAAAATAGCTTTGAGCAGCCTGGCAGCTGCACTCTCTTCACACCTGCCCTAAGGTATATATAGACTAGTCTGGTTAACTGGTTAGCATTAGACTTAGGCCCCAACAGTGCTATTACCTAACTGACTAGGAAACAGTTGCCTGGCAACTTCAGATTTCACAATTATAAAATGACAGTGGTGTTATTACTCAGTAGTAGTTAGAGTAAGAATGAGCAAGTATAGAATTTTAAAAAAAGGAACCGTGATAGAGCTGAAACATAAAATAGAAGCTAATCCACGAAGAAGGGATTGTTACCTGCTAACAAAATAATGATGTACAAGTTGTTTACAGTAATGTCTGTACATCAACAGAGCAGCATCCATTAGTGCAATTGATTCAGTCTCTCTGTGTAGCCCCCTGCAGTTTCCCCTGGGTCTGATCCAAAGTTTAGAGAACACTCCAGACTGGGGCCGACACGTGGGGGACACACAGGCAACTGCGGGGAAGGGTAATGGAAATGGACATTCTATTTCATGAGGATATGTCTGGTCACACCATCTTCCGTAGAGGTTAAATCATCCTAGGCAACTTCAGATTGGAAGTGAAAGCTCACTTGAGCCCTTCTCTCTAATGTTTAGTTTTTGTTTGTACAGGGAATTTTTTGTAAGAGGGGAACTTTCATATGGTACATTTTGTTCAGCTTCCACGTAGATGGAACACTTTAATCGCCCAAGTTGCATTCGGTTGAGGAAATTCCACTGAACTAAACCTATAAATTAAACATTTTATGACATTGTCGGTTGGAGAGTTGTAAGCAGCATTCGTGAGTTTAAATAACTTTTCATGGACAGTTTTTTTTTTCCTGATAAAAATGTGTTTGACAAACTCTCCCAACAAATACTGCATTAGTGTCAGTTACTTTTGTTTTTGGAAACAAGAAGGGCTGAGAGCAACTCAAAACAAATGTTACACCTCATGTGAACATGCATTTTCTAGCTCTGAAGGTTCTATATTGTGGAATAAGCTTGAATCTGCATCTGGAAATGATCCTCTGGGCATGGGGCACTTTTATAGCTATTAGTATATTGGAATTTTCTCTGAGGCTGGAAAAACCCCAAGGGCACTCAGTAGAAGTTTTTGTTTGTTTTGTTTTTTTCCCTGCCAAGAAAGAGATTAACCTTGTTTGCCAGTGCATCTGCTTCTGGAGAAAAATGACCTGACCACAACTCATCACACCCTAATAACATCTAGATTGTTTTGTATGTGAAGTGGCCTTTGAGAAGTGTCTGGAAACTATAGGATTTTGTTGATTGGAGCAATCTGCTTTGAACACACAATGCCTGTTCTTGACTAAATAGTTAAGCTTCTAACTTGTTTCTCAGTCCAATTCAGTTTGTTCATTTTTATCATATTTAAAGACACGAATGGTCTAGGTCTGGATTTAGGGCCTAAATCTAATTGTTAGTCTCTGTTAGAGTAGACTCAGTGAATCTTACATAACTGTCTACTAATCAGTGTCTAATTTATTCAGTTGAGTCTACTTCTGTTGGGATTAACAGTTGGATTTAGGATTCATGCTACTTGAAAATTGCTCATAAGAACCTATCAACATATTGGATATGTTGTTCCAGGTTTCCACACTGTTGGTTGTTCCTCAGTGGTGGCATCAACATTTTGGAACTTTCTTCTGAGGGTGGTTTCTGTTGCTTCTTCCCTGGTAGTTTTTAGATGACTGGCAATGACACTGTTTGTGTTCAAGAGCTTTCGGAGTCCTGTGATTGCTGATTTTTTTGAAAAAAAATGTTTGTGTGCTTTTATATGTATGTATGTATGTGGTTGGATGGGTGGTTTAGCTTTCATTTTATTTTATTGGTTAATTTTAGTTTTGTGATTTTTTTGGACTTTTTTTAATTGCCAGCTGTTCCCTGTAACGTAAAGCAAAAGGCAGGACACAAATACTTTAATAACACTCACTTATGCAAGTCTCTGCTTGTAGTACAATTAAAAGGGACGTGAACCACTTTACAAGCTGATTGTATTTCATTTCTTAAATTTTATTCGAGTTTTGAAATGTAATTGCACAGAAAAGAAAAAGAGAAGAGAAGAAAAAGGAGAGTAAAGGGAGGGAAAATATGTAGGATATACTGACGTATGCAGTAATATAAGCTGGTGATAATGTATTTTCAAAAATACATTTTCTTGAAGATCCTTGTAAAATACATATCCATGTAAAGGTGAAACCCAAGATCTTCTGACCACTGACCAATAGATGGTGAATATTTTTCTTTCCAGTCTTGCTGCTTGTGAAAAAAGGTCTGAGTGACTGATTTGATAGCATAGAAATGTGCACGGTTAGCATTAATTGCCCTATACCTTTTTGTCTGGTAGTAAATGACTTAATGGTGTCTCTTCTTTTACAGAGGCTCTAGCTTCTCTTGCAACTTCTACAACAACAGGGAAAGCCCTTCACCATCACAGCCTGGCCTCTGTGGCCTCAGTAACCTAGGAAATACGTGTTTCATGAACTCAGCATTACAGGTAAAGAGCTGGTAGAATACTTCAGAACCTATGGTTGCAGCCTTGCTATTACTAAAGTTTTATAGTTTCTCTATCTTAAAATGTGTAATTCTGTTAGCTTGTTATATACTTGAAAAGCTACATAAGCATAACTGTTTGGGGGCATAGAAACATAGCTAGCTATCCAGGGATTCAGATAGTGATTGATCTCACCTGGAGCGTGGGTGGAACCTGGCACATTTTGCATATGTGAATAGTATCTCCCAGGGAACTGTGGCACCTTCTGCTCCAAAGGAGAAGAAGCTCCTGTGCCCGCTGATGATTAGGTTGGCAAGGAGGTCCTCTTCAGTGATGGCAGATTTTAGAACTTCTGCTTTAGGATGTATATGTAATCTTATAAAACAGACTTGAAGAAAAATATTGAAGTCATTTTTACTCCAGTCTCTTTTTAGCTAACTTGCTTACTGTGCTGGAAAATAAAGAGCAGTGTATTAGGCTTTTAATTTTGAGTTCACTTTTATATGCTTGTTCTGTTCTATGGTTGATTACCTTGCTGTGCTAAGAAAGTCTACCTGCTGTGGCGGCAGAGATGGGATCCCCTTGAAATTGTATCTTGAAGCAGTATTTCTCTGTGGTAGATGGGATTTTTTTTTTCTGTAGTGTGCCGGGGCCAGATCATATTTGTGTCATTGTCAATGTATTTGCATAGTTTCCGGAAAAATTGGCGTGGACTGGCACTGGTCATAGACAACCACTTTGAGTTGCATTATTTTGTAGTGTTTTGATATTCTACGTGTTTTTCTAAAATCGGTAGCCTGCTTTTTGGGGGTAATGTTGCATGAAAGCCAGAGTAAAAATACATTAAATAAAAACATATAAGCTAATATATATTCCTGTTTTCTTCTTCAGCAGAATTTATATGTAACACTTACGTTACCTTGCAGTCTGATTCTGCAAATTGTCATCTTCTTGACATTATCACAATCTTTATTATTACTTTTTTTGCACAGAAGTAGTTGTTGGCATGGTTTTCTTCCTTATGTAGTTCTTCTCTCTGAATGTTCTTCTAGTGCTTGAGTAACACTCCCCCACTGACAGAGTACTTCTTGGAAGATAAGTATGAAGCTGAAATAAATCAAGACAATCCTTTAGGAATGAGAGGAGAAATTGCAGAAGCATATGCAGAACTCATCAAACAGATGTGGTCTGGAAGGTATACTCATGTGGCCCCTCGCATGTTCAAAGTAAGTAGGGGAAATGACATTCTTGTTCTCATGGTTTACTGTACGAACTTTAGGAAGCTAATCCTTAGAGAAAACCCTTTTTTCATGTCTTAGAGCTTTCTAGCTTAAAAAAGCTTAGTCTGAACTACAAAAATTTCCAAGCTTTGTAATGAATCCCAAGCAGTATTGCAAATCACAGGCGAAAATCGTGTGCTTAGAATATTTCTGACTTTTGAAGATTTTACCTGTTTGCTTCATTCTTAGAATTTGAATATGGAATTTACTAACTGCATTTTTTAGAAATTAATTGCACACTGAGTTGCTTTGAATTATTTTAAAGAAATAATAGATTTACTCTTTTAAATCTTACTGGCATCATGTCAAATTCAGACAAACAAACAAAAAATAATCCCCATAATTGGGAGTACTGTGGTAGAAAGAAATAAGAGCTGCTAATCAGGGCAGCCAGTTTGTAAACCAATTACATTGCAAATAGAATTGAAACAGAATATATCAGGAGAAAAGCAAATCAGCTCTGTAGGCCAAACATCCATTAAAATAAAAAAAAAAACCTGCTTATCAGAGGAAGGCTACTAATAAGGGCATTAAATCATTCTCCCTTCAAAGGTAATTCCAGGGTCTAAGCATAGCAGCTGAGGAGGAGGCTAGAGTTCTTGCCAAAAGTGTGTAGAATGTTGGTGAGACATTATTCTCTGAAGGTTCTCTCCAGAGAATTTTAACACACATGCAGGATTGTATAGGAGAAACAACTTTTCATGTAGCCTGCCCATTAACTGTTCAGAACTTTGTTAAGTTGCAGTCATTAGCCATTCAGAACTTTCTTAGTTATAGTCATTAGTCAGCCCTTGAACTGTGCTCTGTAATGGGCATGCATCTTCCTTGGTATGGCTACCATGAGGGAAAGGAGTTTGATGTCATCCTTGTGTTGATCACAGCTTACCCTAAGAAGCCCCAAGCGTCTCTGCCCAGAAGTTCTGTGCAGATGTTAGTTAGCATGGGGAATAGAAGCCTATGGAGATCAGAAGCTGGTTGCCAAAAATGTTGTACTGGAGCCTTCCAACTCCACCTTTGAATACAGACCTTCCAAAAGGTCTAGAATTTCCACCCATTCCCATCCCAGCCAGACAATCCAGAAGGATAGTGTTGTTTACTGAGAGATTCAACAGAGGTAAGTAAGACATTTACCTCCTGACAAAGATCATCTGCCAGGATAATGTGGGAATATGATGGAGTTGGAGAACTGATATTGTGCTGTCACTTTGACATTAACGCTGTTGGCAAAAACAGAGTACAACCACCTGCCTTGAATTTTTCAGAACTGGGTTATGAATAACTGCTTTTTCCTTCATTGCATCCAGATTATATGCAGCTTTCCTAATTGGAATTAGGAAAAAGCAATTTTAGTAAAGTTAAATTTTATGCTGGTGTAACTGTATTTCTGTGTACCAGTTATGCGTTTTCTAGATAAAGATCAACCAGTCACAGAATGAAATCTGTATTGGATACTGTGCTTAGGCTAACTCTAAAAATGTTTAACTACAAATGCAGTTGGCCTTGTGCTAGTGAAATAATATAATTGGACAGTGTACTATTTATTTGCTGATGGCTCTCTGAGAGTGTGTCTCTACAGTTGCTATGGGTGTTGGAGACATTTGTTCTCCTTTGTTAATAAAATATACAAAATGGAACCTATTAATAAAATATCTGTTTCATTTCTCATTTGCTGAGATCTTTCTATTTTCTATTTTCAATTTTAGACCCAGGTTGGCCGCTTTGCTCCTCAGTTTTCAGGGTACCAGCAACAAGATTCCCAGGAACTCTTGTCCTTTCTTCTGGATGGTTTACATGAGGATCTAAATCGAGTAAAAAAGAAACCCTACTTGGAGCTCAAGGATGCTAATGGCAGGCCTGATTCGGTACAGTTTAGACAGAATCTTCTGTTGGGGGTTAAGTTGCAATATAAAAAGAATGTAGCAGAAGGAGCACAATCTTTTCCACTTTCTTACTGTCTGTCTTCCTAATGGAATGTCTGTACCTGTTTTTCATCTTAGAATTTACAACTACTTCCTTTTGGAAAAAAAATTGAGATCAGTCCCTTGCTTATAAGACTGAATATATATAGAGCCTGATTTGGGTGTAACAGTTTAGGGTTGTGTACACAATCCATGCATGAGATTATACACACTTCTGTCACTTCCGAGAGATTAGAAGCATGCACTTGTAATGTCTAAGCTAAGCTGAAATGCTCTCTCTCTCTGAACTCCAGGTAGTTTAAACTCTAGTCAGTACAAACAGGTGTGGTTCATAAATCACTGTTTATTTCTTCCCAGTTTTAACTAGGTAATTTGTTGCCTAGAATTGTCTTAAGTTCACATGTAACAGGGAACTCAATTTGGTTTTAAGAGGCAGACTGAGGCTGCTTATGCCTAGTGTATTTCATGATAAACCACAGCTACATTTGAAAAGACCCCTATTTCTGTAATCTTCCCTAAGGTGTTGCCAAAAATATCAGTAAAGGAATGAATAAAAGGCATATGTCATCCAAATGATGGAGGCAGCAGTAGTACAGTAAAATATAACCAAAGGAATAGGAACAGATTTAAAAACAGAAACACAAGCCAGGTGAAGCTTTAAAAAAAAGTCCAACAGCTAAAGTAAATGACAGCATTTTTACAACTCAGTTTATGAACTAAAGGACTATCTAAATAAAAATGTCCTTGCCTGCCAGTGGAAAGGGTTAGCTAGGCTTTAGTTAGTATGACATTCTAGCTCTTTGGAGCAACCCTTAGGAGAAGCCCTTTCTAAAGTTGCAAGTGTGTTTTAAACATTGCTGGTAGAGTTTTGCAAGGTCTCAGATTCTATATGGGATTCTAGGAGATAAGAAAATCTTATCAGATAACCCGGTCCCAAACTATGTAGGGGTTTGTCATTTCTGGCATCTGCATCAGTTTCTCTTCTACTTTGTTCCTGCTAGTCTTCAAGGCATTTTGTTTTTTAGTATCTTTCCTACTTTGGAAATTTTGCAAGCAAAATTTTCATTTTAGCTCAGAACTTACCATCATATAGTGCTTTTGGTTGTCAGCAATCTGCTGTACTTTTATAGGTGGTGGCAAAAGAAGCCTGGGATAATCATCGATTACGAAATGACTCCATCATTGTAGATATTTTTCATGGTCTCTTCAAATCCACATTGGTCTGCCCGAAATGTTCTAAAGTTTCAGTGACTTTTGACCCTTTTTGCTACTTAACCCTTCCATTGCCCATGAAGAAAGATCGAACGATGGAAGTGACCTTGGTTTTTGCAGATCCACAACAGAAACCGTATCAAGTAAGTAGAGATTTTGGCCAGGCTTGTCAGAAATATAATCTGCTCTAAGGGAAACAGTCAAATCTCCTAAAAGGGTTCCAGAACCCATCACATGATTTGTGGAACCTTTTCTCTTCAAAAGCAATAGAAATGCATGTACCAATTATTGGTGTGTTTATGAAAAATTGTTTATTGTGTTCTAGTAATAAAGGTGGTTAGAATTATTTAAAACATGTATATGCTGTCTTTCCATTTCATTGTGATATCCTGGGCGAAGAAGTGCACAGTCTGGGTATATCTATGACAGATCTATGACAGTATATTAATCAGCTGCACCTATGAAAGTGGTGGGATGTAGGCCATCGCCACCTTATCCATCAGTTACCCCTATGCAGTAGACTCATATTTTCAAATCCTATCACCAAGCCATTGGTGACTAGCACAGCTAGCACTTTGTGCTGGAGTTGGAAATAGATTGTAAAACAGTTATAAACTAGATCCCATGCTGAGAGAAAGCTGAAATACAAATAAAATAAAAGCTGGATGTAATAATTGGTTTTGATCAAAACTAGAGCTGAAACATTGTGAGTCCTTTTCAAACAGAGGCTACAGTACAGTAATCCATCCTATAATACAGTAATCTGGCACTGATGTACCTAAAGCATTTGTAATGCAGATTATATTGATGATCTTCTAGTGACCATCATTGTTTTCAGAGAAACTAGAAGACTTCAGATGTAAATACAAAAAAAACTGGATTCTCTTCATACTGTCTATGAGGTTTCCGTATTCTGTTTTTCTAGAGTTTCTTTCTGTGGAATTAATTTAATCAAACTGAAATACCAAACTGAGAAACTGCAGCTTACTTGAAAATCCACAAGACTGAATTCCCTGTCTTGACAAAAGCAGAACTGATTATTTGTGGAAATATTTTGTCTAGAATTTGTATTTTTGTCAGGTCTTATTTTGCCAACTGCAAGTTTTATGTTCTGTTCGTTTCTAGTATCGAGTAGTGGTACCAATGATGGGAGGTGTATCTGACCTGTGTGAAGCGCTGTCACAACTCTCTGGGATCCCTGCAGAAAACGTAAGGATAAGTAACGATGGCAGACAAAATTTTGTACAAAAATATTACTGCTTAGGATGATTCTAGATGCTTGAAAATGAATTTTAAGGAACAGTTTAATAATGTGACTATTCACATAGAATTAATCTTTTTAAAAGTCCTGTTCATATTCACAAAGACTGTTGTTCCTGAGTTCAGATTTAAAGAGCTTTTAAAGTTTCTCTTTAGGGCAATAAGTGAGGAATCAGACTACTTTCTGCATATTAACTTGTTTGCCCACATCAGAGCAAGAAGTTCAGTGTCAAATTAACTTTCCAAAAAGAACAGGTTGTGAGCATGATTACATTCTCTGACCATGTTCATTTTCTGTTTGATTTAAAAACGAAAGATGTGTAGCACTATTTTTGAAATATGTCCCCCATTGGTTGACTGAGGTGGAAAGTTAAATATAACAGTAAAAGAATGAAACCTTGCCTTTGTTATTGTTTCTTTCTGCTGCTTCTAATAGCCAAGCACAATCGCAATTTAAGTTCTGTAAATCACGCTACACCTTAAAATGATGAAGCAGCTTTGATGGGAAGTTGAGTTGGTGCAAGAACCAAGGGATTCAGGAAGGTAAAAGAGACAGTGGCAGGATCCTGCAAGCAGTAGTACCCATGAGCGAATCTTATTTCCTACCTGTTTCAGCTACTCTGATGCTAATTAAAAGGCCAGAATTTGAACAGGTTTGGACATCTGTTTCTTGTGTATCTGTGTCCCTCAAAAGTCTTTAAAAAATCTGTTTCTGAACAGGTTCTTAAAGCACAGTAAGTTCATCTTTTTCAGTTTGGGTATTCATTCTTACATATTGCCTGAATACACTAAAGGCATCAGATCTTATCTGATCTTGGAAGCTAAGCAGGGGCAGCTCTGATTAGTACTTAGATGGGAGACCACCCACAGATACCAGGTCCTGTATGCTGTATGTCAGAGGAGGAAACTGGTAAAACCATCTCTGAGTATCCCTTGCCTAAGAAAACCTTGTGAAATTTCATGGGGTCACCAAGTCAACAAGCATGTATAGACACACTTGTTCTTACATACAAACAGACAGACTTTTACAGAGTTCAGTAGCCTGTTCATTGGTTCTTTCTATGAGTGTTGGACCACTTAATTTAGCATTGTGCATAATTGTCTGCTAAGCATACCTTGTAAGCCACTAACAGAGAACTCTCTCAGCATTGCACAGTGTTGAACATGTGTAAGATAAGTTATTCTTCACTTGGTTTGAATAGCAAGTGATTTAGATTATTTTATGTTATTATTGTTCTGTTGTTTTGATTAGATTATCTTTAATTCTCACTTCAGTTTCAAATATTTACTGTTTCAGATGGTAGTGACAGATGTTTATAATCACAGATTTCACAAAATTTTCCAGATGGATGAAGGCTTGAGTCATATTATGCCAAAGGACAATATCTTTGTGTGAGTACCACAGGACAGTTAAAGGGGTACTTAAATGGTCTTTATTACCCTTGGACTTTTACACTGATATAATGATATTATTCCCCAAACATCTAATGATGATGTAGTATTTTTTACATCATGGTGCTTTCTGATCTTTGTAATATATGGCCTGCTCCCCTTGCTAAGTGGCATATTTGAGAGGAATACAAGTAAATTCTAATAAATGTTCAGATGAGCGCTAAATCTGTGCAGTGAGACTTACTCATTGGTAGTAAACTGGCAGTTGAAAATGTATCAGAAGGTTAAATTATTGATCACATCAGGCTGTTACACATGAAATACTTGTGACAGTTAAACCTAGATCTTGCACACCTAGCTCTGTTCTCTCTTGCCTCTTTCTTCCAATATCCTATCAGTCTGAAAGCAATGTGCATAGTCCTATAAAGTGATTATGTTAACTCCATATCAACGTTACTTTGTACTTTTGTTCTAGGAATATGTGTTGAACCCATTTCACTGTGATGGGCTAGGTCAGTTTAGATCAAGTTTAAATTGGCGTTTACTTAAGGAAAGATTTAAGGAAAAAGCATCTTGGAAAGTAAGCCTTATTCAGCTGTTTCGTCTAATGGCTGTTTGGAAAATACTGTTTTTAGGCAGAGTTTAGGTGTCTTAAGAGGTGCAAATTTGTTTTTAAACACTAGCGGTGGCCAAAAATGTATTTATAGTACTGCAATGAAATGTGAGGACAACCTACCAAACAAATGTGGAACTTTTCAATGTAAAACTGACTTCTAGAGACAAGATCTAATTATTTATTTTATATGCAGTGTGAGGAGATCAAGACTTTCTCAGTTCTGCTATGACCATGCATTGTGCCAAAACCTTGCTCCAGAAAGTTTCCATTACACTGTGGTGGAGTGGTAGTGCTGAAATAGTGGATGTGAACTTAGAGGACGAACTTGTTCGCTAAACTTTCTAATAACTGCATCAATACTAAATTAACATAAATGCATCTTCATATACTTGACCTTTGCTTCCTACAAGCACCTTTTATCTGGACAGAGTCCAGCCCCACCCCCAGCACTCATTGATGATGCCTTTGTTAGGCCGGCCAAAAGGTGCCAAAAGAATAATAATTATGCTAGCCTTTGAAGTTTACTGGCTTCTTCATTAGGTGACAATGGTACAGAATTCATACAGGGGAAAAACTGATATTGTTGTAGTCACAGATTGCAGGTCTACCTGTTGCTTGCTTCAATGTTAACAGAGTGTGTGAGGCAGACAAAATTTATACCCTGCCTCCCCACCCCAGAAAGAGAAGCTGAGAAGTGACAGAAGACTATGAAATGTCAGTTCTCTGTTGCTGTGTAAAATTTCTTCCTTTGACTTCAGGCCTGTCCCTGGTTGCATACAGGCAAAAACATTTCCTATGTTGGCAATGTCCAGTAATCCTTTCAGGAAGGTTCTATGCTGTCATGCCTGCAAAAATACTGCTTGTGTGACAGGCAGGTGTGCCAGTGGAGCCAGGTGAGATTGCTTTACCTTGTTCCTGAGAATTAAATCCCTCTGTGTGTGATGCAACAACAAAAAAAGCCAATGGATTTTTATGCTACTTCAACAGAAGTGTAGTGTCCAGATCAAGGGAAACAGTGGTGTCAGTCTTATGCTGCTATGATCAGACCTCACCTGGAATACTGGGACCAGTTCTAGGCACCATGGTTCAAGAAAGATAATGGACAAGGTAGAACGTAGAACAACCAAAATGATCAAAGGTCTGAAAACCAGGCTTTGTGAGGAACAAGTTGGGTATGTTTAGCCTGGAGAAGAGTAATCCACTTTATCCATCTTTAAATATCTGAAACAATGTCCTGCAGAAGAGGACATAAGCTTGTTTTCTGCTGCTGCTGCTGCTGCAGAGACTAGAACACAAATAAATGAATTGAAATCACAAGAAACATTAGGAGGAACTTCTTGATGGTAAGAGCTGTTAGTGTAGACTGCCTTGGAGAGTGACAGACTCTCTTTCTTTGGAAGTCTTTAAACAAAGGGTGGAT
This sequence comes from Iguana delicatissima, assembly GCA_948472985.1. Taxonomy (NCBI): domain Eukaryota; kingdom Metazoa; phylum Chordata; class Lepidosauria; order Squamata; family Iguanidae; genus Iguana; species Iguana delicatissima. The sequence goes on from CAOKZL010001413.1 coordinate 855,598, forward strand.
CGTTCAGGATTGCTGTAGTGGTGTGTTTCTGCATGGCAGAGGGTTGGACCAGATGGCGCTTGTGGTCCCTTCCAACTGTAAGATTCTGGAAGATTGCAAACAGTACATTCTTTTCAAGTTAGGATTTCTCTGCTTACAGGTGTGTCAAGTATCCTCAAGTTAGAAGAATTTAGGTTGAACTACGTTGGCCATTATTTAAAATCAAAATTCCAAAGTACACATTGCAGGTGCTTTCAGATGTCCTGTCAACTTAAAGCAATCCCATGAATTTCATAGGCAGGGAATTCTTGGAGGTGATTTTACCAGTTCTTCTTCATGGTCTCTGTGACTTGCACAAAATCCAGTCATCTGTGCCTGTGCAGTGCATCATTCAACATCTTCTAGAGCTATTATGTAAACATTTGGGTGTAGCCCCTTTTCCACTGTTGTGCGTGACCAGCACAGTCCTCTTCAATCCCTTGGTTCCTTTTCATCTGCTGCTGCAGCAGCATCTAACTGAGTTTCATTTGATACAGCTTTATGGTAATTCTGGTTTGGGTTTTCTCTTTTGACTTCTCTATGGATAGCGTTTTGGCTTAGGCCATTTCTGCTGTACACTGGTATAGTGCTATTATTCCCCTTTCAACCTCCTATGGGATCCTGGGGTTTGCAGTTTAGGGAGGGGCCTTTAGAATTCTCAGCCAGAGGGGTCTTTGGCCTCAGTAAACTACAAACTCCAGAATTCACAGGATGTTGAAAGTGGAATAATAGCAGTATACCAGTGTAGGGCAGAAATGGCTTTAGATTCTTTGGCTTTGGCTTCTGGACTTGTTTGGCTTTGATAATGGGCTTCATTTAATTTAGGTAGTTCCAGGTTGCTGAGTTGCCTCAGGGATGGCTTCTTCACCATCTTTCAAGAAGGGCACTTCTTTTGAGGCTAAGATCCCTGAAAAAGGTGGCATTTCAGCTATCTGTTGTGCCTGCGTGCAGGTCATAATGTAGGAGTCTACATTCATTGTCCTGTATTCACCCCACAGGCACACTGGAACTGCCCCTTGAGACCAAACCTCTCCTTTGGGAGAATGGTTTGAAGACTGCTGGTACAGCATTAGAGAACAAGCTGCCCTATTCAGCCTCTGTGCAGGTTGCATTGGGCTGTTCACCAATGACACCACATTCCATGGCACCAACTGCCTCTGGTTCCTCCGTTCAGGCGGCAGTGAAGATGTTTCTTAGCCTAGCATCATAACTGAGTAGGCGTTGGTGGCTTGTCTTCCATGTATGTGTTAATCTTCCTTTAAAGCTAAGTTGACAGCCATTGCTACATGCTGTGGTAATGAATTCCACAGATTAACTGTGTGCTTTTGAGGAAGTGCTTCCCTTTTTCTGTTCTGAATCTCTCTCTATTCATCCTTATAAAATGAGTAGCTTTGCAAGTATGGAATTCTTTTACATAGATCAGGTAGTCATTTGTTTCATTGTTGGAGTGGCAAATTAACTAGAAATCAGAAATGAAAGAGATTTGTGTAATATTATTCCATGATAGCTCACTTGAACAGTACATATGTATCAGTAAAAGACTGTTAAAATATATATATAGCTTTATATTTTCCTTTCGGGACTGGGCTTCAGGACATGTGTTTAGATTGGAAGAATGGCACATAATGAAGGGATGAATTTCCTCTCTTCCAGTGCCTCTATTGTGTTTAAAACCAAATCAACCTCCTTTTAAAGGGGATGGAGAAATTTTGGGAGAACCAGAACTTAATCTGTTTGAGGCCGTGATTTCTTTTGTTTTGTTCATTTGTTTTCTTCCCTTTTGGACTGTGATACTTTGCTAATACTGTTAAAAATACTGGAAAAAAATTTCCTTAGTGTTGTACAGCTACTGGAAGCACTACTAAAATCTGCAGTATTATTTTCTCTGTTGAATTCTTCTCCAGGTTTGTCATGTACCTTAGTGGTTAATTGTGGAATTGGCAGGTGCCTTAGGGAACTTTGTGAGTGCAAGGAGAGTGTGCACTTTAAGCTTAGACAATTACAGGAAGATTGTAGTGGTGCTGCTGTCTGGAATCCAGCAGTTCTAAGGAAAGATGTTCTTCTGCTGAGAAGTAAATTGACAGATTGTAATAAAAGGTGATCTGCAAATCAATCTGACAAAACTACATCAACATGGGCTGTTTGTGCTGAATTGTCCAAGACTAAATTAAAAGAGACATTAGCACACAGCCCAGAAACTCACTATTTTTTCCCCTTAGGTCCCATGATGTCCAGCCCCCGCTAGGCTTCTGCTCCGATGTAAAGCCCCAGCATGCACCATGATGGTGATGTCACATCACCCAGGATCCTGCTGGAGCATGGAGCCAGCCTACAAGGGGTCAGGTAAGTTTTTCTGTCAAACTTCAATATGCAAAGATTTGTTTCCTTTTTTCCTCCTCCTATCCCTGGTCTTGGAACATGAGCCAGAGAGAGGTTAATATGTTAATACTGACGTATTACATTTGAGTGCCTCTGTTCTTTTAGCCTGGATAAAGGAGGCCTTTGGCATATACATTTAAAATTGATGAAACTTTGCCAAAATGGTTTGCAGATCATCTTTAATTTACAGAAAGGTGTGAAATCTCAGCACTGAATAACATGTAGTCTCATGCCAGTCCGTTGACCCATATTTATGTTTATTTTATATTTTTTTAATTTTATTTTACTTTGTAATGTGTCTTATCCAATATTGTTTGAAAGTGATAGAATATTGAATGGCTATGGCAGCTTTGAGTCTACTGCTTTGTTACATAGCTGATTATATAGTGAGAGAGGTACAGCTGTTAATGAGAGGAGAATATGATTCTAGGAATGTTGCTTCTTCAGATTGTACTCTCTGGAGGTGAATTATTTTGCTCTTTGCCTTAAAGGTAGCCCCAGGAATGATTAGGATTATTTATTATTCATGATTTTCTAGCCTAGTAGAAGCATGCTTCAAATAGTGCTGAAATAATGTGAGTAAGAAGCAGTGGATCAGTCCAGACTTCTGAAAGAGAAATGGGCACAGTTGGTATTTTGGTATTTCTAGATATTGGTGATATCTAGATAACGTTGATATCTCTAGATATTTTGATATCTCTAGATGTCAGGGATTCTACATACAGAGCTGTTTTCGCTGCCAGATGTTTCCTGTTAATTGAATTGCATGATAGTAAGCGTATGGGTAATAAAATTCTAGCAGTATTTAGAAGCTGTTTCTTTTAAAAAAGTAATAAGATTGGGGTATGCTGAATGGTGTCTCCCTATATGAGCTTGGCCAAGCTCTGAGATCTGTGGCACAAGGCTTTGTCTTGGTCCCACTACTGTCATAGGCACACTTGTGAGGATGTGGAAGAGAGCTTTCTAAGTGGCTGCTGCCAAGTTGTGGAACTCTCTTCCCTGAGAAATCTAGTTCACCTCCTGCCTGCTGTATTTCTGCTAGACAGTAAAGACCATTTTATTTTAGGAAGTGTTTGGTTTTTAATATCATGTGGCAAATGGAGCTTTTAATTGGAGGTATTGTTTCTTTTTTATTATGTGTTTAAAGTGTTTTTAAAACTGCTTTTAACTTGCATTTTTAATTTGTGTTATTTGAAATAGAAGTTCAGTTTAATTGTATTAACTTTTGTACTAAGAGGTTTTTTTAGTTGTATTGTGCTTTTTTAAAAAGTTATGTGCTGATTTGCATCTGGTGCCAGATGCTACTTAAACCCTTCCCTCATGCTGAACTTCAGCAGTGCTCATCCCCACTCACAGAGTTTTATATTTGTATATAAATACATACATATATATATATATATATATATAAATATATACAAATATATTTTATGTTTATATACTCCCAGATTTAGATTTGTCAAGTTAAGCACTGTTTGATATTTGTTGCTTTTCCACTCCCTCTCCCAAAGGTGCTTTGTATAAAAGGAAGCAATCAGAGTTTGCGGTGCTCTTATATGCTTAATCAACACGTTTCCTACTTGGGTGTGTAGATCTCCAAACTTGTTCTTCAAGTGTGATATCAAAGAGCATCATGATTTTGTCACAGTATTCCATTGGAATACTACTGTGGTGGTGTAATACTACTGTGGTGTGACTGCTTAAATGGAAACATTTTTTAGATTAAACAGGAAACAGAATGAGTTAAATGATGGCTCTTGAACCTAGAATTCTTTTTACCAGAAAAAAAAAGTTGATGAACTTTGTCCCTGGGGATCTGCAGAGCCCTCACTGGGAGTTCATGAAGCCCAGCTGCTGAATACCGTAGAATCATAGAGTTGGAACAGACCACAGGGGCCATCAAATCCAACCCCCTGCTATGCAGGAATACCCATCAAAGCATTCCCAACAGATGGCAATCCAGCCTCTGTTTCAACACCTCCAAAGAAAGAGACTCCACCTCACTCCGAGGCAGCATATTCCACTGCCGGACAGCTCTGACCATCAGGAAGTTTTTCCTGAGGTTCAGATGGAATCCCCTTTCCTGCAGCTTGAATCCATTGCTCCTTGTCTTAATCTCTGGAGCAGCAGGAAACAAGCCCGCTCTCTCCGCAACATGACATCCCTTCAAATATTTAAACATGTAGCAGCAGTAACAGGGACACAACAGCAGGGGATGGTGCGGATGCTGAAATGGCTCCCTCATTTGCAGATGAGGGAGGAGTTTGGGCATGCACACATGCCTGCTGCCACATCCCTTGGCACCCGCAACCCCCACTGCCACATCTCTGAGGAAAGGGATATGGCAGCAGACATATGTATGCACCCAAACTATGACTCTGGAGACCAAGGTTTGAATCCTCACTCAGCCATAGAAACCTACTGGGTGACCTCAGGCAAGTCATATTTTTTCAGCCTCAGAGAAGGGCAAAGGCAACAAATCTTGCCAAGAAAACCCCCATGACAGGTTCATGTTAAGGTCACCAGAAGTCATTTTTCAAAGGGAGAGAGATGTGATGGCTAGAAAAAACTTCCGCTATACTTTGTTGTTGTGTGCCTTCAAGTCACTTCTGACTTATGGCAAACCTAAAGTCAACGTATCACAAGGTTTTTCTGGCAAGATTTGTTCAGAAGGGGTTTTCCTTTGCCTTCCTCTGAGGCTGAGATAATGTGACTTGCCCAAGGTCACCCAGTGTCTGAGCAGGGATTTGAATCTTAGTCTCCAGAAGCCTTTAATAAATTAATATTTGCATGATTAATCTGAATTTAAATAGATAAATCCTGAGTTATGTCTTGGGGTTCCCGGCAGCAAATTATATTTACAGGGAGTCCCCCATAAAGAAACAGTTCAGAACCATTGGACTAAATCACCAGACACCAAAATATTGAGATCAAGCAAAAGAGTCTCTCTCTAAAGGTACATATAGTTGAATTTCATTTGGTGGGTAAAAGATTTTAAGTGTAATTGTGCCAGCAAGCAAAGTGCTTTTGCTTTCCCATTTGGAAAAGTGATGATAGATCAGATCATTACAGGATATTGGATGGAATTGGGGATTTGTGAAAAATGTCAGTGGGTGGGAGGCCTTCCATGCTGTATAGTTTTGAGGGATGGAACTGAACTGCCTTGCCTCTCCAGGAGGCTTGGTCTCATTTGAAACAGTCCCAGGAAGCAGTATTCAATTTCTTCCCTTTCTTGCCCAAGTTTTGCACTTGCCTGGGTCTGTGGGTCTTTTTCTTATCTCTGGGTGTCCTTTCTTCTCTCTCATCTTCTTGCACGTACACACATGTGCATGCCCACGTATAATTGTTATGGTATCTTTTAAGCAATGAGCTTCTATTGGCTGATAAAACATTATTTCTAGCAATTTATTGTGAGTTATTATTCAAGTACTAAATATTTTAAACAATATTTTGGAAGTTCTAGTCTTGTTCATGATGAAGGATAACGTTTATGTAGTCAAGAATGAGAACTGTTGTGGAGCAGTTCCCAGACTCTGTCAGAGATGTTGCTGGATAACAAGTCTCTTTGTGACTCTAGTTTTTGTCAAGGATTTATCTGTTATTGGGCAGGTCTTTGTCAACCTGCTGCATGCACAAGTTACTGTTTAATATCTCTAGTCCTTGTTCTTGCTCTTTAAAAAGATAAACTTCCACTCTAGTTTTTGAAAGTCTTTGTTATTCTTGTGTTCATTGGGACTTCCAGGTTATTAATTACAAAGGAATAAAAAGTAATTGATGCAATTCATTTTTCCTGGAAGTGTAATATGTTAGTAATGTTCTTTGATAAAATATTTTATTAAGATCATAGGATTGGTTGTGCAATCATAACTTAAGTCTTTTTAGATTGTGAGCCTCTGGCAGGGCCTCCATGGCTTTTCTGTTTTCTTTGAACTAGGTTTATGCCGCTTGCTTAGGGTAACAAAGGCGAAATGTAATGGTATGGTCAGGTGAGAGGTCAGAATCCACTATAAGTTTAAGAGTTGTGATATGAAATTGCTTGAGAATGTGAAAACTGACATGATGCTAATTCTGAAGAACTAAAATTGGTCCTTTATTTTTCTCTTCTGCAGATATGAAATTTGTAAGCCTGTGGAAGTTGGTGCTGAATGTGTTACTCTTTCAGTTTACTTCAGAGAAAAGAAAGCAAGACAATCAAGTGCTACTCTAGGGACTGTTCTCTATGGCCAGCCACTACTCTTAGTTGTGCCCAAACATAAGCTTACGCTAGATTATTTGTACAATGTTATATTGGAGAGGATTAGGTAAGTATAAGTTCCGTCCATACCATAGGAGTTTGTTTATTTGAAGTGCAGTAACACACACTTTTCTAGTTACTCTGCAGCAGCACTGCCTCTGAAGAGGTGACTGTAGTGATAGTGTCTGAATCTGACTGCTCCTTATTAAAAGCATGAATAATCTCTCTTTGGCATCCACTGTGAATTAATCTATATTTGAGTTCTACAAATTTATCATGAAGATGTTCATAAAAACTGCATAGGCTGAAAATTGTAGGTTTTTCTGATAAATACAATAAATATGTTATTCAGCTTCTTCCTGTAGTAAAGGAAGATGAGTCTGAAATTCTCCTCTTCAGGGGAAGATAATATTAAATAGTAAATAGTAATATTTAAATAGTAAAAGAGAATCTAAGAATAGCCTGTTACTAATAGCAGCCAGTCAGATGAGCTCACAAACAGCACATCAAAATGGTGGCCATATTCCATTTACTGTTGTTGTGTATGTGTTACATAGATTTAGCTTTCATGATTAATTGTCACAGCTGTCTCTTTTTAAAAAGAACTATCCAAGTTTACAGCCATTACCACACAATACAGTTTAATTCGTGGAATTATCTTAGCACACTTTCTTCTGCTTATCTTGAGACTACCATAGTGTGCAGAATGTATGGTGCTCTATATGCCAATAGACTCTCACAATAATAGTATCAATAACAAACCAGATCATAGGGAAATGTGCATTCATTTGAAATCTTTTCTCTCAGTTTACATGCTTTTGGTTTCATTTAATTTTCCTATTTTTTAGCAAATTTGGCATTTAAGATTGTTTTATATGTGTATGTTATTACAAACTAGCATATTTACCCCGTGTTGCCTGGGATTTTGTTTTCTCATAGGTAATACTCATTAGAAATACTTAGGAATTACCTTACCTTACCTTAGGAATTAGATGTGGTTGAAATACACAGATTTGAGATCCTGTGTCTCTAATTCCCCAAACTGTCTTGTCCAGTATCTGTAATTTTTCCCTGTATTTCCCAATCCAATCTGTATTCCGAGTTATTAACATACAGAGGTTGGGTTCCTGAGGGAATATGCTGCCCTCTTCCTTGCTGCTAGGTCTTGTCTCCGTAGCAGCCGCCCAAGCCCAAGAGCTCTCTGGCTGAGAATGCTAAAGGCCCCTCCCTAAACTGCAAACTCCAGGATTCTGTAGAATCTTCTCAGGCAGCCAGCCATATGAGGTCTTCTCTGCCTGACATGAGCAAACAGACAAACTTTTACTGTTATATATTAGATGAGGAAATATTTCTTTATTTTACATTATCTAATATACCAGTAAAACTTTTTGCCGCCATTGAGAATGGATAGTGAGTGAACTTTACAGGATTATTCTCTCATTGTACTTGTTTTTTAACTTCCCTCATTCCTTGATAAATTACCCCTTGCGTTAGTGTTCAATGATTTTTTTTTCAGCCGTTATGTAAAAGTTCCTTTGAAGGAAGACTATCTTGATACCTGTCCAGATAATGAGACTTGTAATGGCTCCAGTAGTGTGTCTGAAGGTAAGTTCTTCTAAAATTGTTATTATTTAGAGTAAAATCTGAGTTTAGGATATGGAGGGGATATTGGTAGATGTTCAGGTACATTTTGACTGATTGCTGAGTTGTGGTGCTACATAGGGTTTTGGTCAAGCTTTGCCAGCCTTCAGATAATGGTCTTTTAAAAGAGAAGGGATTGTCTAAAAGATTGGACATCAGTCTTCAGCTTCAAGTATTCTGTTACTTTGGAATATTCTTCACATAATGTAATGTACTACATATATTCTAAGTTAAAACTCCCAGTTGCCACCTTATATACAGACAACTTTCCTGTTCCTCTCTGATAAAACAAAATGCCACCCCCAAACTGCTATTTTAAAGAGCAGTTTTTAATTGCTTATCAGTTTTTCAGACAGAGGACGTACAAATGCTGAAGGGAGCTAATTATGTTGAGTTAAAATAAGTGGGAGATAATCTTGACATATATTCCAGGTGAAGTTGAAGAGATGGAACATCAAAATGGTGAGGAAGAAAACAAAGAGAAAATATTAGAAACGGATGCCTGCCAGGCAGAAGTCTGCACTCAGGTTGAGTCAGGAAAAGAAGGCCTGCACCACAGAAAGCGGCTCTTCACCTTCAGTCTTGTGAATTCCTATGGGACATCAGAAATAAACTCCCTTACAACAGAGGGCAAAATCCTCAAGTTGAGTTGTAGGTATACATCTCTAAATACCATCCTAAACACATCTCATCTGTGGCAGATTTTATGAGCTGCTATTCTTTTTTTCCTTTTGTTTTTTCTTTTCAGCCCATGCTACTGTTGCTATTGACTGGGATTCTGACACTCGGAAGTTGCTTTTTGATGAACAAGAGGCACAGGTGATTAGCTTTTCTTGTCCCCCTTTTAAAGGGCAAGGCTGGGTGCTACTGTGGCTCAACTCCTGTTTCCAAGGAGTAAGGCAAGATGATGTGGTTTCTTTTGCCCATGTGCATTTATAATAGTCCTGAGCAAGCAAATATTGGGAAAGAATATTGAGGGTGGTTTCGTTGAAGAAGTTGTTTTGTAAAACCAGACTGCTTATCTGAACTACTTTTGTGCAAGCAATAATGGCTGCATCTTGTTCCTGTAAATTGTGATTTGGTGTATTAAAAAAAGTTCTTGTCATGAGACAGAGCGCACGAGTTTCTGGCTCCTCTAGATTCTTCCAAATCAGTCCTTTTCTTGTCTGAAAAAAAAAATAGCACCTTCACCTTTCCAGACACATTCTGCATTGCTATTTAGGCTACTCACATGATTGTTTCCTTTCAGATGCCTGTTATGCATAAAAAGTAGCATGTGCACGACCACGTATCATGACTCAATGTTGAAGTTATGTGAGGAAAATAGTCATTTCTTGTATGTTATGGAACACATGTGGTACATGTATTTTAAGGAGCTGCTATGCAAGAAGACCCATCTGTGAAGTTGTCCCTTTTATTTATGTAGACACATGTTTAGTGGACTTCTTGATTTTTCTTATGCCTTTCGCTTGGGATTTTAATGCAAACCTGCTGCACAAGGAGAGGACCTGAGGGTCTGAGAAGTAGAGCACATACATTGCACTAAGAAGACCCCAGGTTCACTTCCTGGAACTTCTAGTTAAAACGCTTTTTGGTATCAGGGCCTGCGCAGACCTCTGCCCAAGACATTATAGAGCCACTGTCAATCCAAGTGAACAATACTAGACTAGATGGGTTTGTGGTCTGAACTGTATAGCAGAGTAATATATTCATATCTGGACTACATCTGTTTCATCCTTCTATTTCCTTGTTCATGTCTGCTTCCAAATCAAGAGGAAAGTGTCACTGCTTTGCTGATATTTAGGGGGTTTCCCCATTGTACTCCCAAGGTTCATGCTGGTAATACTGGCTAATTCCTGTCCTAACATGTGCTTAGATCTGAGTATACCTGTCCATGAGGTGTACTCGGTTGTGTTCTATTTCTCTATATGAACAGATTGCAGTACTTATGTAAATATTTATTTCTGTTCTCAAATACTATTTTACTCTGTTCTGCGTTAGGGTTTTGAATTGTGTAAAATTGTGAGCATGATCCATTGGACTCATACCTCAGTGATCAGTTTCAGCCAGATAATTTGATCCTGGCTAGTGGCAAAAAAAAAAAAAAAAAAGATAGTTTCAACCAGAAGAACAAATCCTCTCCCCTGTTCCATGCCCCCATCTCCCACCTTCCAGCTGGAATCCAAATGTTATTTCCAATCAGAAGTTGGAGATGATGCAGCATTTTTTGTACACAGAGAAGCATGAGGAAGGGGAAATGGATGTTGGGGAAGGGCAAATGATATCAGAAGAGGGAGAACATTTGTTGGAGACCTCTTTGTTATATCGTTTAGGCTTTTTGCTTGGTAAAGGGAGGTCAGTTTGGCTCCCAAAACCATTACTAACTGGTGCTCCTTTCATTCTGGATGTAATAGTAAATTCTGGTCAGTCTATAACAAGGGTCATATGTTTCTGATGCACAGCACCAGCACAGCTGCCAGGAGGAACAGAAAATGGGGAATACATAAGCTGAGGGACTGTGTCTTTCCATGTAGCACTAAACCAGAGGTGGCCTGCAGGCTGAGTGTAACCCCTGGAGCCCACACTAGTGAATTGAATGATGACAGCAGTTATTAAAAACTGTTAAAAGAAGGAATGTTTTTTCCTTCAGAGTAGATTAATTTTTATGGAATCTCATGGGAAATGTATTTCTACTCCAAAACAAGGTGTCACGTTCCCATGCATTTTCATTTGCTGACAAAATGGGTTTCTGATTAGAGCAGTGGTTCTCAACCTGTGGGTCCCCAGATGTTTGTGGACTTCAGCTCCCAGAAGCCCCAGCCACTATGGTCAATGCTCAGGGCTTCTGGGAGCTGAAGTCCACAAACATCTGGGGACCCAAAGGTTGAGAACCACTGGATTAGAGGTTTCCACCAAAGTTGAATTGATAGATGCTGAAATTGACTTCTGGACTCAACAGACTTGTCCATCCCTTCTCTAACCTGTGAACTTAGCATCCCATCCAAAATGGACCAATGTTTTCCCAGTAGAATCACTATTTTTGTAAAGATATTTAACGTAATCACACATATTTAGAACCCAATTTGAATATTTCCTTTACTCTGATTCTCTTCTTTGCATTTTGTTATTGTACTTTATTTTTGTTTGCCTCTATAGTAAACTTTCATGTATGTTTTTAACACATATGTGGAAATTGTCCCTCTGAATTGTTCTCTCTAGCCAGTGCAATTGATTGGTTTAACCATTAACTATTTTAGACCTCCCTAACCTGTAGTCTTTATCACCTGCAGGCAGTGCAGTTGTGAAACTTCCAGACTAGAGAGGAGAATGGCAGAGACTGAAATTTGAGATAACAGATGTTACCTATTTGTATCAAAGAATCTAAAGTATCTTCCTGGTTTTTAGAAGAATGTAACATGTATTTTGTTTTGGAGGGGCAAAAACATATATGCATTTGTTTTTGGTAGGCATTTGAAAAACACAGCAGTATGTTTCAGCCCCAGAAGAAGAAATCTACTATAGCACTTAGAGATTGCATAGAGCTCTTCACAACCATGGAAACACTTGGTGAACATGATCCCTGGTAGGTTTATTGTGAGTTTTGATATTAATCACATCTCTACACTGTATTTTTACAACTTAGAGTGAGCCCTTTCAGATCAATTGTCCTTGGAAAGTGTGTAACTTAGGCTTTGTAACTGCATATTCACTGTTAAGAAAGGAGTTACTGTTTCTGAATACTTCAGTGTCCAAGTGTAGTTTCTTAAATCCCATTTGGTTTGAGGAAAATAAGGTTTTATTCCTTAACACCTCAGTCACAGATCAGTGGGGTAGGCAGGAACATGTTAGCCTATATAAGTGACAACAGTCAGGTGATTTTGATGTCCTTTCTGAAAATAAAGTCTTCCCCATGTTCAGTTTTGTTGCTTTATCTTTATTTCTCCAAGAGCAAGAAGAAGGGATTTTTACACTTGCATTTCTTGTTAATGGATTGATTTTTATTTTTTATATTTGCTTGTGTTGTTTCAGGTATTGTCCTAATTGCAAGAAACATCAGCAAGCCACGAAGAAGTTTGACCTGTGGTCACTGCCACGCATTTTGGTGGTACATTTAAAACGTTTCTCATACAACAGATACTGGAGAGACAAACTTGATACTGTGGTTGAATTCCCCATCAGGTAGGATTCTCAGTTATAAGGATGGTCAGACCAAAACAATCTTTGATATGAGTTAACTGTTCAGAGACTTAACTAAGACCTGGAACCTTGCTCTTATACCAGGCATATTAATCAGTCATTCTGAGAATATGAAAGCCCACAAGAAAACTGGAAAAACTCGGGGGGGGGGAATCTCCTTCTCCGGGGAGTAAGCCATCCAAGCATGGATTAACTTCGGTTTGCCACCCAGAGTAGGCAGAAGTCACATGGACTGAAACAGATAGGAATCGTATAGCCCTCCAAATGTTGGACAACAGTTCCCAGCATTCTTTGTCGCTGGCTGTGTTAACTAGAGCTGAGGAGACTTGGATCCGGCATCTGGAGGACCACAGGATTTCCACCCCTTGTCTTAAGGTAGTCTGTTAATACTAAACCTTTAACTCATACCTTAGCTTTGTTCACTTACCTAGGATAGACTTCCCTAGTTCCTCTCTATATACTGTTCTTTTCTAGTTTTTCTTGTAATGAATCACTTTTCTTTTGCTGTTCTAATACTTTTGTCTGACACATTTAAAAAATAAAACCTTTCCCTTTTCCTTGGCACTTTCTCTTTTTGCCTGCTGTGATGTTTCGCGTGCCCAGTCTACTGCTGTTGTGGGAGAGGCTTCTGTACAGTTTCCCAAGGCAGCGGTCCACTGGTGTTGTTCAGCTAGTTCACCAGAAGTGGTTATGGAAATTGCTAAAAGACATGGAGGCTGAGGAGGTTAAAAGGGAAGTCAGGAGCAGCTGAAGGGGAAGAGGAGAAAGAGACTGGAGTGGATGAGGAGGACTGAGAGGAGAGCTGGGGATGGGAAGTGGTTGTTAATTATTTTGAATGACATGACTGCGGCTAACAAAGTTGAGAAGTACTGGGTTTCACACACTCAGTATGAAATGAAATTCTCATTTTGCCTTCTTCACTGGACCATATCAGGGTGATATCAATAGTCTCACTAGCACCAGATGCTTCTTTGGCTTCCCATACTTTTCCTGACCCTGCCCTAAAACTGCCAAGGCTGCTTCTGCAATTCATGGTTAATACGAGTCCCAATTTTAGAACAGGAGGACATTTCTGATAGTGGAAACTCTACAGCCCCTGAGCCGGACTGAAGCAGTGGTACGGTGGGGTCTGCTGGAGTAGTGACTGTTCTGATAAAAGTGAAAGCTTATTTCCAAATATGCTGATACCTAAGTGCTTAAGATTGTGACTACAAGAGACTGTGTCCAAATAATCCACTTTATTTTATTCTAGCTGTTGGTTTCTGATTATATTTTATTCCTGTTTCTCGCATAGCAAATAATAAGATACATCTGCTTAGGTAGAATTGGTGAAGCAGTTTGCACCTCTCTCGTCAGTTTAGGGTGTATACCTTCTTTGTACAGAATATAAGCTTTTTGTAATTTTTAAAGTGCATAAATGTGTCAAATAGTGTGATTTTATATGCTAAGTTATGAATGAAACATATTAATATAAAATGCATCATTCATAATTTAGCATATCAAATACTGTTAGAGCGGTAAAACAACTTTTGGTTTGATATGGAAATAAGTATTGCATATATTTCAGTTTCCCCCAGAATGTTTCCCTTGCTCTCTTTCAGATCAGTTGGAAATTGAGGCGTCAGGGAGCATCAGGGGCAATTAAGAAAAGGAAGAAAATATGAAGGATAGTGTGCACTGTTTCAAAAGGCAGTTTCCTCTCTTCTGCTAACCAGTAGTGGATGGGAAAGCTTGCTGGTGGCAGTCAACAGGAACAAGTTGTCTTGGTTTCCTCCCAGTTCTCTTTTCTATAAAAAAGATGGGAACAGGGGGAGACAGAAGTTCATAGCCTCTCAATACAGCTGGAGAGAAAGGCTCCTGAGTAGGCTGCTCCAGCTGATGAGGAAATAATTCCAAAAAAGATGCAGAGTGGTGTTCTTAACCCATTCCAGGCAGACTACAAACCTGCCTTTTCCAAAGCAAGGCTAGGTCAGCCAGTCACCCAGTATTGGAATGCATTTGTACAGAGAATGGCCCTTACGAACCAGTCTTTCCACAGTTGTCCCTCCCTGCATGTGACTAATGCTGTAACTGTAATTACCTAAAACATTGCTGTTGCAGTTGTAGGACTGTTTTGTAGAAACATTTTCCAGTAAAACAATTCCTGTGCAAATGCATCTCCAAAAACACATAGGAAGTATTATTTGGAAACTGGGTTTTGTGAACTGGCTCCACTGCTGAAAGTTAGCAGTGGACTGATGGGAAAACTGGTGTTGAAGCAGACAATTGAGAATGCACTGGACTCTCTGTAGGCTCTTAGACATCCTTTTCTTTCTCTGTCTTGAGGAGTCAATGCAGTGTTGTCACACACTGATGAACTGACTGACCTTTCTTGTCTTGTAGTGATTTGGACATGTCTGAGTTTGTATGTGACCCAGCAGCAAGCCCAAATGTGTATGACCTGATTGCTGTTTCCAATCACTATGGAGGCATGGGTGTTGGGCACTGTGAGTAAATGTTCTCTTGTCTTACAGGGGAGTAGTGACCAAGGGACTGGTTTCCTGTCATTGCTGCCCTAGCTGGGCAAGGGGTCACCTGAATTTTCCAGACTTCTGCTTTTGGCTGGTTGTCAAACCTGTCCTCCTGACCTTCAGGAGTTCTTTCAACAAACAGAATTATGGACTCTGTGGGGAGAAAAAGGCAGTTGTTCCTTCAGATAAGATGCTTCAGAGGATAGTGTTCCAACTTATCAAAGTTCTGTATACATTGAGACTGTGAATTAAAAAAGAAAAAGCAATGGTCTGGGCTTCAGCTTTTATAATTCTTTGTGGGGCTCTGCTTAATTAACAAGTGCTGTGGGAAGGTTTAATGCCTAAGAAGTTGGGGCATAAATTACTGTATTCTTGAAAAACAGAAGGCACTTTCATTTCCCTATGTGTTGCCATCCCATCTTGCTCTATCCACTGTGTAGTGGGCTCCTTAAAGAAATTAACTTGAGACTGGATTATGAAGTAACCCCTACTTCCCCTTTCAGCACTTCTCCTTTTGCCAATGAAGCAACCAAGATAATGTACCTTAAATATTTTCTTGCCTTTGAGCAATGCCTGTGACATCACTGATGACCAAATGCAGTCTTTCCCATGTCTGTGCATTTTGTGGCTTTTTAATTCAGGTGAATGCCTGTAGCCTTTTTTGGAAGGTGTCAAATTATACCTTGCCTTGTGTTGTTTTTAAAATAAAATTGCAGTAAAAAGGCTTTCTTCCCTTGCCAAAACCCCTCCTCCCAACTGTTCTTCCTTCATTACATTTTTATGCTGTGTTGTGTTTCCTCTGCTGTGGCAGGATTGAGGTATGCAGTCCTAGTGCTAACAGAAGTCCCTTGCAGTGCACCAAAAGTTGTATTAGTCCAGGGGGCATTCCGACTTAGTTATTGAGTGGGATGGATTTTGGGAATCTACAAGATGCACACAGTTGAACTGTTTTGTCATTAACTGTATATTGGGAAGGATAAAAGGATACATTTTGAAGTGTAAGATTTTTTTTTCATTTGAAATTGTTAACAGCTTGCTCTGGTTCATGCTCATTACAGGGTTTTTTTACATATTGAAGCCAGTGTAAGCAAGATCTATTCCATCTAAATATAGTTACATGAATGATTACTAAGTGTAGTTGAATGGAAACTGTTTCCTTTATGTGGTCATTAAATGTTGCAGATTATCAGTATTTGCTATCTGAACACCATATCTCTTAAAGCAAGCTCACATTGTCTGGTTGATTCTTTCCTCCCTTGGCTCTCCCTTCCTCCCTCCTCCTCCAACGTTTCCTGGCAGATACTGCGTATGCAAAGAATAAAATCAATGGCAAATGGTATTACTTTGATGATAGCAGCGTGTCACCAGCCTCTGAAGAGCAAATAGTGGTAAGTGTTAGAAATAATCAAGTGTATCTTAAGTTATCCTCTAACTTCTAGAATTAATCTACACAGTGGTTAAATTTGCCAAGTGCCAGGAAAGAATGGACTTGCAGTTCCTTTTCTAAAAGAAATAGTAGTCACCCACTGGGGAGCACCAAGGCTTGGTCAGATTTTCTTGGCACTGTTTGCATGCATCATTTTGCATGCATCTGTGTATGCTGGCCTTATCTATTCCCATAGAAGCCCTTACAAATTGAAGCTGGTACAGAGACATAGAGACATAGAATCATAGAGTTGGAAGAGACCTCAGGGGCCATCCAGTCCAAGCAGTGGAATTTAGGAGCTGGAATTGATATGTCTCACTACAGTCTCTTGTTGTTTATTTTCATATTGGTTTGTTGACCACAACAAAAAGTTTGCAAAAAAGCCAAAAAACAATGTATTCACATGTTGGTCTCTTGCTTTTTGAAATTGCTATGCATCTGCTGTTTTTCAGAAGACTGAGCTTTACACATTTTAATGTTGCATGGTTAGAGGACCCTTCAAATCTATAGGGTAATTACAGAGTTGATATCAGAGTGCTTGAGAAATACTTTAATTATTTACAGTTTTTAAAAAGAATGCCCCACAATATTGTCTACTGAATAGCTCACAAACATAACAAAATAAAATACAGTTCTCAGTGATGTGGCATAAATTGTTGGCAGGGGAAAAATCAAATAGTTTTGCAGCATGGTAAAACATTTAAAAGGCCTGAAAGAACAAAAGCTCTCAACCTGATACCAAAATTACCATAAAGAATGTGCCAGGCCAGCTTTTTTGAAGAGGGCACTTTGGCATTGGTGTGAAGACCCCAAGAACTACCTCTTTCTTGTAGCACCAGCCTTGCTTCATTTTCTGGAGCAGAGCTCCCAAGGAGAATCTTGGTAATTTTATTTTAGAAAATATGTTCTCTCAAATACCCTACTCCCAAGCCATTAAGAGTGTTTTAGAATGATGTTTGGTGAACACTAGAACTGGACCTGGAAATAGACTATCTTGGATATAATTCTGTCTGCTTACTAAGCTTTGGTTCTATATTGTACTCTGTTGTCTTGCAGACAAAAGCAGCCTACGTACTATTCTACCAACGCAGAGATGGCAACCTCAAGAGAAACCCATCTCCTTGCACAAGCACTAAGATTAAATCAGAAGAATGTGATGGCATGGATACTAACTGAGTCTATATAACAGAGTCTCAAACAGTTAAACTGCTAATTTGACAATCTGAGAGCAAAGTCTGCAAAGATCAAACGGAAGGTTCAGTATGGAAGTGCTATGTGAGCAGTAATGATGGATAGCACAAGGAAAGCCATAAGATGACCACACTTGGGCATATCATAGCCAAAGAGCTTTTAAACAAATTATATTTTGTCTATTCAATAAAGTGTTCTCTAAATCTCAACCTTGTATTCTGACAGAAACTGTGTGAAACTGGAGATTGTGTACAGCTGGAGCAATGCATGTTAGGAAGGAGATTCCTATGTTGAATGGCAAGAGGAAATTTTAAAACGGGGGTGCAAATATGCTAGATCTGAAGAAAAATATGTGCTTTGAGCTTTGCATTGTTGAAGATGCATGACGTAGGACGTTTTGGGGACATTTCTGAAGTGGATATTTGGCTTGAGCCTTAATCTTGCATAGCACATATTGCCACCACACTGCTGACTGCTGACAAGCATGGTCAAATTATGCCTGGCCTGGCCTGGCCTGTTGTGTCCCATATAAGAGTCTGTTGACTAACCTGAAGGGGAACCATCTCGCTCCTCTGCCCCTTCGCCCGCAATCTTCGTGTTCTATGCAAATATAGTAACTCTTCAGGAGTGAACTATAGCCATTCTCTGTCTTCTCAGAAGCAGTATTCATTTGTCTCAGCCTTCACATCAATCGTGTGCTAATTTCCTGTGCTCTGTATTTCTCCAACAGCCCACACCTTCTTGGTCCACTTCACTTTAAGAGTATGAAGAGGCATACTCTTTTTTTTATGTGTCCAATTAGAGAATTTTATCTTGTATTCCAGGAGGACCATCCACTATGTCTCTTTTGTCTCTCTGCAGCATTTTAGCATCATCATGGAAGGTTCAGAGTCCTTTCTCTCATGGTAGGCTTTAGAAATCAATCAGTGGCTTCTCTCTTGGATGTTCTCCAGCATGCTATTTTTTTTCAGTCAGTTCATTTCCATTTCCTTGTCTAATAAATTGCTTCCTGTTTGTCTCTTAGCTCATTGTAAGCCTTTCCCCAATTTATTAAGAGATGGTAAGAAGAAACGTAGCTGCTGATCTCCATGTTCTGTGGTACTGTGAGCAAAAAAGAGCAAGGGGCATAGCCAGACAGTATCATTTAGCAGAACTTATTGAAAGTGGGCTGGGTGTTTATCAGTAGCATTTAGCAGAGGAGTCCTCATTGCTGTCAGCTTCATTCTGCTCACTGACAGTCTTCCAGTTATTATTATATATATCTGCAGGATAGCCCTTCTGAAGCACTGAGATGTAGAGTTGTTTGATTCAGGTGCTGTTTTTAAATGGTTTGAGGTTTTGCCTCACTGGAAAACCTTTTTTGTTTCCTTGCACACTTGTGGAATGGTGGATGGGTGGCAGTTGGAATTATTTGAAGGCTAAGTTCAAACTATAGCACTGCATATATTTTTTGGTTTTGAGTTTGCTCTCTTCCTGATTTGTTGGTTTTTTGTTTTGTTTTGTGTTTTGGAGTGTGACGTTTAGACAGAAAAGGAAACAAATATGTATTTAAAAGGAAAAACCAGTGTATTGAAACCATATGCGTTCTGTTCCATACTGAAGTGGGAATGTTTATACAGCTTATTGTATGGTCAGAGCACATATTTGTGTTGAGTGATTTGGGGCTCCTGAATTAAATTTCTTCTAAATGCTGTAAAGATGGTATTAGGAACCTGGATTTGGTTTTGACCAGGCTGGATCCTAGCTGGTGTGTATATTCTGTATAGTGTCAAATCTGTTTTTAGACTAGCACTTTGTAAGTGACTGGCTTTAATGTATAAAAGAAAAAAAAAATAAAAGGAGTGAATTGCATTAAGTGTGCACTTTCAAGTGTTTCCACACGGTGAATAGATATTTAGAATAAATACTCATATCCGCAACCCCATTTGTTAAAAGATTGCTTCCATCATATATTGCTAATGGAGCAACCTTCTTTTTTTGGAGGGAGGGAGTGTGTTTGGTGTAATAATTTGCCAAAGCCAAATTTCATAGCAGTCCCTTCTAACTATACTGCTAAAGCCCAAATTACATACAAGTTTACCTCAGTTAATGAAGCCAGTGTGTTTCTGGACATAACTAATTTAATGGAAACTTTGATACCAAAGGCAGAAATAACATGGAAAGAATAAATACAGGTGTTCTCTCTCTCTCTCTCTCTCTCTCTCTCTCTCTCACACACACACACGCACGCACGCACGCACGCACGCACACACACACAGTTCAAGATGGTTCAGTAAATGTTTTATTCAACACTTTTAAAGAATGCACATGTGAAAAGGTCAGGCAAGCCTTGGGTAACTCAGCAAAAATGTTTTGAACTTTCTGGAAATCACTTGAAAGCTTTTTCGAGAAAGTAATCAGGGATTTTTTTCCTTTTCACCAGCCTCCAGTTTCTTTATGATTTTCATTTTGGGTGATCAAGCTCATAGATGTATATTTCTTAACATGCTAGGTTTAGCTGTTGAGGCAGGCTTATCTGCTCTCCCCTTTTCTCTTTGTTTTGCTGCTCACTTGCGCTGAGCAAGGGATTCTTGAGGCAGCCCATTGCAGTCGGACACATTGGTTTAAATTTAAAGTAAGCTAGAGCAGAATCCTATTCTTTCATGGATCAAGCTTTATTGCACTGTTGGCTGCAGACATGCTGATATGATCCGACACTAAAAGTAAGTGTTTCTCTATCTTCCTTCACCATTCTCTCAAAGACAATATGGCAAAAAATGTCCAGTTAGATAGAGAATGAGAAGGAAAATGGGGGGCAGGCATTAAAAAAAACTTTGTAAAAAGCACTTTCTTTATCAGAAGCTTTGTCAACTGAGGTATGCCTGTTTCCATAATAGGTTGGTGCTACCATCTGTCTTCCAAGTAGAGGAGGATTTTGCTCATAGACTAAGGTACTGCATGCTCTAATTGGCAAGCATGCAACCTCTGTGGGCTCAGTTTGTCCCTGGGCTTGTGCTCATCTTTCACCCCCAACTTTACAGAGCCAGAGGATAAGTTGAAGGAGATAGTCTAAGATCTATAGCAATTAAGAAAGATTAGAAAAGAAGAGATGGAAGACATCTATAATTTGAGCTGATGTCACCCTATTTCTAGTTTCCATGGTTGTTACTCCACACCCATTTCCCAGATGTTGTATTATAGAATCAAATGTCCCTTCTGGATAGACAAGATTGAATTAAACAAAAAGAAGCAGATAGGAAGCTAACTAAGATCAGCTGAAACAAAATACAACAGAGTTGGGACCTTCTTCAACCAATGGTGAGAGACGATAAAGACCTACTGGAAAGCAAGCCTAGAAACAGTAGACTGGCTGTCTCTAAAGATAACTCTTTGCAAAAGTGCTGGTGGGAGAAAACCAGTCTATTAAAGACTCCTGCTGGATGTACTGTTCAAATTACTAGATCTTACTATTTTGTCATCTTTAAAGATTGTTAATTAAGCCTTTAGAAATAGTGGCAATGATGTTCTATGTCAATGAGATCTGTAAAGCAGGTAGATATAGCCATTTCAAGCAAAGTTTCAATTCAGCAGTTAATTTTGAAGCCACCTTGATAGGCTAACCATTGACCCAGTGGTGAAGTCAGTCATATATTGGAGTTAAATAAGATTCCCTGTACTGAAGAGTTCTAAGATCAGTGAGTTTGAAACTGGTAGATACAGTGCTGCTGCTTGAATTATTTTGAAAATAATGTGGAACAATTTGAAGGAAGAGTCAATGGATTTCAGCAAAGTGTCTCAACTGACATTAGTTGTTGTTTTTCTTTAAACAAAGCTGATTGATTACTTAGAGAATTTGAGATCCTTTATTTCTTTACTCCTCAACATATATTCAGTTTGTAATAAAATCCCCATAATGGTGATATAAAGGACAGCAGCATTCAGAAAGGTGTGTCCTCTGTTGCTTAAACACCACTCACTTCCTCTGTCACTTCCCTTTCCCCTTTGCACATCCCACTTTGCTATTTGGGAAGCTTGGCTTTTCTTAATATGGAGGAATGGAGGAGGGTTCTTCCAAGTAATGAAAACATTGCCTGGATACATGATTGTTCACATTTCTTTGGGCTTTGAATGAGCAACTTATTAATTAGTGTTCAAAGAATGTGCTCCCACCCCCCTCAGCAGCCCATAAGAGTTGTCACCTTGCAAGGAAGTTCAGTGTCAGTTCTCTTACATGTGTTTTGAGCCTGAGGAAATGTCAGGTTTTCCATGTGGGGTGCTCCGTAACCAGTTCTTTACTCATTCTGAAGCAAGAGAACTTGGAAGAACACCAAATAAGATGGGTATCTTACCATAAGTTTTTAGGCTGCTATTTCTAATTAAGGGACTTGCTGAAAGTTACAATATTTCCATTAAAGCCTCTTTAAAATACTTATAAGTAAATAAAATGGATATTTGCAATTCCACTTCAATAATTTCACAAATATGGAGAATTTAACTTCTTGGGGAGATGCAAATTCTACTCCTGACTTTGCCTGAAAAGTATTTTTTTTGTGTGTGTGTGTATAAAAATAGTATTTGTTGGTACAATGAATGTTCAAAGTTAACATTAGAGTTTGTATCTGAAATACATGATAGAATCATAGAGTTGGAAGAGATCACAAGAGCCATTGAGTCCAACCTCCATGTATGTCTCATTTGTTACGATATGATACTGCAGAATCATGGCAAATATAGGGAATATGGTTCATCAGTTACCGTAGGAAAAAGAGTATTTTGAGGGCTGTTTTGGTAGCTTAGGCCTGAGGTATTTTTACAATCCATGTGTAGCAATTAATTTGTTGTGCCATTTTTTAAAACCTCTTAACCTCCAACTTTCATTATAAAAATTATCAGCTAGTAAAATGCAGTTTTAAAACAATTATAAAAATATAAAACATTAAAATCCTGCAAACTAGCATTATTGTCTTTAACATCATGGAATGATTATTAATCGGGATATTCTTTATGAAAAAAGAATGAGAGGGCTTAAGACGTTAACAGAAATATAGATTTAAAGGTATAACAGATACAATCATACTGGATGTTCTAGAGGAGACAGATGGAAATCTTGCCTGCATAGGTAAGTTCATAAGAGGATGTCAGGAAGTGATCTGAACCTTACAAAAGCCAAAAAAAGGGGGGGGTGATGTGTTAACAATACATAATGTTTTAGCTTCTAGGGCACATCTGATTGTCCATATTGACCTACAGAGATGGGAAAGACAATTGTAATGCCACCATCGGAAGAGGGATAGGTGAAAAGCTTGGCAGCATAATTATAGTTCCTCAAGTTGAAATACTGAAAACCTTAATATTTGCAAAGGAACTCTGGACCCTAATAAAAAAACTGGCAGTAGGTAAAAATACTAAGGGGTGCCAAGAATGAAACGGCTGTGAGAAAAGATTGCAGTGATTTGGTGAGTGTAGGGTGGGAATTACTAGGCCTGACAACATCACATTGTGGAAGGAGGGTAGTTGAAAAACCATTTTACTCAAAAGCAGTTTTGTGGAGTGTTGGACTCTTCCTGCTGCTGTGGGGCGAAAGCCACCGAGTGCTGGATCTTGGGAGAACGTTCTAAGAGAGGCAAAGGTTCCGTGGCAGTTGAAGCCCTCGGCAGAGGGAGAGGGAGAGGGAGAGAGGAGGGGCACCAGGGGCTTCCAGGTCCAGCTGAGGACATCCGGCTCTAACAGAAGTCTTGGAGCAGTCGCTTGGTTACCCTACGTTTCTCTTGCAGGTAGACACCTTGGTAAACAGGTGAATTCACATTTGATTTCTCCACTTTGCAAAAGGAACTTTATGTGGGATAATACTTCTTCAAACAGGTTACTTACCCACCTAACCGTCTTTAAGCAGCATGCTTAAAGTTAAAAAAAAAAAAGTGGATGTTCATGCTATTTCAAGAGTCAAAGAGAGGAAAATAATTCATTCTAATTTCTGCACACACAAACACAGGGGGTTGGTATTTGCTGTCTAGACCTATTAACTGGAGTTCATCTTATTCAGCATGGATCAGTGGCTGGGGTTTGCTTGTGCAAAAAAGCCCCAAGGCAAGTTTCCCTTAAAAAAGATGTGAGGAACCTATGGCCCTCCAGATAATTTTGGACTTCAGCTCCCAGAAACCCTTGTCAGCATGGTCAGTAGTAACAGATTGTGAAAGTTGTAGTCCAAAAGAGTGATCCTCACACTTCTGTCCTTCAGGTATTTTGGATCTCGCCTCTCAGAAGTCCCAGCCAACATGGCTGATGATCAGGAATACTGGGAGTTGAAGTCCTGAAACCTGAAGGACCAAAGTTTGAGAAACAGTGGTCTAAAAAATGGAGATCCAAAAGGCACATGGGAGTTTTATGATGCAGACATCAGTAGTAAAATATACTGCAGGTGGGCCCTTAGGAAATATTACATTGTTTAAAGATGCTAGGAGTTCTATGACCATTATATAAGATGAAGATGATGCCATTTTAAAGCCTATTTTAAAAGTTGCTTTACATAAGAGATGGGCAAAGTATAATCCCAGGACAACATAGTGAGTCTGTTTTTGCAGCCTTCAAGCCTCTGGACTTCCTGACTGCTATTTCGTTGGCCTGCTGGCTGTCACTCCTAAATGCTCCCAGCAGCAGCAGTTTATAAACTTCTTGTCAGTTCTGTGATTTTCTTTTATAAGCATTTGTGACAGAACATGCAGCCTCTGGATAGTCCAGGGAGCATTTTCCCCAACTCCTTGCAGCTTCTCAGCCATGCATTGTTTAAAAAAAACAAACTTTATGTTAAATACATTTAGCTAGTCTAATCCATCCAGTCTAATGGCTGAGTGAAGCTGTGAAATCATGTCTGGATGGTCAAAGTCTACAACAAATTCCATACATTTCAAGGTTAACAGCATCTGAAGGAAAGCTTTGTTTAAAGCTAAATTCAGCAGCCATGTTTAAAACCAAGGACTGGCTGTGTGAATTATTTTGAGAAATTATGTGTGTCTCATCTAATGCTAAAATAAGATTCAGTAATAGATCTCAGAAGACTTTATAAATGTATTACTGGGGGGGCAATTGTGGTCTTCCAGATGTTTTGGGCCTACAGTTTCCATGAGCCCTTGCCACCATAGCCAAAAGCTCATGTGAGCTACAGTCCAAGAACATCTGGAGGGCAATAGTTGCCTGTTCTGATGTAAAGACAGGTACAAACCTTAGGAAAGCCCACTGCATTGTTGCAGAAGGAACTGGCAGCTTGGTTTTACTGCTAATGAGGCTGTGCATTCACTCCACCTGTTTATTGCCTTCATTAATCCAGCCACTGGACAATGAGATGCTTCTCTCTTACAGGTGAGATGTCAGAAAAGCTAAACCGATGTCGTAAGGAGCTTGCTGCTGCTATTGGCAGAGCAATGGAAGATCTTTCCACTCCCTTCCCCCTTCCCCGGATTCTGCTTCTGACCACAACCCTGACTTCCCAACAGCACAGTCCTCTATGCCCTCCAATGAAGAACTTCTTAGCCAGAAGGGAGAAATCACCCCACCCACAGCATATTACCCCCAGCTCTCTTTACCAGTGGCTTCCACTCCTGAAAAAGAGAATCCCTTTTCCAAGCCAAATCTGGTTCCAGTGACTGTGGCCTCTAACATCCCATATTTGAAACGGGAGCCACTGACAAGCAAGGAAAACACATGGTCACATCCTCCAATTTTCATAGCCAACAGGCAATTTTTTCTCAGCCTAGAAGATGGTGAGGGGAGAAAACGGCATCTAAGGTACATTTTGTCTATCGCTTGCTTATTTCCTCCTTTGTGATGAAAAGCATCTGAACATTAATTTTTTATGGTTGTTCATTTGAATACCTGCTGATCAAAAGGACTGATGCTAGCCATGAATATATTTTGGCAGCTGAAGTGCCCCAGTGGTGTGTATGAAAGACTGCAGTATTAGGCCAGACTTCTGTGGGTGACAAATGCCAGTGTAACCATTTAATGGACATTAAGGAGGTATCCTCTACCACCTCCTACAGTGCCCCTTCCCTTGCTGAAACAGCTGCTTGATAGCCCCAGGGCAATTCCTAATAGCCATGAGTGGCCAGGGAAGCACTCAGGAACACTCTAGCTGCAGTTGGGGAACAGCTGCCACTCTCCTGAACTTCCAGGACTATGTTGTATTTCAGTGGTAGTCTACGAGGACAACAGATGCTCTCTTCCCCAGCAGTCCAACTGCAGTTGGATAGTGCCTGGGCACACTGCTGCTCCCTCATCCGGTAACTAGCTATAAAGATGCAGCTTGGCACTGTCAAGCTGTGTTGCACAGCTGTGGAAATGGATCCTAGTGTGGCAACAGTGGAAAAACCTTCTGCTCTGCTGCATTGCTGTTACAGCTCAGCTGGAGTCTTCAAAATTTTACGCCACTGGGAATGGCAAGGATCTACTTGGAGTTTTCTGCTGCGGGCACACACGTTGATTTCACCATCTTGTCTTGCATGTTGTCAGAATTTTAACATCCATTTCTGCAAACACAGAAACACTCTCTTCTTAAGGTGGAAATAAAAAGATCTGTTAAATAATTGTAATCAATATCCTCCTTATCTATGGAAAAAGAAGGGATTGATTATAACATATTATTCACGCTGCATCTTTTCCCAAATATAGATAATGCAAGTAGCCACTAAAGATCACATAATTTGCTGATATTTGAGCATTGTAGCAGGTATCTTACACAATCATTTGTAGAAATCATGAAGGTATTGATTTCCACATTAGATATTTCTTAAACGTTGCCCTCTGGAACATGTAGACTGCCCAAGTCCTGATTTAATAACCCTGAAACTGATAGTATCTGTAGACACCTTGCCTAACCCAAGATAAGCTGGTGTAAGATCACTTGTTTTTGTAACAGATGAATAGCTATACTAGTCCTCTACAAAATAACCCAGAATATCAAAATCCTTGTATATGGAGATCAGCCACATTTTGACACACTGTAGAACATACCTTTTGAAAAAAATTTCTTGCAATATGGGAACTGGCTTTGCATTGTTCAGTTAAAAGTGTGTTTGTGGTGTTTAGCAAAACTGATGAAAGGTCCACGAAGCCAGAAACAAGTACAAGTGACAGCGACACCACTCCACAGAATCAGAAAGATCTTGCTGATATGAATGGTAAGTAGAGCCAGCCCTGATCCAAGGGAATGATTCCTTTTTAAAAATGGAGCAATGATGACGACTATAAAGACGGTTGGAGCCTATATATCAGTTTTATAGAACTTGGCTAGGCATCACATGTGACTTGTTCAACTATAATATTTTAATATTGATTTTAACAAATAACTGCTAGAATTAATGCATTAGCCAGTAATTATGACTACAAGGTATATAACAGCAAATTGTTTACATAAGTCGTGGACCATGAAGGGCGTCCATGCACTTTCTTGAAGTATACAGCCTTAACACTTGGAACACACTTGCATACGACTGGGAAAGCCATGGGAGGGCAGCACATAGCCCTCCAGATGTTGGATTAAGCTCCTGTCAATCCCAGCCAGCATAACTAAAGGGCATAGCATGGAGGCCACAGTCTATCATCTGGAATGGCACATATCTCCATCCATGCTGTATGCTGTCCTGTCTAGTTTATCCATTATTTAGAATCACTTCATTCCATTACAGTTGGTTGGTGCTTACCTTTAATCTATCAGCTTTCAACAAAGCTGAAAACATTCAGAATAATTTTAACCCATATTTGTGAGAAGGTAACTATGAAGATACCTGAGTGTTTTTTCCCTCCCTGTAGTTAAAAAAAAAAAAAGTAGTTGCTTTTTTCATGCTAGAAATAATTTTGACCGCATGTTCTGTCTTGAGCAAATGGGCTTGATATTACTGGGGGGGGGAACTATGGCTGGCATCCTGTTAGGGATCATCAGCATCTGTATCTGTTTGGATGTCTTTGGCCACTGTGGGGGTTGGTATTCCCTTCCTTGCTCTGCAGTGCCCAAAGCACCCCCTGCATCTTACTGAAAACTTCTGAAGTCCCCCACCACGTGGCCAGTATGTGCTTCATAGCAAGCAGGTAGGATTGCAAAAGCATCTGCCTACATCTCCCTAGCCAGATGCAAATGATGATGAAGAATGATGCCAGCAATCTTTTATAAATTGACTGGGTGTGGACTCTTGAGGCTGTGCAGGTTTCTTTTAAGGCTGGTGTAGTTTGTAGTGTATTCTAATATATTTAACATTTTTAATTTTAATTAATATGTAATGTTTTAATGTTATAAATTGTTTAAATGTTTTTTAACTTTCGTATTTTTATGGATGTTTTAATTTGTTCTTTTTTGATGTTTTTAGCTGCCTTGTATCCCACTGCTGGGAGAAAGACAATAAATAGAATCATAGAATCATAGAAATGTAGAGTTGGAAGAGACCACAAGGACCATGAAGTCCAACCCCCTGCCATGCAGGAAAACCCTCAAAGCACTCCTGACAAGTGGCCATCCAGCCTCCGCTTAAAAACCTCCAAAGAAGGAGACTCCACCACACTCTGTGGCAGCACATTCCACTGCCGGACAGCCCTGACTGTCAGGAAATTCCTCCTGAGGTTCAGGCGGAATCTCCCCTCCCGCAGCTTGCATCCATTGCTCCTTGTCCTGGTCTCAAGAGCAGGAGAAAACAAGCCCACTCCCTCCTCGACATGACATCCCTTCAAATATTTAAACATGGCTATCATGTCCCCTCTCAACCTTCTCTTCTGCAGACTAAACATACCCAGCTCTCTAAGTCTGTCCTCATAGGGCATGGCTTCCAGGCCCCTCACCATTTTGGTTGCCCTCCTCTGGACCTGCTCCAGCTTATCCATATCCTTCTTGAATTGGGGTGCCCACAACTGGACACAGTATTCAAGATGAGGTCTAACCAATGCAGAATAAAGTGGTACCAATACCTCCCTCTATCTAGACACCATACTCCTATTGATGCAACCAAGAATTGCGTTGGCCTTCTTGGCTGCCGCATCACACTGCTGACTCATGTTCAGCTTGTGGTCTATGAAGACTCCTAGATCCCTTTCACACGTACTGTTAGCCAGCCACGTGTCCCCCATCCTATATTTCTGCATACTATTTTTTCTGCCTAAGTGTAGGACCTTACATTTCTCTCTGTTGAAATTCATTTTGTTAGCCTTGGCCCAGCTCTCCAATCTGTCCAGGTCCTTTTGAATTTTGATCCTGTCTTCTGGCGTATTAGCAACCCCTCCCAATTTGGTGTCATCTGCAAATTTGATCAGCGTGCCCTCTATTCCTTCATCCAAGTCATTAATGAAGATATTGAACAGCACCGGGCCCAGGACAAAACCCTGTGGCACCCCACTAGTCACTTCTCTCCAGGATGAGAATCTGCCATTGGTGATCACCCTTTGGGTACGGTCAGTCAACCAGTTACAAATCCACCTGACAGTAGCCCTGTCCAGTCCACATCTTACTAGCTTCTTTGCAAGAATGTCATGGGGAACTTTGTCAAAGGCCTTACTGAAATCAGGATATACTACGTCCACAGCATTCCCTTCATCTATCAAGCAAGTAACTCTATCATAAAAAGAGATTAGTCTGGCCTGACTTATTTTTGAGAAATCCATGTTGACTTTTCATAATTACGGCATTGTTTTCTAAGTAATTAGAAACTGACTGTTTGATGATCCGCTCCAGGATCTTTCCAGGTACTGATGTCAGGCTGACTGGGCGATAATTATTTGGGTCCTCTTTTTCCCTTCTTGAAGATGGGGACAACATTTGCCCTCCTCCAGTCTGCCGGAACTTCTCCGGTCCGCCAAGAGTTTTCAAAGATTATAGCAAGAGGTTCTGCAATGACCTCTGCTAGTTCTTTTAAAATCCCAGGATGCAATTCATCTGGCCCTGGAGACTTGAATTCATCCAGTGTGGCCAGGTATTCCTGTACTACCTCTCTATCTATTCTGTGCTGCATTTCCCCCACTTCCTCACCTGTTCCCCAACCGCCAGGTTGAGTGTTTTTATCCTTTGGGGAAAAAACTGAGGCGAAGAAGGTGTTGAGGAGTTCTGCCTTTTTTCTTCCTCCTGTTATTAATTCACCATCTTCCCTGTGCAGTGACCCTATCGTCTCCTTCTTTTTCCTTTTGCTGCGGACGTATTTAAAAAAGCCCTTTTTATTGTTTTTAATGTCTCTGGCCAGCCTAAGTTCGTTCTGTGCTTTAGCCTTTCTGACCTTCTCCCTACTTCTCCTGGCTACTTGCTTATAATCTTCTTTGGTGATTTCCCCCTTCTTCCATTTCCTGTACATGTTTTTCTTAATACTTAGCTCAGTTGAGAGCTCTTTAGTCCACCATTCCGGTTGTTCAGATGCCTTCCATTTTTCCTCCTTAATGGCACAGTTTTAGCCTGCGCCTTCAGTACCTCCCTTTTAAAGAACTCCCATGCCTCCTGAACTCCTTTCTCATTGACTATTCTTGACCACGGGATTTCAGCCAGCAGCTCCTTCAGTTTACAGAAGTCTGCTTTTTTAAAATCTAAGACGAATGCCTGGCTACACTTGTCTTCTCTTCCCCACTGAATGCCAAATTTTAATAGGGCATGGTCACTCTCTCCTAAAGATCCAACCAGTTCTACGTCATTAACAAGGTCTTCCCTGTTGGTCAGGATCAGATCCAGAATATTTGATCCCCTTGTCGCCTCTTCCACCTTCTGGACCATGAAATTGTCTGCAAGACGAGCAAGAAACTTGCTAGACCTTGCCGCCTTTGCAGAGTTTGACTGCCAACATATATCTGGGTAGCTGAAATCTCCCATTATTACTGTATCTCTCCTTTTTGAATGTGCAGTCATTTGGTCTATGAAAGCGCCATCGAGGTCCTCAGTCTGGCTTGGAGGTCATAAAAAAAAAAAAAAAAAAGTAAATCCTTAAATCCATCCATCCATCGGGGTCCTCCAGATATCTCAGTACTGCTATAATAATTTCACCTCTTACTACTGGGACATAGCCAGATGCTTCTGCTATCATGCCAGCTCATCAAGCATAGAATGGCCATCTAGGGTAGCTTCAGAGGCTGTTCAGTAAGTTTGGCGGGGGAGCGGGAACAGTATATGACTCAGCCTAGTGTACATCTCCATGTAGCTTGCTATGCTACACTGACCCATACAGGGTTGCAGCCTTTGTACCAATTTCATCAGTCTGTGAAAATTATTGGGGTAACTAATGTATTATATTCTTTTTACCCTGAAGATAACCCAGCCAGGTGGCCAGCAGAGAGACTTCAAAGGAAAACTGGTTTTGAAAATGAACTGCAGGAAGTGTCCAGGCTGTCAAGTGAACTATTTCCTCTAGATGCATCCTCAGTCCTTGATATGGATGTGAGTAGTTTCAGAAAGGTCCTGGAACACAGCACAGAGGATGAAGCAATTATTGAAACGCTGCTAGATATGGAGGAGGAGTACAGACTGAACAGCTCCACCTTGCACTAGAGAGGCCAGTGTGAGGTGTGAACTATCTTAATTTTAAGATTTGATAGTAGCACTTCTGAACCATGGATAATTTGGCAAACCATGCAGCCTGTTGCAAGATGCACTAGTAAACTAAGTAATTTACAATACTTAGTTAATCTGTAGTATTTTCTTTGTTAAGTCAATGAACAGTGAATTTTGGCTAGGTCCTTGTGTCGCCAGAATCCCAGAATGACAGCTGAAAGAAAGACTTATGACTGAATTTTTCTGCACTGAGAAGCAAGACGTGTGGTTTCACTTCGGCCAAAAACAAAAAACAAAAACACCATCTTCATGAGTTCAGAGAAAAGGAGCTAAACAAATCCATTTTTTCTGTTCTAGTTATGCAATTTAAAATGTCTATAACATGTAAAAATGGCCAGAACACTCAATTTTACTAAAGTTGTCCCAGTGGCCATGGAAAGAATTGTTCTGAAAGTCATTACCTCATAAATGTTTGATGCTATCAAGAGGATGAGGGTCGTTCTTCCTTTAGGACAGTGGTTCTCAACCTGTGGGTCCCCAGATGTTTATGGACTTCAGCTCCCAGAAGCCCTGAGCATTGACCATAGTGGCTGGGGCTTCTGGGAGCTGAAGTCTACAAACATCTGGGGACCCACAGGTTGAGAACCACTGCTTTAGGAGGAGACTACTGACTCTGATGGAAGCACAGTGGACACTTTATATAGACAAGACAAGAAGGTCAGTGTTTTCAGAGATGAGGACAAGGATTTTTGTTCTAGCCTTCCAAAGAGATTGGACATATTGTAAAAAGGGAGACAGCGTTTTCCAGTTAGCCGATTTTTCTCTAAAACATCTATTTGTCATTATAACCACTGCATGTTCCAAAAACTGTTAATTCAATGAAAGATGGTCCAAATCCTATTTAGATCTGCACTGGGGCTGTTTCATTTCATATGACATGGGAAAGGTCAATACTGTGCTGTGAATTCTGGCTACTTGTGGCTCTGATCACCACTGCCTTTGGCCCATGTCTGACTATTCCTTTAGGTAAGTGGTCCTTCATAAGGAAAAAGAACTTATGACTTATATTCCTTATATGTATAAAGCTCATCTGTAAGAGAAAACAGTCTGAAGGGACAGTATGGGTCAGTGAAAATATGCATTTAGAACTAATAAAACTGCAGTGACTATTCAAAAGAGTGGAGATTGCTGCTTTCTTCCTCCTGCTCCTTAAAACACACAATCAGATGGAAAACATGTACCTATCTTCATCATCATGTTTCCTCATATATTACACAGACAGTACATAGACTGGTAATTTGCAACTGTGACAGATCAGGGAGCTGCACTGCTGGGGGGTGTGTGTGATTATATTGCCCCAAAGTGCCCAAGGAGCATGGGGCAATTTGACCATGTTTCTCCCCCTAGGCTATTTTGGATCCAGAAGAGGCCATTTTATAACAGGATATGACCCAGAAGTCAACTCTGGTTCACTTCCAAACAGAAAGAAGGCCACCCAGTGGGTCATATTTGGTTATAAAAAGGGTCTCTTCTGGCTCTAAAACAGCTGGCGGTGGGCAGACATGGTGAAATTGCCCTGGAGGCCTCAAACTGAAGGGTTTCTTAAGTGTGACGGATCAGGGCACTGGGAAATGATACTTGCAGTACTCTCCTGGTCACAGGATGCATCAAGAACAGGCAGCTGGAAAGAGCTCTTAGGGTCCTCCTACAACTGCTTCTCTCAATGCACCCTGCGACCAGGATGGTGGTGTGGGCATCAGTACCCAGTGCCATGATCTGTGGCACATCAGAAACCATTCAACTGAGGTGCTTCCTAGCTGAAAAGATAGGTTTCTGCATTCATGTTTAGTCATTAACAACCATAAAAGTGAATCACCAAAGTTTACAAGATTTTAAGTCTGGCTTACAATCTCGTAACTGCTTAAAATGATGCCAGCCAACATTTTTAATATACTGTAGATCAAGAGATGGAAGTAAGATGACATCACAAACTTCAGCAAAGGAAATCTAGCCAGCAAAATGCTCACATGGGCCTCCCTGACTTGGCTACCTAGAGCTGTTGGAGAAGACCATGCACATACTTCCTCCAGGGCAGTGGTGGGAAATCTCTGGCCCAAAGGCAGCTTTCAGCTGGAGAGGACTTTCCACAGGGGCCTAGCGAGACCCCAGCCCTACTGTTGGGAGCTGCTGCTTCAAATATGTTTGGAACACCTTGAAACAGTCTATGGCTACAGATTAAGAGGTGCCTTCCAGCCACCCCATGGCAAAGATGTTTCCTCAACAATCTCCCTCCCAGCAGTCAGAGAAGAATGTACTTCATTGTCTGGACCACTGCATGGCATGTGTTCCCCCCTACTCCGCCAGTGGGGCAATGTGGCCTTTAAGCAGAAAAACAGTTCCCAAGCTTGCCCTGCAGGTACTTGCTGTTGTAACTAGAGCTTGGCCACAGATGAGATTCAATGCCAACCATACTTTTTTGTTGAAGAGATACATGCAATCAATTGCTCTCATTGATAAGCACACACATGATCAAAAATATAGAACAAGGTCGGTTAATCGTTACTCTGAAGTTAGCATATTCAGTTGTTTTTATTCTGACTACCATCTGATTTTAACAAAGGAAATGATACAGCTTCAATATCCTTTTGTCTATTGTGTGAGTTTAGTGTATGTGAACTGATGTACACCTACTCTCTGCTTCAGGCTACTAAATAAACAAGAACTTTTTATTTGGTCAACCTAGATAGGCTTATTGAATTTCAGGAATGTGCATTGTCTTTTGATTATATATACAAGCCTCTAAAAAGCAATGTAACACAATTCACAAAGTATCTTAGGTCATACGTCACAGAGATTTTAGATGCTTGTTCCTTAAGGAAACAATAAAATTAAGGCCTCAAGCCTGTTTTCCAAAGACAATGAACAGCTGCCTAATAACAAAAGGATTTTGCTCTGGTCCTAGTTCATATTTTTCATTCCAACCAAATTTTACATGAAGGAAATCAAACCACAAATGATTTCAGGGGGCTGATGTCAGCTAGTGTTCAAGTGGATGGCCTCTTTTTTAATATAAAAAACCCCCAGTTCTTAGTTATTGGCCAAACAGAGCAGCCCCTGAACCTATGACCCCTGTATGTGGAAACAAAAAGGCTAGATATTAAGAGGTGCATTCCGGCCAGCCCAGGACAAGTCTGTTTTCTCAAACTCTGCCTCCTAGTGGATAGAGGGGAAAGTACTTCATCATCTAGATTAGTGGATGGCAACCCTGGGGAGAACAATCTGTGGAAAATCCTGCCATATAAACTGTAGTATTAAAGGACAGCTGGTTCACATGGCAAGGCTTGCACCTATCAAAAAGGAGGCTTCAGAGATAAACCGTATACCAATATTTTCAGAAATATTAAGAGGCTCTGACTGGAGCTTAGATTCTAGATTTGAATTTAGATTTGTCAAGAACCTACAGTCACACCTCAAATTGTCCTGAATTTAGAAATGCATCTTCTAATATGTTTGGTTAATACCAATATGTTTAATAGTTTACTCTCTGACCTAGCAGTTGCTCTTACATCAAAGTTCTATGGTGATTTAAAAGACCTCAGATGACACCTGAGAAGTAAGACTCTCACCTGCAGCTACACAGCTCACAGAAATTCTGATGTTTATTCTGGCCATCAATAAGAATACATTGTAGATATTAAAACATAACCAATTTAATGCCAACCGTACAAATATACTCAAAACATGGACGTCTGCAACTCTTCCTTAAACATGCCTTCAAAGCGGAGGTCCTTTGCCATAAGTTCCTCTTCAACATCCTCTAGTGCCCACTGATGGTCGGTCAGTTCCAGAGCCTCCCACTCTGTCTGTAATCAGAAAAGCACTGGCATGGCCAAAAGTGTACCAACAATCTGTTTTCTCAATTAACTCCTGTCTCCATAGGTCATGCTCAGTATTCTGCTTGAATCTTTGCTGAAAATTATTGTATTATGGGGAAGAACTGAGGCTGTGGAAAACATTGTGGACAGGCAAGTCTAGGGCAGAAGGAAAGGTTTTCTTCTTCAACAACTGGCTGAACTATTTAAACAGGGTATATGCCCGTGAGTTCATATGCACACCTTCTCTTTCACTGCAGAACTGCTCAAGGAAGCTCACTTTAGGATATGAGAAGCAGGTAAGGTTTACTAATAGGGTTTCACATAAAGTTTCCAAGCATGGTCAGCCCTGGTTAGTACCAGGATGGGAGACTGCCAATGAATACCAAGTGCTGGCAGCTGTATTTCAGAGGAAGGAATTGGCAAAACCATGTCTGAGTATTGCTTGCCTAAGAAAACCCCATGAAATTCATGGGGTTGCCACAGGCTGATAGATGACTTGAAGGCACATACACAAACATACACATACAAAACGAATTTCTAGCCCAGCTTTCTTTTCAATATGCTAGTTTTCTGTGTACAGTAGATTCTTCTAAATTTGGAGGAGCTCTCAGTTGGAGCCAAATGGGGACTGGCCAAGCTTGCTGAGTCTCGTTGCTCCCCTGCATTAATTATGTCTGCCCAACAACATACACATCCCAGCAGCCATGCATATAGGTGGTCCAGCTACCATTACTGGTCCTGCTCATTGGCTACTCCCTGGTCAAAGTGCAAAGAAATTCTTAA
Organism: Iguana delicatissima; assembly: GCA_948472985.1. Classification (NCBI taxonomy): domain Eukaryota; kingdom Metazoa; phylum Chordata; class Lepidosauria; order Squamata; family Iguanidae; genus Iguana; species Iguana delicatissima. Next base: position 891,326 of record CAOKZL010001413.1, read on the forward strand.
CACTCTGAAAACACTATGCTAGAACAATGATGTTCAATCTCATTATTCCAGTCTAGGTAAAGAATTCTTCAGCATAAATTCTTAACAGATATGTTTGAAGGCAGTGATTCTCAAACTTTGGTCTTTAAGTAGTTTCAGACTTCAGCTCTCAGATTCCCCTGACCACTGGTCAAGCTGGCTGGGTTTTCTGGGCGTTGAAGCCCAAAACACCAAGGAGGACCAAAGTTTGAGAACCACTGTTTTAGATTACTGTATTTCACAGATATGCTTGCTTTTGAGGCATCTTCCCTGCACATTCAAGAAAAGAAAGAAATACCACATGAAATTTCAGCAGCGTGTTTCCATTCACACAGTTGTTTCATACCTTGAAAGCTTTATTAGTATCTGCAGGCATGGCCATGGCTGCCCCTGTCATCTGCTCCTGCATTACTCTGGACTGATCTGCAGCTGCAAACATGAAAAAGGGAGCCTCATGTTACTTTATGGCAAAGGTAAGAACCATGTTGTCCTCCAGATACTGCCAAATAATATTTCCAGCACTCCTCATATTGGCGATGCTGGTGGGGATACTGGGAATTGCAGTTCAACAACATCCTGAAGGGGCACGTGATTCCTACCCTTGCTTGATACAATCTAGTACAAAGTCTATGGACTAAAGGTATTTTCTAGAAGCTGATCAATACTTCTGCTATTCTCAGCAGCAAGAAAGTACCTTGTAGTGGTTCTACAAATTAGGCAGAGACAAGAAATGTATGAGGCTATCAGTCAGCAGCTTTAACAAGCTGAAGACAACAAGCATTCTGCCTAGTTAGCAATGAAGTATGTCACACTTTTCAGTAGCTATAATTACTGACATTGGCAACTGAGCTATAATAATCTCAGATAATAATCTCTACCAGCAAGGAAGGACTTCATAGGCAAGGAAAGCATTTTATCTACAAATATAACTGACACTCCGCTGGAATCACACCTTAACCTTATCTTAGCCTTCTAACTATTTTAATTAATGCTATGTAGGTGAGCCATCAGCAAACATTAACCGTAACAGAGGAACTGCTAAAAGTTTGACTCAATCAAAACAAAATTGCTGAGAGAGTGGGCAGCCCAGTGTGGAAGTCAGTAAATAGGGATTTACCTCTCTGGTGCCCCATTTAAACAGCAAATAAGGGCCTTAATCCTATTGTCACTTCTAACTAGAGTAATCCCACTGAATCAATGAAGTTCATGCAAGTGATGACTCAGCATTCAATAACTGATTCAGTGGGTTCAGTCTAATCAGAACCACCAATAGAATGGAGGCGAAGAACTACATTCGATTTAAAATAAACAGCAATATCTTACCATTGTCTTGGCCAAGAATGAGAGTATAAATGCTTCGGAGCCCAAAGACATTTAGGAAATACCAAGAAGCTGAGCTTACCCTAATAAACCAAAGAGATTAAGTGTCACTTAAATAAATGACTGCTGAACTGCTGACTCTGCAGTAGCTTTCACAGCACTAGATTGCACTAGATTGCTATATTGTGTTCCAAATGATGTCTAACGATGAAGAACTCTTACCAGGATGCATCCAAGGTAAGCAACTCAATACCCTGTTGTAGCATTGGTTTAAAACGCAGTGTCAAAGGAAAGGGGACCTTTGCTGCAAAAAGAAAACAAACAAGAAGACTGGTCAAAACATTGGTTATGCAAGTAAATAGTACTTTACATACACAAAAAGAAGTCTTTACTACAAGAAACTCAAAACTGAAATCTCAATAGTCCTGAAACAAAAAGGGTACGGTAAACAAAGGATAAATATGAGTACAAGCTCTGGCTTTAGGAATTATGACTAGGGATTAATACAAAAATGTATAGAGAAGTTTTCCTTCAAAACTGTGTCTGAGAAGACATTATTATGGCATGGTGTTCTGGAACATATTACGTTCGCACCTTGAAGGGTATTAAAAATAAAGATACGATGTCACATGGTTTGAACAAGAGTGGTAAAGCAATTTTAGGACGTAGATGTCATGAGGAAAGGCTAGAGAGAAAACAGCTAAAGAGACCACAGGTTAAAGCAAATCACAAGAGGTGCTCAGAAAACTATTTACTGAAACAGTTCAGAAAATTTGCTGGGTGATGTTGTGGCATTCCTTAGAAGCAGCAAACACTTTATGTCTCTTGCATAACATGTTTTATTTTTGAGTGTGTGAACCCTAAAGAAGGAAGAGCCATAGCTCAATACAGAGCACATGTTTTCTGCATAAAAAAACCCCTGAGACTCAGCCTCTGGAATCTTGACATAGGGTTGAGCAACACTCTGGAATGCTAGAGGGAGATGAATGAGAGGGAGAAGACTTATTGCTGAATTATCCTTAAAGCTGAAGAGTCTGGATTATCTCTCTTACTTGATATATTTTCGCTTTATGTGCAAAGGCCTTTATCAGCTCAGATTGGCCCATGCTGGCCAAATCCCTTCAAGAAAATTTGCAAAGGACTCCACAGTACTCCTGTGACACCAATGAGTGAGAATATAAAGTCAAGCTTATTCTTTCAACCACTGCCACCTTTTCCACACCAAGCACAAGAAATTCCACCAAACAACTACAGTGACAGGATGCCAGTCTAACTGTGCTTATGTAGCCAATGTGTCAAATGGAGTTTACTCCCAATGGCTCTAGTCTAGTCATGACTAACAACAGCATTTATTTCATTTTCACAAGCAAGAAACAGAAGCTGAAAAATAGTGATTCATTCAATGCCACTATATCTTAAGTCTCGTGCAATGATAATATGTCATTGTTCACTGCTTACTCTTCTGCAAAACAAATTCTAATTCTTTAAAAAAAAAGTCCTGTAGCAGCAATGCTACTTGCAAATAAAAATGAATGTATGTGAATGCTTTATTAGCAGGCTTGGCAGTTTCAAAGTTGTATTGGCCAACAGCAAATTTACTCCTATTATCTTAAATAAGACTTAAGTGAGAATCCAAATTAGTTGTGCTTTAGCTGTAAGATTAGTGTTTTTCATGAGATTATCATGACAGATATCATGAGAAAGACTGTGAGAGAGTACATATGTATCTCCAGACTGGAGCAAGGGGAATAAACCAGCAGCAAACCAAACAGATACCAAGTTATGAACTCAATTTAAATAAAATCAAAGGTGCCAATCAAATCAAGACCAAAGCTGTCATTAATTTTTGATCCATTTTTAACCGACAGAAGCTCTGAAGCTCTGTCGACTTTTTTAATCTTCCCAAGAAGCTTGTGAGTCTCCATCTTGTCTGTCTACACGGGCTCTCCAGTTAATATTTTGCAAAGTCCACTTATACATTTTAGACTGACAAGGCAAAAATGTAGACACCTGGGAAGGAAAGGCTCAAAGAGACATTTCTGATATATGGCAACTCTAAGACAAGCCTATCATGGGGTCTTCAGAGAAGATTTGCCTTTGCCTTTCTCTGAGGCAGAGTGAGTTGGCCAAGGCCATCCAACGGGTTTCCTTAGCCAAGGAGGGATTGGAACCTTGGTCTCCAGAGTCATAGCCCAACACTCAATCACTATACCACACTGGTTCGAATGTTCCAGTTCAAAAGGTTATTCAACTGTTGGGACATAAACCAAATAAGGCTAAATCAGATCATATTCCACTTAGGGAATTAGTAAATCCACATCACTAGATTAAGTACAAAAACAAGGCTCCTGGGAAGATATATCAGTTTGGGCCTCCAAACTACTCAGACTTAAATTCCTAGGCTGACACTTACTTGTGACAAAACCTGAGAAAGTCATGTTGATCCAGCCGCCAATGAGAATCATAGGCAGCACATTTGTTACATTCCCTTTCATCATATCGGTCAACATAGTTGGATCTGCAAATCAAACACAGCCCACATTAATACATACTAAGACATTGCCTGTTTCCTTGGATTTTTGAAAGGGCTTGTCATATTAGTGAAAAACAAAACAAAGAAGACCTTCTTAGTATAACTGAAAAGACTGTCTTGATTTAATTTTCTTTCAGTATTTAATTTTGCTGCTGTGCAGTGGCTACAGCCTTTAGGCCTATCTGATCTTGACTAAATATACAGAGTCCATACAGAACACAGATGGCTGATCTCAGCAGGTGCTCCTGTAAGCTCTATCTGACTTTAAAGTTAGAAAGGGTCTACAAAAGAACTGCAGCTTTATTCTTAAAGCTAACACCGAAACATCAGGAAAATCATTGCCACTTTTCTGAGTAATCTTAATAGTATTTTTACAAACAATACTGAGGTAGAAGTAAGTTTATTTTTGACACCCCAAAGATCTTGTCTGTCATATTTTGAACTGGCCCTCATTCCTACTGTTTCTAGGAATAAAACCAAACCGACTGTCCCTATTGCAGCACATGTTTTGGAAGATAACATAAATGAAAAAAGAATAAGGTCAACTCAAGAAGGTTTCTTACATACCTGTCATTGGAGAAGGTGGCACTACCTTCCTTTTAGTTTTCTTAAAGAACCCATCATCAGGATTATTGAAGTAATACTTCCGCATCAGAAATGACTGAAAGAAAAAGGCAAATTCTAACAAAGAGGAGTGGACAATGGCTTCAACGTTAAGCACAACTTTAGGCCGCTATTTTCTACTGTGGTCTATGTTGCATAACTTTATGCATACTTAGCTGTGTAACAGACGCACCAAGGAACTCTGTTAGTGAATTGCAAAAATGCATAATACAATACCAGCAAGTGTACCCCAATGTGCATCTAGTTCTACTGATGCACATCAGCACTCCCTAGCCAGGGCCCCAATGCACATCAGTCCCAAGGCACAATAGTCACCTGTCTCCCCTATACAGTAGTATAACAGCAGTCTCTCACTGAACAGGGATGCTGTGAAACTGCTCAGTTCTGTTTCCCACAGATGTAAGTCCCTTTACAAAGACTTAAGTATCCAAGTGAATTTCAGCTAGTGTTCTTCGTGAAAAAATGATGAAACTAATGGCTGATATTTCAAGTTCAGACCAACCATGCAACATTCTGAATTGCTTGGTTAGGGAAGGGATACCCGTACCATATATCTGATCTTACAATCAACAAAATTAGAAGCCCTTCATACAAGCTCTTCAAATTCATTTCTCCTCATGATATACCCTAAGCACACAATTTATATAAAACATCCTTACACTTAATCCTGTTACACACTGACACTAGCAACCTACTTGGCTAATTTTCTCTCTCCATTAACAGTCAAAAGAGACAAGCTACACATATGCACACATACCTATGTATCATCAGATGCTGTCATTAAGAGCTATGCAATTTTGCAACAATGGAATAGTAACATTTTCTGCTTCTAGATGTCTTTCCTCAAAGTCCAGAGTAAAGGGTCTCTCCAAACTATTGTGACTATCCTTGAGGAGCAAGAAATGAATCCACAAACCCAAATTAATTCAGCCTTCTCCTTCTTCTCTTTTTTCCCCATGTAAAAAGGTTTTTTTCCCCCTTCCTTTTCAAGAGAGAGAAAAGAGGTTGATTTGGAGCTTGCATGTGTACACACACACACTTTTCGTGGAGAGAATGTAGGTGTTTGGGGGGTTGGGTGGCTGAGGTTTTGCATTATGCTGGGTGATGATGATGATGGATGCCATACATATGGTGTGGAGCCCCTTAAGGCTGAACAGCAAGATGTTGATGAAAGAGACTGATGGTGGCAGCAGCGAAATGAAGTCCCATGGTAGCAGCCAAATCTGCTTGGACTTTTCCCCTGCTTCCCCAACTATGAGGGCTACTTTTCTAAAAGAGCAGAAAGCATGCTGACAGCGGTCAAAGAGCCTGTAACACCTGTTTTTTACAGGGGCCTTGTGTGAAGGAAGTGAAACAGTCTGCTGAAGGGGGGTAGAGGTAGCAATAGGGCATGGATAGCAAGTAGGGCAATGAAGCCGCCCAGCTCCTGGCATGCCAAGAAAGCAAAAGTGTTGTTGGTGCAGGACAGCAAGGCCACCAAGTTATTGCAATAGGAGGCTCCTGAAGCCAGCAGCAGTAGGGTGCAAGACCCTCCAGGCTTCTCAAGGAGCAAGAAAGTAGCACCACAGCAGAGAGAATAGAAGGGGTTGGTGCTTCTTTTAGATTCTCCTGAGATGGATTAAGGTGAGAGATTAGTTTGTCCCAGGAGAAGCTAGAAGAAGCACTGACCCCCTCTACTCTGTCCACTGCAGCAGGGAAGTGTCAAAGAGCTGATGCCATCATTTCCTTGCCCCGGTTTATACTGTATCCAGGTTAGATTGACCCATGGATAAGTAGACTCAAGGTTGTTTTTTCCTTTTTTGTCAAAAATCTCTTGACCTATACATGAGTATATACAGTATACTGTTTCATGTTTATATTAACTGGCACAGCCTGTTGTATAAACATATTTAACAAAGTGTATTGAAAACTCTTATGAAAACTGGCATTCCAATCTGAGAACAATCAAGTCTTTAATTTTAAAACACAACAACAATCCCCCACCCCAATGTCATCTGTAGATATTCTCTTACACAAAAGCATACCTGCTTTGGAATGTATTTTCCATTTTCTCTCAGAACTCTACTTCTAATTAGAACTTGACTGCAAGAAAGAAAGCCATTATAAGACATGTGAAAAAGGAAAGGAGAGAATGGAAGATGTAGAAAGACCCTCTTGCACAAGCACTACACATCTGCAACATATACATAACTTCCAGTTTGCAGAGTAGTAGGATAGGTACCAAGCATGATTTTAGGATCACCAAGGGCTCTCTTAGAAACTGATTCCTCCTCTAATGACAGCTTTCAAATGGCTTTAAAAAAAATCTATTCCTTTCTGTTGATGACTGATTCAAACACTTCATTTCTGATACGAAGAAAGGCTCTCTACAGAAAAGTATGAGGATTCTCAGAAGTATCTAATGAGCAGTACAAAAGTCAAGAAACACACCACCATTTTTAGGAAAGTTTTTTTTTCCTTTTGGCTAAAAAACAAGGTAAAAGTGTACAGTAGCAGCAGCTATTCAATCCATCATGGAAGAAAGTACGGTTCATTTCAGACATTATAATATACACACATACACACATTTCTTTACAGTGATATTACTGCAGCATTGGAAAACCATAAAGTATGTACAGTCCACTACCGTCTCCACAGTGATGCCCAGTAAAATTACAATATAAAAACACAACAGAAACAGTCTGTTTAGATTTCTTAAGCCATCTCATATTATCTGAAAATGCCCAGAGGTTTAAATCCAAATAATTTTAACTTGAAATAACAGCAATTAGCATTAACAATCAAAGGTGAAAAGGCAAAAAATTCAATAAATGCTATGCATGTGGGCTTTATCCTTTCTCGATTTCTATCATGCCTTTTACACTGGAAGCCTTCAAACAGGAACCACCTAATTACTGATGGTTGTGAGCTGCTCAGGGATCTTTTCAGGTAGAGAGTCTACAAAAATAAATTAGATATATTTGGGAATGCTTAGTATGATACGCAACATTTTACCATAAAAAGTAGGAAGTGGCCTTGGGGTACCTTTGAGGTTAATCAATTTACTTCAGCATAAGCTTTTGTGGATTCCAGTCCATCACTTCAGACCTATGGAATTGAGCATCAGCAGACATTTCTACAAATGGTGTAGTTATGTAAAAGTAGACATATCTACAAATACCAGTAGCTCTATCTACAAATGTGGTGTGGAGAGGGTGCAATGTGAGAAAAATCCAAAAATATGCTACTATAATAGCGGAGTGACAAGTACACTCAACATGGGTGTTGAAAGCCAGTGTGGTACAGTGGGTCTGAGCACTGGACTATGACTCCAGAGACCAGAATTCCAATCCCTGTTCAGCCATGGAAACCACTGGGTGACCTTGGGCAAGTCACAGTCCCTCAGCCTCAGAGGGACACAAAGGCAAACCCTCATGAACAAATCTTGCCAAGAAACTCTTTTGATAGGTTCACCTCAGGGTTGATGTAAGGCAAAAATGACCTGAAGGCACACAACAACAAAAACAAAGACTAGCTAAAAGGACAAAGTTTGATGACAAGTCTGCTGAGGTATCGCTCCATTAGTCTTAAAGATGTTGCCAGACTAAACTAAACAAAGGAAATTCTGGTCATGGCCAGTATCTGGGTATTCAGATGCAAAGCTGGGTTCAACAGTACTCCCAAATATAAATGCATACATACACCAAGAGCCAACTGGAAGCCATCTACTGCAGCTTATAATTGCAAATTAAAATGTTTGTTGAGTAATCAAACTCTAAATGTTATCATCATACACTGACCATAATTTCTGTAACTTTTAAGAACAAATGCTTAGTTGAAAACCTCTCTTACCTGTCTGATACTTGCTCCTGTGTAAGCTTTTTATCACTCTGGAGCAAAATGGATACATAATGGCGAATCATCCCCACAAAAAAGGTTATAAAGACTATGGGAAGCACCACCCATAGTCGAATATTGGAGTCCAGCAACAGCTCTGGTTCACTCATGGTTTAAATACCACTGTGGTCATGTACATCAGCTTCAATCTTCAAAATCTAAAAGAACACAACATATTAGGTAACAAATGATCACTCTTACAGTCACCTTTACAGTCACAGTCTTACAAATAGCATATTAGCTTCTGAGAAACCAAATTCAAGTTCTCTTGGAAACATGGCACATCTTGCAGACCAGCCAAATTCCCAAGAACAGTGACCCTATATTTCAATAAGCCTAACCCAAATTCCTTTTTATAAAATTACATGTGGGCTGCGTTTTAAAAAAAAAGAGCAGACGCTGGCGGTCATGAGTACTGAACATCACTTTTAATTTGCCTTCAGGGACGTCTAAGGCTGGAGACACCAGAAACTTGGCGCAAACAGGTAATAGGCGAGGGACGGGAATGAAACTGGCCGAAATGTTATTAAAAAGAAAGCAGGACTTAATCTGAGCGGGAGCTCAGCCCCAACACTTGTTTTACAGTAGGAACGGACGAAAGAACAGATATGCTCGCTTCTTTCTCTCTCTCTCGTTTTTTTGGTCGGTTGCCTTCGAGCGCCCCGGGGAAATCGCAGCCGGCCTTCGGGCGCCCGCCTTGAGGCGAAGCGCTTCCAGCCCTCCCGCCGCCCGAACTAACCACCGGGGCCGGAGACAGGGAACAGAGCGGTGGGGGGCGCCTCTACGTCAGCCTAACCCCAGCAGGCAGCACCACCCCAAAGCCTCTCCTCTCAAGGGGCGACGGAGTGGGGAAGAGGGGGCGGCGGCCTCCGCGGAAACCGAGAGGCGGCCGCCGCCGCCGCTCACCTCCCTCACCCCGGCCTGGTCCCTCTTCCCCGTTCCGGGAGCGTCGAGTGACGTGACCGGAGAGCGCCCGGCCCGTGCCTGATGACGGCGCCGCCTCGCGCCGCCGTGTGGGCGCTTGGCTTGGCGGGATAATTTGAGAGCGAAGGGGAAAGCGCGGCCTCTGTCAGAGCGGCGAGGGCGGAGCAGGTAGGGCGCGGACCGGGCCTGTGCGCGCTTTGTCAGCGTTTCGCTCGCCCTTCGTGGCTTTTTCGAGCGTCTCACCTGTCAAGTAGGTCTCAGGCGGTGGAGGCGGGAAGACGAATCTAAGGCCATTCCCGCGCGAGACTGTTATAGCGCTTTGATTCCACTTTCAACATCCTATGGAATCCCGGGGATTGCCGAGCGGCCCTTCCCGAAACTGCGAACCCCGGGATTCCATAGGATGTTGAAAGTGGAATCAAAGCGCTATAACAGTCTCGTGAGGAAATGGCCTAATTTAACAGGCAGCCTTGCTGGTTGCACAATCATGAACTTGTTTTGTCTTCTTTTCCCCCCAGTATTCTATTTTTTTATCAATTCAAAATATATACAAAGATGTTGATCTCTGGATGTTATATATACATAAATAAATAAATAAGTAAATAAACAAGAAAGCACATAAAAGTATATGTTTAGATGTTTGGACAAAAACTTGTTATTTCCTTCCTTCCCTTCCCTCCTAGGGGAGGGAAGGAAACTGAAAGTGAAACGTACTTCTGGACTTTCTCTAGATGTCTGTTGCTGAAGTTCTAGATAAATCATAATTCTCTAATCCTACATTTCACATGATATCAAGTCTACATTTCCCATTCTATAATTTTGTCTTATTTCCCCTTGTCTTATCTTTGCTTGTTATCCTATCTTGTCATAAAGTGGCTTAGCTTTTTTTCTACAGAGCTATCCTTTATCTGTTTGCTTATGAAAAAAGTCACTACAGGTGCACGTTCATCTATCACAGTGGTTCTCAACCTTCCTAATGCTGTGACCCTTTAATACAGTTCCTCATGTTGTGGTTACCCCCTACCATAAAATTATTTTCGTTGCTACCTCATAACTGTAATTTTGCTACTGTTATGAATCGTAATGTAAATAGCTGATATTTAGTCCACCATAAATGATATAAAGTTTGAAGATTTGGTTTCACTGCATTCAGACTGAATTAAATCCAGAAATAAGTCTGGCATGGGAATAACTCCAGATTTTGTAGGCTTATTCCTTACAATTGATACAACATTCTTGTTTTTATCAAAATCTGAAGTGGCACTCTCCAGACTGTCCAGTCCCAGAGTTACCAACACCTTTTTCAGCAAATTTTTCAGCAAATCTGAGGAAAATAGTCAGATTCAGTGTTGATTTGTAAAGTGTGACAAAGCAGATTCCTCAACTCTAGTCACTTTGGACCTACAGGTAGACTTTTTTGGTAAACACACACCAGCATCATTTGATTCAGCTTGAATAACTTTTGTATCATCAGGAAAATCACGTGAAAATGAAGGATTCGTTGAAGTAGTTTGTTGACTGCTTAATAATGACATTACATTCAAATTCAATGAATTGTCCAACTTGCAATACATTTTTTAAACTTATGTATTTTGTGAAATCATTTCACTAATACTGTTTGCCTTTTAACATGCACCTCCCTTTCTTCAGCAATCATTTGCCTTATCACCTCCCTACTACACTCAGACACATTCCCCTGGGAAGACATTGAGGACATAGGAGGTTCAAATCTTACTTCTTTACGTTCCATAGGCATTGCAGTTTGACTCCTAGTGAATAATGACACCATACACAATGCTAAATTGCCCTGCGCTACTCTATTCGCTAATACATAAGGGACAAGAACTGCCGACTGAGAGGCTGCCATGTCTCCTGGCAGAGGCTGCTCGCATGCTTGAGTGAGTGTGGTTGGTTGTGTTGCTGGTGAGCTTGGATTAGTCAGGAGAGCTCTTTCCTCTCATAGACCCCTCCCTTGCTTTCTGAATGCCTCTTTTCAACATGGCGACCGGAAGTTAAAGGAGCTGTTGGGAGCCCTTCCCCCCCCTTAAGAGACTTAACTGCATTACCAGGTAATGTTCCTTTCACCTTCTTTTTAATTCTTGCCTTCTCAGACTTCCTTATGCTAGATGTTTTTAGCTTTGTTTGAGCCTCGGAGTGGCTGGTCGGAGATTGCCCTTCCAACTCACTCTCGCTCGATGCCAAGAAAATTTTCTTTAGTGAGGGACTTCAAAGGGGGTAGGAGGATGCGAGCACGTGGCTCGCGCTTGCGCATCACCACCGAGGAGGGAATGGAGCCTAAGACCATCGGAAATACGTATTTTCCGATGGTCTTCCGATGAAAGGGTCGTTCGACCCCCAAAGGGGTCGCGACCCACAGGTTGAGAACCACTGATCTATCACTTTATTGTCAGGTATCACATTAAGTCTCTGGTTAGCATGTCAAAAGTTTTCATCTCTAAGAGCTCATGTTGCCATTCCTCTATTTCTGGAGTTTCTTTGCTTTTCCAAGTTTTAGCAAATAACGATTCTCACTGCTGTCATCATGTAGAGCAAAGTTCTCCAGAATTTTCTTGAGAAGTTTATGTGTCATGTTTAATAAATAGAATTTTGGAGACATGGGATATACTTGTTTTGTCTTCTTTAAAAGAATGGTCAGGCCACATGTCGCCTCCCCTCATGCAGCCTGAGTGGAATCTGCAGATCCCAACCAGCTAGAAGACATGATTTGCAGAAAGAGATGTTCTATATATGTTTAGCCGAAAGTAAGACTTGCAGTATGCTGAGCAAAGAAGTCAAAATTGTCCTCTACTGAAACATGATGGGCTTTTTGGCGTTTTACAAGGACTTTTGCTATAAGGTGGTTGTTGTTGTGTACCCTTGAAGTCATTTCCAACTTGTGGTGACTATAAGGTGACCCTATCACAGAGTTTTCTAGGGCTAAGAGCGTGTGACACGCTCAAGATCACCCAGTGGGTTTCTATGGCCAAGTGAAGAATCTAACCCTGGTTGCCAGGGCCACCTAACATGCAGACCACTGTACATCACTGCCTCTCTTTGCTATTAGAAAAAGATCCATTTTTCAGTACTATTTGAGGTTTTGCCTTCTCTTTCACCTCCTTATGAAACCACAAGCTCAGCATTATTGGTGGTGGGGGTTGAAAGAAAAGACAGCTCTATACTGTGGAAAAGCTTTAGAATTCATGGAGAATGCTTAAATACATTAAGCAGTTGAAACATGAGTATTACGTTGTAGGAGTTCTAGCAGAATATTTTTTTTCTTTTTTTTCTTATTTTTTTTTACAACCATAATCACTTTATTTAACAAGTACAATACCAGAACATAAACAAAAACAACAACAACCTTACAATAAATAAATTCCATGTACAGTGGTAACATACATTAATAATAATATAAACTTCTTATCTTATATTAATATAAACTTCTTAATTTCTTATCCTATATAAACCTCTTTCCATTCTCTTTTTCAAATTTTGGCCACTAATGACCATTAGTTTTGGACTTTATCCTTCTTTTCATCCATTAGCGCAGTTAACAAATCCGTTTGAAACATCTCATATAATTTCAATATCCATTGATCTTGAGGAGGCATCGCGTGACTTTTCCAATTAGAAGCATATACAATTCTCGCAGCCGTCACCATATACAAAAGAATTCTCCCATACTCCTTTTGAAACTTTAGATTAGCTCCAACAAACATGTTCAAAAGATATAACTCAGGGCTAAATTTTAAATCGATTCCCATTATATTTTTAATTAAATTATGAATTTGTCCCCAATATTCCTTTATCTTCTTACATCCCCACCACATATGATACAATGTTCCTAATTTTTCCCCGCATTTCCAACATTTATTAGAGTAATTGCTGGACATTTTGGCAATAGTTTGAGGTGTAATATACCAACGATATAACATTTTATAAAAGTTTTCTCTCAAATTTATACTTCTTGTAAATTTTACATTTGTATTCCAGGCCTTTCTCCAGTCTACTAATTCAATGGAATATCCAAAATCTCTTGCCCATTTAATCATATGTTCCTTAATTATTATCTGCTCAGTTTCTAATTTTAGTAATATACAATAAATTTTCTCAATAATATGGTCTCCCCAATTAGGTATTTAATATCTAATTCTTTGACCTCTGAGCCCTTTTCCTGGATCCCTTCCCCCACAGTATCTTTCTTAAACCATTCGAGGATTGTTCTATAGTGCAACCAATTACCTTGAAATCCCAATTTCTTCAATTCGTCTAATGTTTTTAATTGATCCTTACCTCCCCTTTTACACAATATATCTTTGTATGTCATACATTCCCTATTTATAGTATACCATTCTTTAAGAAAGGCTTCTTGCACAGAAATCCATCTTGGCTTCTTAATATAGAGGGTTTTTTTATAGATATTCCATACCCTCAATAAACTCCTCTTAATTATATGTTTATTAAATTCCTTATCTTCTAAAGCTTTATGATACCATAAATATCCATGCCAACCAAACCTATTAGATGCACCCTCCAATGTTAATAACCTTATATTTTCCTTACTAATCCAATCCAACATCCATTTCAATGCACAAGATCTATAATACAATTTAAAGTTAGGTAACGCCAAACCTCCTCTATCCTTACTATCCATTAAAACTTTCTCTTTAATTCTCGGTTTCTTTCTTAACCATAAAAACTTTTTAATTTTCTTAGACCAATCTTCAAAAATTTTCTCGTCCTTCAATATTGGTATATTCTGAAATAGATATAATAACTTGGGAAGAACACTCATCTTAATTACTGCAATGCGCCCTAATAAAGAAAGTCTCAGTTTTGACCATTTACTTAATTTATTTTCGATAGTCTTCCAAACTGGAATATAATTATCATTCAACAAATCTAGATTCTTACTTGTGATAACAATACCTAAATATTTAACTTTATGCCCTATGTTAATATTTGAAATTAATTCCAATTTCTTTTGTGCCCCTTTCTCCATATTCTTAGTTAATATCACTGATTTACTTCTATTCATTTTAAATCCTGCAACATCTCCACATTCTTCTAAGATCTTAAATAATTTAGATATACTTTTAATTGGGTCATTTGTATTATAAGCAAGTCATCGGCAAAAGCCTTTAATTTATACTCTTCCTCTTGAATTTTACATCCCTTAACCTCACAATCTTCTCTAATTTTCCTATTTAATATTTCTAATGTTAATATAAATAGAAGTGGGGAATCGGACAACCCTGTGTAGTACCCTTTTCTATTACTATTCTATTTGACATTACCCCATTAATTATAATAAATGCACTTTGATTATTATATATAGAGTCAATCCAATTAATAAATTTATTACCCAAATTAACTTTCCCTATCACTGCCTTCATAAAATTCCAATTAAGATTATCAAATGCCTTCTCGGCATCTATAAAGAGAAGGGCCAATTCCTTTGGAACATATTCATGATACTCTATTATATTCAGTAATGTCCTTAAGTTATCATTTATCTGTCGTTTAGGTAAAAAACCCGTCTGATCCGGGTGTATCCACTCACTTAATATTTTTTTAGTCTATTTGCCAAAATTAAAGTAAATATTTTATAATCCGAATTTAACAAAGAAATAGGTCTATAATTATTCATATCAAGTTTATCCTTTCCTTCTTTAGGTACTAATGTTATATTAGCTTCGTTCCACAAGGGTGGAATCTCCATTATTCCCTCTTGACTAACTATTTCTAAGAAGGGCACCGTCAATTCCTCCTCAAAAATTTTATAAAATATAGCCGTCAACCCATCTGTACCCGGGGCTTTCCCTGTATTCAATTTCTTAATTGCAAAACTTACCTCTTGTGGTGATATTTTTTTATTTAACCCTTTCCTCTTATCCTCTGCAATCTGAGGAATATTATCTTTCTCTAAGTAATTTTTAATTTTTTCAATTTCCCCTGGACCTGATTTCTCCTTAGAATATAATTTCTTAAAAAAATTATAAAAGCTAGAGATAATTTCGTCCTGATCCGATATTAATTGATCCTCCACCCTAATCTGTGTTATATATCTTTTCTCTTTTTCTTACGTAATTTATATGCTAACCATTTCAAAGTTTTATTTCCGAAATTCAAATTCTTTTTGCTTAACATAATTAAATTTACGTTCAGTCTCTTTAAATGTAATGTAGTTATCTGAGTACGTATTGTCTAGTTTCATTTTGAATTTTTCTATTCACGAGATCCATCTTTAATTCATCCTCTTTCTCTTTTAGCAGTCTCTGTAGTTTATCTTCTTTAATTCTTCTTTGCTTTTTATATATATATTCTTTTTTCATCAAAATCCCTCTAATATATGCTTTATAGCATCCCAGACCATACTTATTTTAGTTCTTTTATGTAAATTATTTTGAAAAAAACTTTTAATATCCTCCTTAATATCTTGTATAACTTTACCATCTTTTAATAAAGCTTCATTTAGTCTCCAATTATAATTTCTCTTCTTCCGATTAAATTTCAACAATAACGGTGAGTGGCCTGAGATTAATCTAGGGAGTATCTGAATACTATGTACCAAATTCGCCAGACTTTTAGATGCCCAAATCATATCAATTTGGGACCAGCTCTGATGGGGTGCTGAGTAATATGTATAGTTTTGTTTTTCACCGTATTTCAATCTCCAAACATCAACCAAATTCAATGTTTGAAGCCCTTTTTTAACAATATAAGGAAATTTTTTCATGTTTTCCTCTACTTTTTTTGATGATTTTTGTTTTCTATCCAATTTTTCCTCAATCACCCCATTCCAATCCCCCATACATATTATTTTTTGGTAATCAGTTTTTACAATAAATTCTATAACCCTTTCATAAAAATGATGCTTATCCTGTAAGGGAGCATGCAAACCAATTAATAATATTTTTTCCATATTCCAATTAATCTCAACAGCTAAAAGTTGACCCTTAGTATCTTTATAAACTAATTTAGATTGAAATCTATTATTTATATAAAATGCCACCCCTTTTTTCTTCTTATTTTGGTTACAAGCTGCATAACAAAATCCTAATTTGTTGTTCTGTAAATATTTTATATTCCTCTCTAATATATGAGTTTCCTGTATACATACTATTTCAGATTTCTGCTTCTCTAAAAAATTAAATACTTTTTTTCTTTTAATTGGACCATTCATTCCATTAACGTTCCAAGAACAAATTGAAAAATCCATCATATAACACTATTACACTATCTTATTATAATTAATTAATCCAATTAAAAAAGAGTGGAAAAAAAAAAAGAAAGAAAAAAGAGAAAAAACAACAACAAAGCAAAACAGAAAAACCATAAAATAATTACACGAATAACCTAAATCCAACCAATTTACTTCAGTGTGGTGACTATCTCTTGTAGTGCTCTAAGTCCTATTCCGCCTCCCTGTGTAGGTGCGCTATTTCCTTCGGTGGTTCTCTTTTTTCGTTCCTCTGATATATCGATCAAATCAATTTCCTCGTCTTCTTTTTGGGAATTTAATTGTAATTCACTTCTAATCTTTTCTTGAAATCTCCGCTTTTCTCCAGAGTATTTTGCTTCGGAAGATATAACTTGTTCCTCATCTTGTTCTATTTTCCTCAAAAAATCTTCTGCCTTCTCCATTGTGTCAATCACGTACCTTTTGAACTTATAAGAGAATATAATTTCCTCTTCTCTCGCCCTTTTGTATCTAATTTGTCTTTCACGCAGTACTTGTGTCAGATCTTTATATTGTTTCCTCTTGCCAAAACTTCATATGGAAAATCTTTTAATATTTTTACTTCCACTCCTTCCACTGTAATTTGATTAGTAAAGCTCTGCTGAATTACCAGGTCCCGAACCCTCTCTCTAATAAAATGTACAGCGACATCTCTCGGTAGATGTTGTTTCGTGGCAACCGCTGAGTTAAACACAGTATATTTTATCGATTTCCAAGTCCAATTGTGGCACTTCCCATCCAATAAATTCAGCTAGGATCGGAACAACTCTTTCAGGTAGATTTTCCAATTTTCTTTCAAACCTTGTAACTTCACGCACTTAGTACGGGCACGGACATAATATCCAATTTCAACTTGGATATCTCTTTATCCAACTTTTCTTCTGTTACTTCTAATTGTTGCTCAACCTTATTAACTTTTATCTGCAATAATTTCGTACTCCCTCCTATTTCGACTATTTCCTTAGTTATATCTGTAATCTTGTCCTTCACTTCCTTCAATTCCTCAAAAACTTTTTCTTTCAGTTCCCCGAACTCTCTTCTTATATCCTGGTTTAATTCTTCTTCTAACTCTCTCATAAATTCTTTCATTTCTGCTCTTAATTCATTCCCAAATCTTTTAATTTCTTCTAGAACATCTCTATTGGTAGAGGGATTATCTTGTACATCTTCCAATGAACTCTCCTTTGTTGAGCTGCCTTTTTTGCTCTTGTAGCCATTTCACACCTCCATTCAACAATCACCAATTAACCAATTTTAACCGATTATTACCAAATCCTTCAAAAAAAAAAATTCCTTCCAAAAAATTCTTCAAGAGATTCCTTCAAAAATTAACTTCAATATGTATTTGTAAATTCCCTTAAATTCACTTGAATTAAAAAAAAATTAATAAAATATCAAAAAAAATAAAAAAATTCAAATTCAAAACTCCAATTTGAACTTAAAAAAAAGGCTTGTACTTAAAAAAAAAAATAGTACTACTAATAATAGTATACAATTAATAAAAAAACTTATTTTTATGGAATTTCCTTAGAGTTGTAGAAAAATAGTAAATTAATAAATATAATTTAAAGAATGCCTATTTAAATACAGAACTTATAAAATAATGTAAGGTTGGTAATTTTAACCTCTCTATTAATTCTTATATTATTCTTATTTACTTATAGTCAATGTTCAATTTAATATATTTAAAATATATATAATTATATTCTATTCACTTAGGACTTCAAATTCTTTTTAACTTACCACCTGCTATATACTTATACTTATATATATACTGATATTATCTTATAAACCTCGCTCCCTATTTCCTATTAAACCAATTTAACTCTTAAACCGGAGAGTGGCACCCTATTCCCTTATAAATTTTTTTATATATATATATATATATATTCCTTGTAGAGCTAATAACAAATCTCCAATTCAACCCAAACTCTCAATCAACTCGCTTAGATATATCTTCTCTTGTTTAGTGTTTACATTAACACTAACCTTGAAAAGTACTTCACTCCCTTAGAGCCCACGAACCCAGCTGGATATGATTAATAAATCTTAGTCTTAACAAGCAGCAATTTCCCTTCCCTTTACTTACTTATGCCAAGTTTATCCCTTATATTCCTTATACCCATTTTATACCCCCCAACCTATTCCCACCCCGAAACAGAAATAATAAATTTAAACCTAAAAAATTAAGAACTTTTTAATTTTTTAACATTTTTCTACTATTCATATATTGAAATATATTACAGTCTATTACATTGATCTATCCCTGAACACTCCAGGATCCAAACATCCAAAATTCAAATGTCCTTTGTCCCAATTTCCCCAAATGCTCCACACCTGATCCTCGCTGTTTAATGTCAAGATTTTCAATTAAACACAAGCTTCCTGAAGCTGTTTAAGTACTTGAACCTCTCACATCAGTCAGAGCTTTGCAGCATTTCAACGCTTTCTTTAAAGTTTACAGTTTAAAGTTTTTTAAAGTTCTTTAAAGTTTAAAGTTCTTTAAAGTTTAGAGTTCCATTTAATATCTGTTTTGGTGAAAAAAAAGGAAAAACAAACTTCTTTCAACAGACTTTAAACAGCAGTCTCCGCTAATTTCCCAAAACCCCTGATTCCTTAGTTGTCAACTTCCCAGCTTCATCGCTTCTCCACCTCACCTCCTCTCCGCTTCACTCCACTTCACTCACAACTCACAACTAAACTTTAAGTCCAACCAGTTTATATTATTATGCTTTAAATAAATCACAAATCCGGATGTTGCTAAACAAAATTTTACACCCGATCTGCGACGTATTCGCCAATCTTGGCTTCTAAACGAGGCTGGGGTTTCCCGCGATACAAGTTCTTTCAAGTTCTTTCCCCAGAGCCACAAAAACACACCGGTTCACCTTCTCCTCTCCCTTAATGCCGGTGACCGGTTTTTCTTCTCCCCTCATCACTCGCCCTTCTCCAGGCTAGACGCGCTTCTTCAATTCCCACCGGCTCCAAAATATATAATCGCCGTGACCCTCTCATTCACTCCTATTCGGTGAACTCAGGCAGAGCTCTTAATTGCCTCCATTCGCCCCGCTAAGCTGATCGCTCCGCAAGATCAAATTCGGAGCGAACCACACACGTCGCCATCTTCCTCCGGTCTCCCAGAATATTTATTTTCATTAATATTTATCAAACTTGGAACAACCCTGAAATCCTGAAAATTTCAGGAAATTTATTTTCATGAATGTTTGTTATATCAGAACAGTCTGAAGTTTCCAAATAACTGTAAATCTATATCAAAACACAGGGGGAGGTCCTAAAACTGCCAATATGGATTCAGTGGTCCTGAATATTGATTGAGTAAAAAGTCTGAGAGTTAGCTCAGAGCAAGAATAGAATAGAATGAAATGACTGTAACGCGGAATAGGGAGAAAGTAATATATTGATAAGAGATATAAATAAAAGATCCTATTGTCTGATTCACACCAGTACACTATTTGTGTCCCTCAGGACAGGAGTAAGAGTGTCTTATTTAAACCTGTAAGAACATTCAAGATTTTAATTGTAGCCAAGATTGGGCACAAAGTATGTCTGCATATCCCAAACTCAAAATATACATACAGCCTTCCCTCACTTGCATCCAACCCCGGCCCAGTTGTAATGGAGTATGGTATAGTAGGTACAAAATGCTGATGAAGAAAGAAATAAAGACAACTTTAGGGGATGACGAATGGAACTGCTGGAATCAGAATAGAAGAGCTCCATGCAGCAACACTTTATTGTGGCAGCTCATCTGGGTCAGTAAATTGTAGACTTGCATCTACTGTGTGTTTGTGAAAATGTATTCAGAGACTATTAATCACATATGTGTAAAAACCATAAACTGTGTACTGCTTCATTGGATTATTACAACAATCCTTTTTGCAATTCACATACATTATTTTAAGTAAAGCATCATTCAGACGAGCCAGGTTGTTCTTTTTGGAGTATAGTTATGTGTATTTTGTTTTGTTGTGGCCAAATTATTTGCAAAATTTTAAAATAAACATATCTTTCCTGTGAACCTTTGCTAACATTCCCCCCCCCCCCCCCATTTTTCTTGTAACAGGATCGTCATCCCCATTGTCATGTATTCAAAACGGAAATTGTCAAAATCTGGTGTCCGTGGTGAAAATCTAATAGAAGAGTTACCAATACGTAACAGAATAACGTTTTCCATCATTTTTATTTTCTTTGGCCAAAGCCACCCAAACAGAGAACCTACCATAGTTTTTAGTAATGCTCAGGAGAGGTAGAGGGCAAGCAGAGAGAACTGTTACTTGTAGTTTTTCCCTACTGTGGAATATCCTTTTCTCAATAATGATGAGCACTGAATACATGAAACTGTCTGCTGGTTCATAGAGAACACTTCCAAAGGAGTACTGTCTCTACATCATAAATTTGAAAATTATCCCTTAAAGGTGGCATTTTTTGGTCAGTCAGGGACATCAATGGTGAAGGAAGGAGAATGAATTATTCTCCTGCCTTGTATGCAGAATGCATACCTATGCTTTCCATAATGAATGTTCTGTGTCATCTGGAGCAATGCCTTCATTTATGGGAGCTGGGTTTATTCTGCAGTAGTACTGAACTAGGCAAGGAAGACCCCCCACCCCCGATTCAGAAGGAATGAGGATACAATAGCCCCCCTGAATCTTAGAGGGGCTTGGAAGTACAATGCCCTTTTTCTCCTACACTCCATACCTGGGGAAAAAGCTAGAGCTTGGCTATGACCATTGTCCTTCTCAGTGTTCCAGGCCTCTTGCATGATTGCTGCTGCTGCTCTCTGGAAGTGATACCCATGCTCTTCACTAACCTGGGCAGAGGACTGAAGCTCTTCTTTGGATACACATTTAGCTCCTCATAAGTACACTGTGTCAGAAATGAGCACCAGCTTTGTTGCTGAGTTCCAAGCTTGGGATTACTCCTGCCCTTATGTTTCATGTTCAAACCTTAATGAAGATAGGAGATAATACTTCCTCTCCAGTTATGACTATGAATTTTGTCTGGCTACCATAGTATACATCAGGGACAAGCAACTTGTGGACCTTCAGATACTGTTGGACTACAGCTCCCCAAGTGTATTTGTTAGGGGATGCAGTTCTACAGTACAGTTAAGCACTTTGAAGCCCTACTGATGTCAGTTGAATCCTTTTTAGTTTGTAGAATATATCCAATAACTTCCAGTTTGTGACTGAAATTCATAGATTACTGAATGCTTTGTGGATTTCAGCCTTCTTTTTTAATAGTATCTATCACTAGCTTTTCTCAGAGATTGTCTTGAAATATACAGCTCGTTGGTTTAATTTTCGTACAATCCTGAAACAATGCCTGAATTTCTTGACATGAAAGTTAATTTTTCATTGAAGTTATTTGTATAAGGAATGATCACTCACATGCATGACATTCATTTGTCTCATGCAACTAATGTTTCTATCTTAGAAGCAAAGAAGCCTCGGGTCTCTGGTAAGAAAAGGTCTGTTCCCCAAGATGGAGTTATAGAGAGCAACAGTGTCTTTGGGCAGCTCCTCAAGACTGCAGGGATAACACTGAAAGCTGGAGAAAGACAGAACGAAATAGGTAGAGATCTTTTTGATATACTTCCTTGGCAGATGATATACTGTATTCAATAGTTCTGCTAAAAAGAAATTTAACTGAAAGTTTATATTTTCAAGTGCAACTATATGTCACTAATTTTAGTTATATTTGTCAACAGTTCTGAAGAAGTACTCAGTTTATTCTAGACTGTTCAAACTTAATTGAGTTGGCGATAGAATATACCCAGATAGGCAGAGTTAAGTGTATATGTGAGAGAAGGGAGAGACTTTTGCTATTCTCCCTGGTTTTGCAGCCAAGGCAGAAAACAAATACAAATGGTTTATCAACTCATAGCTGGTGAAAAGTGTGAGCTGAAAGAAATTATAAATGACAGAGGAGCTGAAAGAGTACATTGTCTGATGGGAAAATAACTACTTGGAAAACACTCCCCAAGACAGTCCATTCATCTGTGTTTGTCTAGGATGAGGAGTGTGTGTACATGTGCTGAGGGTTTTAATGATCCTCATACTTTTTCTGCCTTAGATTTATGCAGTAAAGACCATGAACAGAAGTGGCATCTTCAGTTATTTGTTGACTAGAGATTAGAGATTTTTGTTCTAGCCAATATATTTGATGCAGGAATGTTATAGGCTTACCACATTTTTTCTTGATGGATTTTCTGGGCCTTTAACAGTTTTAGGACAAGCAAAAATTCAGTAGGTGCAGCATTTCTCTCATAGTTGCCATCCTTTCCTTGCTGGGCTCTTGTGCCTTTTTAAATGATAAATGTTTAAAAATAGAGTGAATTAAGGTTTTCTCATTTGGGCCGAATTCAGAGTGTGGTTATGATTGTTAAGACCCTAAATGGCTTGAGTCCAGACTACTTAAAAGGCCATATCTCTATATATAAGCTGACCAAAATTAAGATCTGTAGGGGAGGGCTGTCTCTCTGTCCCACCACCATCACACGCATGGCTAATGTAGACACAGGAGAGAGAGTTCTTGGTGGCTGCTTCTGAGCTATGGAACTCCCTTCTGTAGGACACTTCGTTGGCCCCTCTCTGCTCTCTTTTTACTGTCAGGTAAAGACCTTCCTATTTAAACAGGCTTCCAGCTTTACTTTTTTTTTTAAACCTATATAATAAGCTACTTTGAGTCCCATTTTGGGAGAAATGTAGGTTATAAAACGAACAAAACAAATAAAAAACACCTTTCTCATAGCTGTGGATGGAGCCATTTTCCAGAAGAAGTTGCATCAAGCCTTGAGAAAGCACTCTTCGTATCCACAGGTAGGAACACATTATCATTTGATGTCTCTGAAATCCAGTGAGGTTACATTAATTCTTACCCCAGAAGCTAGGAGCTTAGAAGAGAGAGCAACATGCTCTGCATTGACTAAATCCATTCTGTAGTTGGGAACTGGAAAGTATCAGATTTGCCGAGCCTAATTTACACATTTCAAATATCTTTTTGAAGCCATTGCTCATTGTTCATTTTGGGCAACTGCAGGTGTTTTTGGCCTGTGGCTTCTATCAGCCCTAGCCAGCATAGCTTACTCTGGAAGATTATGGAAGTCGCAATCAGAAAACAATTCAAGGACCACAGTTGCCCACCCTTGGCTTAGGAAAAAAAATGAGTCATCTAATATTTGAAATCTATGAATTGCTGCCCAGATAGAAGAATAGTGGAAAACAGAGTCAAAGACACAAGCTGTTAAGATCAATACTTAATTTTTAATTGAAAAGCACTGTAGATAGCTTTGGAAGGAGTGTGACACAGGTCACTGGACTTGACAGAGAAACCTAACAATTTACAAACCACAAGTCTCAATTCTGTCGAAAAGTCAAGAGAGAAAAAAAGACATCATGCAGAGGACAGGCTTCCTCTGCCTTATTTGCCTGTTGTTGTCGTTGTATACCTTCAAGTTGTTTCTGACTTTTGGTGACCCTAAGATGAACCTATCATGGGTTTTTCTTGGCAGAATTTGTTCGGAGGAGGTTTGCCTTTGCCCTCAGACTAAGTCCATTTTCTCACTACACTCTTATAGTGCGATTATTCCACTTTCAACATCCTATGGAATCCTGGGATTTGCAGTTTTGGGCGGGGCCAGGCGTCCCCTCCAAAACTGCAAACCCCAGGATTCCATAGGATGTTGAAAGTGGAATAATGGCCTAAGAGAGCTTGACTTGCCCAAGGTCACCCAGTAGGCTTCCATGGCTGAGCAGGGATTCAAACTCTGGTTTCCAACACTCAAATCACTACACTAAGATGGTAGCGCACTCTAAAGGCAAATTTTTACAACCAGATTATGGCATAGCCGTCACTGTCTTTTTTTTTTAATCCATTAGGTTATTAATGAATTCATCACTGGACTGGAATCCCACATTGTAAACAGAGATCAGTTCAGGAATTGTCTGCTACCATGCATACCTGTACAAAGTCAGGAAACAAGGTAAGTGGAAAAAAAGTTTCTTTTTCTTTCTGCAAACTATCTCTTGGATATTCCATAATTGTAGTTAATTTCTTTGGCAATGTCATATGCCCCTAGTCTGGTTCTGGACTGGAATTGGGGTCTTCAAAATGAAAAATAAGTGAGAGTGGGAAGGAACAGAATTAAATCTGTGTAACCCAGAATTTACATGTGAATCATTCTGCTATTGCTCAGTCAATGGATCATATTAGCATGTTGTTATATTCCTTCTTATTAAAAGGAACTTGCCAAGCAAGCACTGCTGCTTAGTAAACTACAGACTTGAATTATGCAGGTGGAAAAAGTATATTCTAGGAATGTTGTTTTAATAATAATAATAATAATAGCCAAATGTCTCAATTACAGTAATGCAGCCCATTCATATTGTGAAAGCCTCATTAAGCTGCTCCTTGGAATAGAGATACTACAGGTGAGTTCACTTTACCATACAATCTGATATTCTGAGAAGTGGAAGCCATACTGAACCAGCAGAAAGATAGATAAGCCATGGACCAAAACCAGAATCCCCCAGTTTTGACAGCTTATTATTCAACTATTCATAGACACCACTATCCCCACTTTCTTTTGAGTTCTCTGGATACATGGGGGAAAAGGACCACAAGTTTATTAATACTTCCCCAAGCCAGTTTAAAATAAGATATTAATTTTATCTCCATCTTCTCTCTGTGTATTGTGGGGAGGGATCTTTGATTCCATCAGTTCAGTATTAGTCCAGCGAGGGACATAGGAAATAAATCATATCATTAGTCTTCCTAACTCAGTACTGTCTTACTTGCACTGATTGGCTACCTGCTGGTGATGTTTTAGCTGGAGGTCCTGCACTGAGCAGTGTTGGACTTGATGACTCATGAGACCCCTTCTGAGTCTATCATTCTAAGAAATGGTTTAAGTAGGCTTCTCTTAATTTCTCTTTATATATGTGTACGTGGGATCATCATAATCTAAATTCATGTTCAGATAGTAAAACTAGAGTCAGTGCAGCAAAGGAAACTGGCTTTCAGATTCATCTGGCATGAGCTATTTAGCAGTCATCTTGGTGGCAGGTTGAGAGGGCATAATTCCCATCAATGTCTATGAATATTAGTTTGCTTTACATTATTTGTATCACTCTGGATTTCCAAACTCTTCATCCAAACTAAAAATATTTGAATTAATTCAGTGCTTTCTAAGGTTGGGTGGATAACTTGCCACAGGCTAGGTGCACACATTGGCCCTTGTGGACTTTTGTCCACTCACACTCAGTTAGGAATCACTTTCTGTCTGGGTGAAAAACCTGTCTGAGCCAAAAAACCAAAAACCCTTCCAAAATGTAGCAAAATGGCCTGTAGTGTTTACATAAGTATTTGGGAGGTATTACTAAGCCATTTTGGGCTAGAGAAATTATTGTTCCTCAATTCTGGGGGGTGGACAGGCTAGAGGAACAGTTGGAAGTTTTCTTAATTGACCTGGGAGCTGCCTATAACCCACGAGCTGCACTTTCCCCGTCCCTGTTCTCAGAGGACCTCTGGTGCTCCAAAGTTACTCTTCCATCAGCCTCAGCCAACATGGATGATGTGGTCAAGGATGATGTGAGTTTCTCCTACACTCAGTGCTAAATTTGCAGGTCCACATATTTATCGCTCTTGCATTAGTGGCGGTGATGGTGATGACGATGATGATGGTGACTGGGGGAATATGATGATATCCTCATTGTCACCTTGCCTTTTGCCCAGACCTGGGACTCAAAGCAGTTTTAAGTTTAAGAGTTCCAAGTTTGGCCCTTCCCCTTCCTCTTTTCTCTGAAAAAGGGAACCATTATATGATCTGGCCTATGGATATTTACTGTGTCTTTATGGAACTTGGATTATCATCCTAGGGGCATTTTCATGTAGTGGTTCCTAGAGAATAATTTGTTATAGGTCAGTGGCGTCTGGGGTGTATAATACCATATATACAGTTTGTTGCCTAATCACATTTCTCTCTTTTTCCCCTCCCTTTTGGGAAGCCTGCTATTATAAAACTGCTATTTGAAAAAGTCCCTGAATTTTTTGATGAAAGGTAGGTACCTTATTACTTCTTGGAGTGTTAACATTTACACATTTTCTAGCTGCTGTTTCTTCTAAAATACATTTTGAAATCTCTCAAACTGCATCTCACTAGTGGATGTAAAAGAAAATAACAGAGTAATATAAATACTTTGTCCAAGGTCCTTAGGCTTAAATTGAGCTTGCTAGTTTAATGCTCAAGATTGTGCTGTTTCTGTTCATGTCTGCTGTACAAGGGAGATCTTAGATGGCAGAATGAATAAATGCATTACAGAGAGTGTTGCCTACTTCATGGTTGATAACAGGACTAGGTTTGTGAACTGGCTAAAGACCACCTTGTTTTTAGTATGACAAGAGACCTTTCTTTCCAACAGAAATTGTTACTGAAATGGTCTTCCTAATGAGTGGGATTTTTGGAATGCATCTAGCAAGGATGAGCAGAAACACTACATTTGGTTTCATAAAAATATCTTTCTTGGTAGTAAAAAGGGGTGATGCTTACTCTTGAACTGTTTGCTTCACTCTTTGTCCTTCTGATCTTTCAGCGTTGGCAGCGATGGGCTCAATTTGCCCCGACTCATTGTCAATCAGTTAAAATGGCTTGACAGGATAGTGGACAGCAAGGCAAGTACCATCAATGCAATTGATTAATAAATAAGTGGTGGCTCCTGTAGCAGCAGCAGCAGCAGCAGCATGCAACCCAGGGCTGCAGAGCTGTGGCCCTCCAGATGTTAATACATTACTATTACTATAATCCTTCATAACTGGCTGGCTGAGGCTGATGGGAGTTAGAGCCCAACAACATCTGGAAGGGCGTGAGTTCTTCAGCTTTGATGAAAGCTGTAAATAACCGTTCTCCTTACAGAGAAATCAAACTCTGTAAGGCATCAGGAGTATCCTATTATGCTTGAAGTAGCACACGATACTTAATTTTGCCTATAAAACTGATTGCTATGTATTTGCCATGGCCTAATGCATGCAAACTGAGTTATCCTGTTATAGGCAAGAGTAGGTCTAGCAGAGAAAACTCTTCTAAGTTTCAGCCTCTTGACTTCGCCTTGCCATAGCTAGGCATCCTAGAACAAATATTGGTAGATAATGAAATTGTTCCTGTACTATAGGTCTCAGAACTAAGCCGTGCCAGACATGTAGTGAATCTGTTTACAAGGATCAATCTGTGTAGGTCTCTGTCATGAACTGAGTGTGGCAGTCCACTTGCAGTAGAAGACCTGTTAAATTATTTGGGAATATAGTGGCTCATTCCTATTTGCATAAGGCTTACACCTTATACAAATGGGAGAGAGGAACATGTGCTATTCTAAAAAGGTTGTACCTGTTAAAAATACAGGGGGAGAACAACTATTACAGTGCTTCGTCATTTTGAAAACTTTTTGGATGCATGCAGTGCTCCTTTATACCAAGTTAGACCATGGTCCATCTAGCTCAGTGGTTATCTACCCTGACTTGGCAGTGGCTCTTAAGATTCAAGTAAAGTCATTCTCAGCTGTACCTGAAGATGCTTAGGTTTGAACCAAGAACCTGACTGCAATGAGTGATGGCTTTGTTAGAGGTATCATGTTGCAGGAAATCATCTCATGTTACATCCTCTCTGGGAAAAGTTTCATCTACACAAGAGTCCTCCCAGAATACTTTGTATGCATTGGCTTGTTACCCTGATTTCTAGGGGTCCCATGGGGGACACCTTAATGTGCTCAAAATAATGAGGAATGGGAATTAGCAAGAGCACAAGCTGTAGCACTACAAGAGGCAGGGTAACCTAGTGAGATCTTTTAAATTCTATTTTTACAGGATCAGGCCAAGCCAAAAACCAAGCAAAGTTGTCTAATAAAATGATTTTATTGAGGGGAATTCACTCATGCATGCACACAAGATACACACAATCACACATTCACACAAAAGCTAGCTGAAAGAGAAAGGGAGGAAAAATTATAGAGAGGCTGAGGGATTTGAGGGGATTTATAATTACCAGTCCAGAAGAGTAGTGAAGAGTAGAAATGGTATTTTGGCTTAGGTAGGACCTAAGGGCAGTTCTCATTCAGGAGCCGGACGGATAGAGTGACAGGTAGACCTTCAAGAGACTGCACTGGGCCTCCTCAAATCAGGGCTGTTTGTACCCTGAAAATGGCTTGTGGCTGTGAAGGTTCCAGATGCAAGACAAAGGGACCTGTTGTGGACAATGGGTCCTTCACCTGTTGATGGGCTTAGTACTTTGATTGACGAAAGACATGATGAATATTGTAATAGCTGTCTATTGTGGGTGCTGTGAGGACAGACGAAAAAATCCAGGTGTACAAAGGATGGATATCGGTCAATCAGTGTCCTGGTGGGTTCCTCACAGTTGGATTCCTTGGAAAAGTCCAGCTTCTATTTAAGCCTATTATCCATAGGAATGATGTGTATTTGCCTGACAAATGACTCACTCTTACCTGGAGGAATTTTGAAGTTGACCTATGCTTCTCACATTTACAGTTAAATTCTTTCCCTCGCTCAGTTTGACCTCTCCATCACCTCTCAGGCTTGAATTTGATATCAGAGCCAATAAAATGTGTTGCCAGTTACATATGATGCCAATTAGGTGTGGTGTCCATCCAAACCATACTGATATTGGGGACTCCCAAAGCGGGGCCTAACAACCTCCTTTTGATATGTCAAACAGTTTCTCAGACCGACTGAGGAAAATGTTATAGGTTCATTAAAGAGGCAAATATAGTGATAATAAAGGGATCACACAAACGCTGGAAAGCACTGAAGTTCATTAATCTTAGGTAGGTTCCTAAATAGCGGCCTTAAATGCCAAATACAATGGCCTTGTATATTATAAAGACACTATATGATTTATATGCTTAGGGCCACTGTGGTCTAGTGGATAGATTTCAAAATCCAGCTCTGACATGGACTTGCTGATGTGCTCAGGCAAGTTATTCTTTCTCAATCTCAGTTCCTGTTTGTGAAGTGAGATCTTGTAGGGACAATTAAAACAAACATTTCAAACATTTATGATTAAAAGAACCCTATGCAAGCAATATATTTTTAATAAATGCACCAGTGGCTTAACTTCTATTTTGTGTGAAACATACATCATGTGGCCTCTCTGTAAAAACACAATTTTAAGTTTTTTCAGTATTAGGGAAACCTGTTTTTTCTGGGCCACTTGTAATCTAATGCTTCTGTCATCTGCAGGAACTTCTAACAACTATTATGCAGATGATTTGT
Source organism: Iguana delicatissima (assembly GCA_948472985.1). Taxonomy (NCBI): domain Eukaryota; kingdom Metazoa; phylum Chordata; class Lepidosauria; order Squamata; family Iguanidae; genus Iguana; species Iguana delicatissima. The sequence goes on from CAOKZL010001413.1 coordinate 921,166, forward strand.
GTTTCTCCTTCACCAATTCAACATGACATTATTACAAGCTTGCCAGAAATCCTGGAAGATGCTCAACACAATGAAATTGCCAGAGAGCTTAGGTGAGTTTTATGCTGCTGTGTTCTTTCCATTTTGTGTGTGTGTGTTAGTGTGGTGTTTTATATGAAGATATTTTCTGATATATCTATTGTCTAGCATGTCTAGAAACAAAGTGAACAAAAGAGAGTATATCTAGATATAAGGATGAATAGTTTGGAAATGCGAGTCCAATGAGGAATTGTATATGATAGCTGTTTTTACATATATGGAGAGCTGTGAGAGAAAAGACAGCATATTTTTTCTTGTTTGCAGTAGAAGACAGAATGAGAACCCACTAGGTGGAAATAGATGGAAGGGAAGACTGTCTTGGGAAATAGTAGGTTGTCCTTTGTTTGGGCTATTGCAGCAGAGGCTGGATGGCCATCTCTCAGAAATATTGTAGTTACAGGACTTCTACACTAAGCAGGAGACTGAATGAGAAGATTGGCTGTTATTCTCTTTGGATTTATGCTTTGTGCAGTTCATAGAATCATAGCGTTGGAAGAGACCACAGGGGCCACCAAGTTCAACCCTCTGCTATGCAGGAACACCCATCAAAGCACTCCCGACAGATAGCCATCCAGCCTCTGTTTAAAAACCTCCAAAGAAGGAGACTCCACCACCACACTCCAAGGCAGCATATTCCACTACCAGACAGCTCTGACTGTCAGGAAGTTCAGGTGGAATCTCTTTTCCTGTAGTTTGAATCTATTGCTCCTGGTCCTAGTTTTGGTATACTAAGGCTTGTTTCATTTTAAGTTTGTTTTGCCTTGGCATTTAAGAGGTTGCATACACACTCAATAAATTGCCTCCTGTTCTCTTGAAGACGAACATCTGCTAAAAGAATTATGTGGGCCATCACATGTTGGGCTGAATAAGCCAGTGGACTGTGGGCCTGAACAAGCCAATGCTAAGGAATTGCAGTTCAATAACAACTGGGGGGCCCTGCTGTTCCCATCCATGACCTAGCTTAGTATACACTGGGATCAGTTGACTGTAGGGTTCTTTTTAAGTGGTTTTGTAAGAATTCCAAAAATCGATATGAAGTGCTTTGAATACTCGGAAATGCACCTATTGGTTGTAAATAGCAAAATCTGGCAAGCTTTATGGAGTACTCCTGTTGATTGTAAATTACTCATTTTGTAGCTATTGTAAAAAAATAACTATCAGGAAGATTCTGCTGTACCAGTATATGAAAGTTTTTGCTATTTATACTGAATAGATTAATAGATTAATGACTGCAGACTGGGAATGTTGCTAGCTCTTAAAAATTAAGTATATTTGATTGTCCTTTCAGTTCTTTGTTAAAGGAGAAGACTGAGCTAATGGTTCCAATCCTGGATGCTCTTTCCAGTTTAAATCTTGATCCAGAGCTTCTTTCTGAGGTAAGAGGTCTTTATTTTAAATGGATAGGGTCACAAATAAGGTATAATTACTGCTTAAATTCATTATGCAGTTGAAACTAAAACGTATGTACAAGGCTAAAAGAAATTATAGAAATTTCAATTTATGTAACAGAAAGGGTTTTCTGAGTTCTGTGTTTCCTTATTGTGTTTTTTGTATTATGGCTTGTGTTTTTATACTGTTTTAGTTTTCTCTTTTTAACTGAACTGTTGTTTGTTTTTATAACTTTTGTATAAATAATATTTTCACTGTACCATTTTTTAAATGCTGTGGGATGCCTTGGGCTCTATATGGAGAAAGGCAGTGTATATAAATCAAATAAATGAATAAATAGGGTATTAGGTTTGCCAAGACTGAAGTGATCACATTTTCAGATCAGCTGAGAAGTCCCTCTTAGCTGTTTCATCTGTCCACCAAATGTGGACAGTGAAGGAAGACTGAGAGCCAATCTTGGAAGCCTCTTTCTCTGAGGAATGACCTTGGGCTACTGCTGAGCATGTTACGGAAGTTCTGAGCAGGTCCTAAAATGTGGGATGGCTTTTAACAATTGTTTTGAATCTGAAACCTTTGGGACTATATGTAATATATTTCTTAAGCAGTGTGAGTTTTCTGCTATGGTCTATCCAGAGCCCAAAATGTGCATGCAAGAAGCTCAAATAAATGTAAAGGAATGCTATTCCTCATCTCACTGTTACAGCTGGACATTTTGCTGCTCTTCCCCTAGGTGCGCAAGTCTATTATGATCACAGTGGCTGCTGTAAAAGTGGAAGATTTGCCTGTAGTAGTAAAATTTGTTCTTCGCTCTATCAAGGCAACTAGTGCGGTAGAGGTAAGTTAGCTCTTAAAGTGAAAGACTGAATAACATATATTCTCTGGAAATACAGAGTGCCATACTGGAATAGCATTCAGACATTTACTTTCATTGTATGCATAAACTAATAAATAAGTCAGCATTATTTCAGGTGTGAAACTGCTGACATGGTCAAATTGTCTGATTGTTTTACAGCCAGTATCCTTTTCTCTATGCAGATAAAGTTGCCATTTTTGCTCAGAAAAATTCCTTTGTCATTGTTAAAGAAGCATCACTTGATACTAGTAAACTACCTGATTAGGCTGTCGTATTAGAATATTGAAAAGAGCTGGCCTTGTGTAGTGGTTTGAGTGTTAGACTAGGACTCTGGAAGACCAGAGTCCAAATCCTGCTTGGCCATGGAAACCCCCAGGGAACCTTGGGCCAGTCACACTCTTTTAGCCTCAAGGGAAAGCAGAGGCCACCTACCTGAACAAATCTTGCTAAGAAAACCCCATGATAGATTCACTGTAGTGTTGCCATAAGTTGGAAACAACTTGAAGACACATGACAAATATACATTTTAGGACACTGAAAGATGACTGGTAGAGAAGAAAGGGGCAATTTGTTATGTACTACAGACTGAAGTTTCAGGCCAGACTTTTTTCTTAAACAGAATGAAACCCCTCTCTTTTCCTTTATTGTTTATTTGGTTCTCTTTTCCATAAAAGGAAATAGGTTTTTGTTTTCAAAGCTAGTTAAAATAGTGTCATTGCAAAAGGTCCCTGTTAAAAGTCCAAAGTTTTAAGTTTGTGGAGAACATGACTCACATGTCTATCTAGGAGTAATTTTGTATATTCTTTCTTTCATGCTTGTTACTTCACAGCTTTTAATCCTTAATCCTCTGTGAAAATACATTTTCAGCAACATTTCTGCATGTCTGTGAGCGATACCTGTAGAAACATATATCTTGCAGGTAATTTCTGATCTTCGTAAGAAGCTGGACCTGGACTCATGTGTTTCACTTCCACAAATTCAGGCTTCCCAGAGCAAACTCAAGAACCAGCCTCAGCCAAGGTTTGTATATGATATAATGGCTGCATCAGCTGAAATTCAGGCTCATCCTGAGAGGCGATGTGCCACTACAGAAGCAAACTAGTAGTTACTCCAAGACATTATGAAAAAACCCCTGATACTGTGATAGTCAACCTGCTATTCTTATACTTCAGGGTCTCTGCTATCTTTGCTGGCACAAGTTCACTGTTAAATTTAATTGCTGTCTCCTTTCCAACCAAATCTGCTCTTGCTTTCCCAACCAAACCACAGTTCTATATATGTCTGTGCTCCATCTCCCCTAGTTGTGTTTGTGTCACAGGAATGCCCATTAACTTCTCTGTCTGATCCTTGATGTGGGACATATAAAAACCACAGCACATCTGTCACAGCCAAGTGTTCCTCTAAAAGGCGCTAAGACCTTTGGGCTGGGCTACATATTACAGCCAGCACGTGCACACGCTCCAGATAACAGAGATTAATATTTAGAGATGCTTGCCACATGAATTGTCCCTGTGATGTGAAGAGTCTTCTCATCAGCAGAAGCTATCTTGATGGAATAGACCAGCTTTCTACACAGTGGTCTGATTAATACTATAAAGGAACACCAGGCCTAGGTGCACACTTGCTCAATCCTAATATATTCCCATACATGGCTGGTACAGTTGTGGCATCTCTTCCACAGCTTTCTTTTTACTCTGTTTTTGCTATTCACTCTGCCTTGGTTGGTGATGGTGGTATTCCCCAGTTATCAGGTTTGCATTTATTTTAGTATACACTGGGAAATCCATTAGTTGTGTCTGACTCTTCCACCACTTTGCATGGCTTACAAAGAACAGAAGGTCCATCCTCAATTTTGCTCCACACTCTGGCTGATCAGCCATCATCTGGGCATTAGGGAGAAGACCACTGTTAAAACTTTGCTCTTGGTAGCACTGGGACAACAGTCAGCTCAGATTAGTAGGGAGAGAGTGGAGGCTTTAACTTGGAATCACTGATCATCACTGAAATTTCCCGGCAGTGGGGGAAGCTTTAACCTCCCTACTGCCACCCTCCCTACACAAAAACAATTCTCTCCCTAGATCTCAAAAGGCAGGGAGGGAAGAGTTAACCTCTCTTCCTATTTGTTGCTTCTTTTCTTTTAATGTTGCTGTGTCTTACCTCTGCAAGCTCACTCTCTTGTGTGTATTAATTTACCCATTGACATTAGTACTGAATTAATCATTACCTACTAATGATTGTTGTTGTTAAGATGATGCAGTAACCTCCTCCTATTGTGTTTTGTTTTAGTCTACCTGCAAGCCAAGTGAGCATTAACCAGGACTGTGTCAGGCTTCTTTTTGAAGTCATAAAGTCAGGTGTTAAATTCCAGAAGACCATTTTAGAAGGCTGGATTAAGGTCAGGCTGCAGTTTCATAAAACCATCCTGTACTTTTGACATTATCTAAATATCCTGTTGATGTGTATTTTCTCATGTATAATAAATGTGCATATATAACATGGACTATTTGAAGAGTGGCTTTGTTGTTGTACTTAGAGTTTAGGTGTATTCTGGAAAGATTCCTGTTAGGAGAAAAGATGTTCTGGGTATCACTGGGGGGAAAGCAACAGAAATTGCACCTCAAAGATCGTATCTGCAGTCTAAAGTCCCACTGCTAACCCTTTTTTTCAACACATACTAAGGAAGAGAGCAGTGCTGAATCAGGCTGGCCCTGGTGCTGTATTCTCTCTTCAATGTCATCCTTAATAGTTTAGCATCTTCAAGGCCATCATCCAAAGCAACCCCTCCAGTGCCACTGCCAAATGAGGCAAGGTGTGTGGTAGTAAATAAGGGAGACTATTTAGTGGTGGCATCCCACTTATGAATGTCTTCTCTTCCTGGCACCTATTTTGTAGTCTTTCCAGCACCAGGTGACAACTATGTTATTTTTCCAAGCATTTTAAGAACTGCTTTTTAAGTCTTAGCTCTCCTCTATTTTGTTGCTGGTTCTGCTTTAATTTTATGCACACTACTGCATTGCACACAGCTGCATTGTTTATGCTGGTTTTAATATGATTTTATTACGAATTGTTTCAATTCATTATTTCAGTGACTTTATTTTTTTCCCCTAATTTATTGTACGTGGTCCAGAGGATTCTGGTTATAAAGTGGCCTACAAATGCAACCAGTCAGTCCACCCACAAAGCAAGTTTAGACAGTAGAATTGGTGGTTCTTCATTTCTAAAGGAGGTTCAGTCAGAACTATTCTTTGTCAGATTTAAAAAGCATTTAGCAGGGCCCTTGCCATCAGCAGTATTGTAGGAGAGATGTGTCATGCTCCTTAAGCTTTTTTTGCACGGGGTGTTTAAAGTATATAATGGTACAATTTTTGTATCTGCTTCTTTTGCATTCTTTCCTATTGTAGGCTATTGAGGATGTTTCTTCTGCTTCTGAACATAAGGTAATCTTGCAGGTTCTGCAGTAGCTATTTGCCACTTAAAATTATCTTTTTAAAACGTGTTAATTGGAAGACATTTCAGACATTTGTTTTGTTTTGTTTCATGGCATTTGCTTTAAAAATTTCAGAATTCAAATCTGAAACAGTCCAATGTTGCCACTTTTGCTGAAAGAGGATACAGTGAGGCTGCCATTAATCTTTACCTGAATTTCTAATAAGTCTAGTCATCTTTGTATTTTAGTCTTCACAACTAGTGGTGATGTGTGGTGGTAATGATGATTTTTTTTTTTTATTTCCATTTCTTGTGTGCCGCCTTCTCAACAAAAACAATGACAACCTTTAGGCATTTTCCATTTGGCAAATGCATCTCTTCTCTCAAACCCTCAAAGAAATGAAGGTTGTGGGGATGAACTTTCTGTTCATCCATCTACTAAACTGTGAGATTCCTACTGATCTTATTTGTATGTCTGTGTTTCTTATGGGAGAGAATTGCCTTCTGCTTGATGGTCATGTTAAATATCTGTCAGATTCAGCTACTAGGACCTTTCTCCACAGTAGGCACGTGCGTGTATATAATATAAATGTAAGTTTTACAGGGAAAAAAGATAAATAATTTGTAGAACCAAGTTTTTCCCTGCTTTAAGATATTGCTGTGGAAGATAAATCAGATGATTGGCTCCAGGAGCGGATTCTTGTTTTAATCACTGGATATATTTTAGTCTGTGGTAAACGCTGACTGTGTAATTTTACTCTTTCTTCCAAAGCATGAGCACTAGAATCTTGTTATTTTAAAAGCCAAATTAAATAGATGTTTTGTTTAGGATTCTATGCAAAACAGCACATTCTGTAGTGTGGAAGACTATACAGTCTTCAATTCACTTCTGTTGTCACTTTCTTATTATTCTACCTTGCTTGACATTAGCTTTTGTGTAATCAGCTTTTTTTTACTTCAAAAAGGTTCTTGATCTGATAGTTCTGTTCCTAATCTATGCTACAACTTCAAAGAGCAAGAAGCAAATTGAGAGAACCCTGAGGAACAAGATTCGTTCAGGTTGTGTGCGAGAGCAATTGCTACGGAATGCTTTCCGATACCATTCACTCGTGAGTACTTGAGATGCTGCACAGTTCGGCAGTGCTGGCAGCCATTCTGTATACTAGCATCCATACTTAAATCTCCATAATGTTTGCCAGTTCACAAACCCACCCTGATTATCTTATCCACACAGTAGTGTGCACACATACAGATCTTCATGGAGAGAGGTGATTAGCTTAAAGTAGACAATATATGGAGACAGCTGCAGTGGTTCCTTTGCTTCTTAAAGCATGGGGTGTGGCAGCAAGAGAAACATATTTAGGCACTGTTCCTGAACTCATTGAGAAGACAGCTTACTAGAACAAGACAGCATTACAGTCTGTCCTCTCTTTTCTTAGCCCATCTACTGATAATTTTAGATGTTTGATACCTGCAAATCTTTATGAACCAGTCTACTATTTTCTTAGTTAACTTCTCTGAAATGTTGAATTGCATTCTGTAATCAATGTTGTTCTTATCTCAGCAGCAAATTGCAGAATATCAGGGGCCCATTCATACAACGCAGTGATAATGCTATTCCACTTTAACTGTCATGTTTTCATCCTATGGAATCGTGGGGTTTGTAGTTTGGTCAGAGGCACTAGAGGAGCTGTCTGGTTAAGAATTCTAAAGGCCCCTCTCTGAATTGAAAATCTCATGATTCCATGGGACTGGATCGTGGCAGTTAAAGTGGAATCATAGTGATATAGCTGTGTATTTTGAACAGGCCCCTGATTGTGGAACAGATGGGAATTTGGAAATGTAGTAGCAGTATGTATCTGAAGCCACTTTTCTTTTTGTTCTGTCTTTATTCAGGTTATGAGAGACCTCTTTCCAGCCATCTTATCACTGGCTGAGATTTTTGTACATTCAGCAGATACCTGTATTGTCTCTTTCGGTAGCTGTATGTACAAGCAAGCATTCGCAACCTTTGATGCTTATTGCCAGCAGGTATAGTCATGAAGTTTCATTCTTTGCTTGGTAAAATATGTGCATGTGCGTGCGTGCGTGCATGTCTGCACACATTTTCTTAAAAGTAACTATCTCTCTGAATCCCTGTGGCTTTGGACTCTTTCTGGAGAACCAAACAAGCTAGTGTACAGGGTGGTCCTCATCTTTCCTGATTTTGGAAACTAAGCAGGGTCAAGTTAGTATATGAATGACAGACTGCCTAGTATGTCCGGTTAGGATTCACAAAGAATCGTACTAGAAGTGCTGGAAAACCACTGTTGGCAGTGAGAGTTGGCAGTATTGGGCTAAGTGGACCAGTGGTCTGATTCAAGATAAAGCAGATTCCTATACTGAGTGCATAATAGCTTCCTGCTGAGTGCCATCTGCTGCTCAGCCATTTTCTCGAAAGCTAGAAGTCTCTTCAACAGCATTTACACTTCTAAACGTTGTCTTCTTGTGTCTGTTCCCTGCAGGAGGTTGTGGGTGCCTTGGTTACTCACGCATGTGGTGGCAATAGTGTGGAAGTAGATGTTGCTCTGGATATGCTTACTGACCTGGTGTCTCTTCATACCTCATCAGTGGTTCCTTATGCAGTCTTTCTGAAGGTAAACCCAGGTGGGAGCTGGGAGCTTAGACTCGGAGACCAATAGCTTAATAACTAATATCTCACAGTCAGACAGTGTAATAAATTGAGGGATTTTGGGGAGAAGAGAGAAAAACACTTTATTATTTTTTTTAAAAAAGAGATTCTCACAAAACTTAAACTTATCCTCAAATCTCTCTTGTTTGTGGTAATTCACAAGCAATAAGTAATCATGTGAGTACGATAATGGCAGTTTCTATTAAAGCGCTGTTGCTGTGTGACTTCATGCAATTTCTGACTTACGGCAAACCTAAGGCAAACTTGTCAAAGGGCTTTCTTGTCAAGATCTGTTCAGAGGGACTTTGCCTTCCTCTGAGACTGAGAAAGTGTGACTCACCCCAGCTGAATTTCCATGGCTGAACAGGAATTTGAATCCTGGTCTCCAGAACCATAGTCCAGTGCTCAAATAACTATACCATGCTGCTCTCTGAAACTTTAGATGGTCTTTAAATCCCTTCTAGCTCTCTAATTATGTACATTTGAGATTCTTGCTGTGAAGAATAAAACAAGTGGGAAGAGGACAAGATGGTGGAATATAGCAGGTACTGTTGAAATACAGGAGGTGGAAGTTGGAAGTGTGAAATTGTATGAGAAGGAAAGGTATATATGTTCTTTTCTTAGAAATCTTATGGTCTATTAACATGCATTTGGCTTGCAAAGAGAGAATGCATAGCAGTTAAGCCAAACTTAGCCTCTCTGTTCAGTAATCTTGAGTATGCACTCTTATGTATGAATATAAGAAGTGCTTTGCTGGATCTGCCCAAGGTCCACCTACTCTAGTGTTCTTTGGAAGAATCTCAGCAACTGGCAGCCTTTAGCTGATCCATTATAAATTGGCAAATGGTCTAATTTCAGCCCACCTCTGATGTAAAGGAAACCATTTTAAGTGTACCAATTTATCTCTTGCTGTGTTCGTGTATTTGTACATCAGAATGTATCATGACGATATTATTTTGCCTGATTTGACTTCTCTCTTTTTAGAGCATTTTAGATTACATGGATAATCTAGGTCCACAGCAGATCCGCAAACTGTTTCACATACTTAGTGTGCTGGCATTCAGCCATGGGCACAGAAGCAGCCACATTCAGGTGAGTGGAAATAAAAGCCTAGCCATCATTTAGAGAAAGCGAAGTCAGCCCTATACCTAGCTAGATATGTCTGGATGCCACTGTTATCAGCAAAATTGATGTACATGTTCTAACAGTATATGCTCAGAGAACTTGGTGAATGTTGCCAAATCCTGATTACTTGAAACAAAAATTATTTCTCCACTTTTCAGATGTGGTCCTGTAATTAATAGGAATCAGACTTATGTGACAATCAACAATGGTCTGAAATGTTGAAATTTCACAATTGTTTTCTAGGATTCACATATACAGTGGGCCCTCTCTTACTGTGGCCTCCACACACATGAATGTGAGGTTGCACAAAGCATTGCATCCCATTATAGTCAATGAATGCAACACATTCGTGCCCATGCTACTGTGAGCATGCACATGCTATGTCCATTGACTATAGTGGGATGCAATATTTCATGTTTTCATTTTATGTGGGAATTCTTAAAAGAGAACCCCTGCATGTTTGGAGGGCACACTTTAAATGTTTAATGCTCACCAGACTGAACATCTGGTCTCTAGAGGGGTTTGGCATGTTAGTCAGTTGCCAGAGAAGTAAATTAGAGGCTAGAATATTCAGAGAGAACTTTTTAGTCTTCAAGGTGCCAGCAGACTTGTAGGTGTTCCCTGTAAAATACGTGTAACTTGACATAGTGAAAAGAGTGGTTGGCCTTATATCACCTTTTACTGTTTAGGAATTCTCGTGACACAGTACCTTTCAATATGGAAGCACTGTCTTGCAGACCACTTTTTAAACAACTCCGTTGTCCATCTTCAAGCTTACTCTTTCTTGTGCACTTGCTCTGTTTGTAATTTCCAGTCTCTTAGGTTTGTATGTTATATTTCCACATATGCTTGAATGAAATGAGCCTCTTGCTTGGTAGCTTAGCATTTATACTTTTCCAAATGTAGCAAGAGTCATCCTCCAAATGCTGGAGCAGGCATGTTATTTTGTTGTATCCCAAAGAGGATTTGGCAGTTGAAAACATCTCTGAATGCCACCTTGATAGATTTACCACCTTAGAAGGAGTAGACATGATTTAGTCTTGCACGCACTGTGTCTCTTCTTTAGGATTCACATGAAACTCAGTGGCATGAATTATCATGTTCACTACTGGATGAGGTATTTCTCATTCTGGTACCTTGTTCCTTCACTTTCTGTGCAGGATGATATGCACATGGTGATTAGAAAGCAACTCTCCAGCACTATTCCCAAGTATAAGCGCATTGGAATTATTGGTGCAGTTACCATGGTGGGCAGCATGGCAGCAAAGAGGTGAGTAAGGGGTGTCAGATGTGCATGTGATTCTTTCTCTTTGTTCTGGACATAAAAGAGATGGTGTCTCTTGGCAACTGGGCTGTAAAAGCCCAAGAGAATAAGGTTATTTTCAAAAATAATTTTCCAAACAGTTTAGTACGTTCTTCTTGCTGTATTCTATCAGGGTTTCATCAGAACTGGTGCTACTAATAAGTCTTAGAAAATATAGACAGCAGGATCTGTAACTGTGTTACTAGTGCTGAGGAATGTGAACCAGACTTTGCACCTGCCTTGCAAATTTCTGCCAAAATGATGCAAATGCTCTTTAATATAATCTGCAATACACTTTGCTTGTGAGAAATTATGACTCGAAAGGATGCAGTTTGGAAAGCGTTGAAGGGAACATATCAAAATGTGTTTTGCATATTTGGGAGGGACTTCAGAGGTAGGGTATTTTAGAGGGTTTTTTAAAAAATTTTCTGAGAAGATTTTTGTATGGTCAAAAACTCTGTTCGTACTTTATGTAAGTGTATGATGCAGTTCAGAAGATCAAGTTCTTTCACTTGATTTCCTTTCATCAAGCAATAGCATTTCAGTGAGGGCACAAGATTGTGACCTAGAGGGAGTCTTCGCGTTGCTGACAAGCCCTGCTATCTCTTTGACTTTAGAATCTACCCCCTCCCCAGGAGCATTACTGTGGAATTATAATGTGGATCAGGGTGACTTAGACATGTGTGGTGGTCAGTGAGATGTAAGGATGAATGTAGTAAGTTTAAAGGCTTTATGGACATTGTAGGGGGAGAGCCTTAGAGCAATGTTAGTCCTTGGATCATTCTCTGGCTCAGAATAAGAAACTGCAAGTGTGGTTACTCAGCTATATCAGATTGAATTAATTAATATCCAATTTAATTTCAGGAGTAAAGAAAATGGGCAGCTACTGGAACGGGAACAGTTAAGCAAGGAGCAATGTAGGCAGGCAAGTATATGGATATTTGCAGGACAAGTGTTTGCTGCATAGCCTGGGGAATGGGGGCTGTGTCAGGTTAAAATTTGGGAGATACTCAGATTAGCGTGGAAACATACAGGCCTATTTAAGGATGGGGAAGAATTTGTGTACCAGCCCTGCTAACTTAATATCCTTTCTGCTGTAGCATCAAAAACAACTAGGACTGGAGAGAGGATACTTTGATGCATTTTCATTTGATACAGATACAGCCACTGTTTGTTTCCTGTTATCTTTATTGAAAAGGGGTGCATGTGTATGTGCTGTGTACTGCTGAGTACATTCATGCAAAGAGAGAAAGCCATAGGCAGACGAAAAAAGCTCTGCATATGTATTGTTGACTGCTGCGAAGTCAACTTTGACCAATGACAACCCTAAGAATGAGAGATCTTCAAGTCCCTCTATCATCAACAGCCCCTCTCAGGTCTTGCAGGTTCAGAGACGTGGCTTCCTTGTCTGAGTCTATCCACCTGTGATGTGGTCTTTCTCTTTTCCTACTGTCTTCTACTTTACCAAGCATTATTGTCTTTTCTGGTGAATCATGTCTTCTCATGTCTTCTCCTCATTTCCCAGAGGAGAGAGCAGAGGGGCAGCTGGGTCTGTGAAGACATCCTAGACCAGGTGTGTTTACAGGCTTGTGGGGCTGTGCTTGTTTGTTTGTTTGCTTGTTTTTGTTTAGTCTCCTTGTGCTGGCTGTGTGCTCTCCCTGAGCACATGGTCTGACTAACGAGGGGGAGGAGTCTTATTAGGAGCTCCCAATGGCGCGTGCCAAAGTCCTCTACTTCAATCCTTCAGGTTTAACCCTAGGCAATCAGTAGAGCAGACATAGCTTATACAGCTGAATTGCAGAAAGAAAGCCCAGATATTCTTTCTAGAACTACTCCCTGTACTACTCTCTGTACTATCAAGGATGGAAGGTGAGGGAGCTGCCGCGGTCATCTGTAGCACTTGTGGGATGTTCCTTTTCTTGCCACAAGATGTTGTCGGGTACACCTGCACCAAGTGCAAGCTGGTGACCTTCTTGGAGGAGAAGGTTCACCAGCTGGAGGCACGAGTTTCTAGTCTTCATCTTATTAGAGAAGGGGAGGAGTTTTTGGATAGGGCAGAGAAGATCTACCAGAAGACCGAATGCATGGCGGAGCTGCCAAATCAGGAAGTCAGCACACTGTGCCAGGAAACGGAGGCTTGGAGGAATGTCACATGGAGGAGTAGAAGGACCAGGAAGGTAACAGAGACTCTGAACCTACACAATCGCTTCAAAGTTCTTGGCCTTATGAACGATGAGGAGCACCAGGAGGAGGGAACAGAATGTCAACTAGAAGGAATCCAACTTCTGCAACAGGAACTGGATCAACACTCCCAGCCTCAACAGAATGCCCAGGTAGTCCTAGGGGAACACGCTTATCAAGGAGCCCTCGATAAGCCTCAGAGGAGGCGAGTTCTGGTTGTTGAGGACTCCTTGTTCAGAGGAACTGAATTGGCAATTTGCAAACCGGACAAGCTCAATTGAGAGGTCTGCTGTCTTCCTGGGGCCAAGATCAACCACATAACGGAGAGGCTAACCAGGCTGGTCAAGCCCACTGACCATAAGCCCCTCATTTTGGTTCATTTCAGAACCAATGACACTGTGAGGAGCAGCTTTTACCACATCGCAAAGGACTACAAGCTTATGGGGACGAAGCTTAAGGACCTTGGTGTGCAGGTGGTCATTTCGTCTCTCCTCCCTGTTCAAGGATATGGCGCACGTAGGGAAAGGGCGATAGCAGAGATCAACAACTGCCCCCGCACATGGTGCCGCCGGCAACGGTTTGGGTTTTTGGAACATGGCCTGAATTTCCATGAATGTGGGCTTCTGGCGAGGGTTGGGCTGCACCTCACGAAACTTGGCAGGAATGTTTTTGTAAACAGTCTCGCCAGAAGGATTAAGAGGTCTTTAAACTAAGTTCCGCTGGGGAGGGAGACAATATTATGCAGGGCAAGGACTCGGAGAGCGCAGGGGGAAAAGGCCCAAATGAAATTGGCCAAGTAGTACAAGCGTCCAATGGTGGGAGGAGCAGAAACTGTAGTACAGGACTTGCAGGAAGGGCCCAGGGACTTAAGTGTCTCTACACTAATGCACGGAGTATGGGAAACAAGCAAGATGAACTTGAACTCCTAGTACAACAAAATAAATACGATTTGATAGGCATCACTGAGACCTGGTGGGATGAGTCTCATGACTGGAATATAGGAATAGAGGGGTATAGGCTATTTTGTAAAAATAGACCAAACAAGAAAGGAGGAGGAGTAGCCTTGTATGCCAAGGATGTTTTCACCTGTGAAGAGATCCGTGACTTAAACCCAGAAAGCCAGGTTGAAAGCATCTGGGTAAGAATTAAGGGAGTGAGAAACAATAGGGATATTATGGTGGGGGTTTACTACAGACCTACTACCCAGACTGAGGACTTTGATGACGCCTTCCTCAACCAAATGACTGCACATTCAAAAAGGAGAGATATAGTAATGATAGGAGATTTCAACTACCCGGATATATGCTGGCAGTCAAACTCTGCCAAGACAGCAAGGTCCAGCAAGTTTCTTGCTTGTCTTGCAGACAGCTTCATAGTCCAGAAGGTGGAAGAGGCCACAAGGGGATCAAATATTCTAGATCTGATCCTGACCCACAGGGATGACCTTGTTAATGAGGTAGAAGTGGTTGGATCTTTAGGGGGGAGTGACCATGCCCTATTGGAATTTGGCATTCAGTGGGAAGGAGAAGATAAATGTAGCCAGACATTCATCTTAGATTTTAAAAAAGCGGACTTCTGTAAACTTAGGGAGCTGCTGGCTGGAATCCCGTGGTCAAGAATAGTGAAAGGGAAAGGAGTTCAGGAGGCATGGGAGTTCCTTAAAAGGGAGATACTTGAAGGCACAGTCTAAAACTGTGCCAATAAGGAGGAAAAATGGAAGGCATCTGAAGAAACCAGAATGGTTGACTAAAGAACTCTCAGCTGAGGTCAGTGTTAAGAGAAACATGTATAGGAAATGGAAGAAGGGGGAAATCACCAAAGAAGAATTTAAGTAAGTAGCCAGGAAATGTAGGGAGGAGGTCAGAAAGGCTAAAGCACAGAACGAACTTAGGCTGGCCAGAGACATTAAAAACAATAAAAAGGGCTTTTTTTAATATGTCCACAGCAAAAGGAAAAAGAAGGAGATGATAGGGTCGCTGCACAGAGAAGATGGCGAATTACTAACCGGGGGAAGAGAAAAGGCAGAACTACTTAACACCTTCTTTGCCTCAGTTTTTTCCCAGAAGGATACAAGCACTCAACCTGGCGGTTGGGGAGCAGGTGAGAAAGCAGGGGAAATGAGGCACGTAATAGGTAGAGAGGTGATACAGGAATAACTGGCCACACTGGATGAATTTAAGTCTCCAGGGCCAGATGAATTGCATCCTAGGATATTAAAAGAGCTGGCAGAGGTCATTTCGGAACCGCTTGCTATAATCTTTGAGAAATCTTGGAGAACAGGAGAAGTTCCAGCAGACTGGAAGACAGCAAATGCTGTTCCCATCTTCAAGAAGGGAAAAAAGAGGACCCAAATAATTATCGCCCAGTCAGCCTGACATCAGTACCCGGAAAGTTCCTGGAGCAGATCATTAAGCAGTCAGTTTCTAATCACTTAGAAAGCAACATGGTAATCACGAGAAGTCAACATGGATTTCTCAAAAATAAGTCATACCAGACTAATCTTATCTCTTTTTATGATAGAGTCACAAGCTTGATAGATGAAGGGAATGCTGTGGATGTAGCATATCTCGATTTCAGTAAGGCCTTTGACAAAGTTCCCCATGACATTCTTGCAAAGAAGCTGGTAAGATGCGGCCTGGACAGGGCTACTGTTAGTTGGATTTGTAATTGGTTGATTCGACCGAGCCCAAAGGGTGATCACGAATGGCTACTTTTCATCCTGGAAAGAAGTGACTAGCGGGGTGCCACAGGGTTCTGTCCTGGGCCCAGTGCTGTTCAATATTTTTATCAATGATTTGGATGAAGGAATACAGGGCATGCTCATCAAATTTGCAGATGACACCAAATTGGGAGGGGTTGCTAATACACCAGAGGACAGGATCAAAATTCAAAATGACCTGGATAGATTGGAGAGCTGGGCCAAGGCTAACAAAATGAAATTCAACAGAGAGAAGTGTAAGGTCCTACACTTAGGTAGAAAAAATGGAATACAGAAATATAGGATGGGGGACACATGGCTGGATAGCAGTACATGTGAAAGGGATCTAGGAGTCTTCATAGACCACAAGCTGAACATGAGTCAGCAGTGTGATGCGGCAGCCAAGAAAGCCAATGCAATTCTCGGCTGCATCAACAGGAGTATGGTGTCTAGATCAAGGGAGGTACTGGTACCACTTCACTCTGCTTTGGTTAGGCCTCATCTTGAATACTGTATCCAGTTCTGGGCACCCCAATTCAAGAAGGACATGGTCAAGATGGAGCAAGTCCAAAGGAGGGCGACCAAAATGGTGAGAGGCCTGGAAGACATGCCCTATGAGGATAGACTTAGAGAGCTGGGTATGTTTAGTCTGCAGAAAAGAAGGTTAAGAGGAGACATGATAACCATGTTTAAATATTTGAAGGGATGCCATGTAGAGGAAGGAGAGAGCTTGTTTTCTGCTGCTCCAGAGACCAGGGCAAGGAGCAATGGATTGAAGCTGCAGGAAGGAGATTCCACCTGAACCTCAGGAAGAACTTCCTTACGGTCAGGGCTGTCCGGCAGTGGAATATGCTGGCTCGGAGTGTAGTGGATTCTCCTTCCTTGGAAGTTTTTAAGCAGAGGCTGGATGGCCATCTGTCGGGAGTGCTTTGAGGGTGTTCCTGCATGGCAGGGGGTTGGACTGGATGGCCCGTGTGGTCTCTTCCAACTCTACATTTCTGTGATTCTGTGACATGTCCGGAGTATGAAATTTGTCAA
Source organism: Iguana delicatissima (assembly GCA_948472985.1). NCBI lineage: Eukaryota > Metazoa > Chordata > Lepidosauria > Squamata > Iguanidae > Iguana > Iguana delicatissima. Next base: position 937,928 of record CAOKZL010001413.1, read on the forward strand.
AATTTGTAGCTGCCACAACCTAGGAGAGAGGTAGGGTCTTGTCTCTGATAACCACTACCTTTTAGTTCCCTTCAAAATGTTGCTGTGGTACAGCATATGTTGAGTGGAGGGCCAAGAGGAGTGAGGAAAACTGATTACTTAATTTGAGGACATTAATAGAAATGTGTTACTTCAGTTTCTGGATCCGATTACTGAATGCAAGCCAGGGAGGAATTTTTGGCTTCTGGTTTTGCTTATTTGTTTCAGTGTTTGTTTCTCTTTTCATCAATAGCATGTGACCCTCCTTATTTGACTGAGATGGTGAAATATTTCAATAAACTTTGTGTGTGTGTGTGTGAGTGTATGTGTGTGTTTAGCAAGATGCTTGAGGTGTACGGCATATTGCTCATTCCTACTTACAGTGTATAGTATGTAGGTGTGTTCAGGAGTATATTTTTTCAGAGACAAAAACCTAAGGAGATGAGAAGCTTCACAGATTTTGGCAAGCTTTGGAAACCAGACAAAAATTGTGGCTTCCACAACCCTGTATGTCATGGTGAGGGGTGAGGTCTTGCTTCCCACAGTTCTGATGAATTAAAATATGTATAGGGTTTATGTTTGGTTGGATATTGATTGCTGCACAAAAGAGTCTTCTCTTAGGCCAAGGTATTGGGTCAGATGACCAGTAGTTAGCAGTCAATCAATCTGAGCATCATCCTGGAATGGAATGTTTTGTTCGTGGGAAAGGAAGGATGAGATTAGGTGAAAAAAAGCAAAATGGCCAGTTCAGTCATAATGCTAAACCATGGCTTAACCATGTTCAGTAACTGCAGCAGGGACCAATTTTCACAGTTGTGGTGCACTATATCAACTTTCAGAGCTGGATTGGTGAGAGGCTGCAACCTTTAGGTTCATCAAGTCAATTTTGGGCCTGCTTGGGAGCAGTCTTAATCTGATTTCCTTCAGGACATCAAGAGTGAAATTTGAGCTATTTCTGTTATTTGGGGGATAGTGGGATTTTTTGCCTTAGAAAATTTCCAGGGGTGCAGGGGCTCATGGCCCACAAGAAAAAGCTTGTGAACTACATATAATACTGTGCATACTGTGTCCAGTTCTGGGCACCCCAATTCAAGAAGGACATGGTCAAGATGGAGCAAGTCCAAAGGAGGGTGACCAAAATGGTGAGGGGCCTGGAAGCCATGCCCTATGAGGATAGACTTAGAGAGCTGGGTATGTTTAGTCTACAGAAGAGAAGGTTAAGAAGGGACATGATAGCCATGTTTAAATATTTGAAGGGATACCATGTAGAGGAAGGAGAGGGCTTGTTTTCTGCTGTCCCAGAGACCAAGACAAGGAGCAATGGATTGAAGCTGCAGGAAAGGAGATTCCACCTGAACCTCAGGAAGAACTTCCTTACGGTCAGGGCTGTCCGGCAGTGGAATGTGCTGCCACGGAGTGTGTTGGAGTCTCCTTCCTTGGAGATTTTTAAGCAGAGGCTGGATGGCCATCTGTCAGGAGTGCTGTGAGGGTTTTCCTGCATGGCAGGGGGTTGGACTGGATGGCCCGTGTGGTCTCTTCCAACTCGACATTTCTATGATTTCTGTGATATAACCCATTACTCTTTTCTCTCCCTTTGGAACATCATTGAAGAGACAACATCTAACAACTTTTCTAGAGAGCTTTGGGAGCTCTAATTAGATCCAAACTTTAGTTAGTTCAAACAAACAAATATCAAATTGTTGTTTAAGATCCTGGTTTATTCACTAGCTGTAGTTCAAGGAGAATTCCCTGTGTCTTGGCTTAACATGGAATTCGTATTAGTTCATAATCAAAAACAAATGCATTTAATGTCTTGGTCATTGTATATGGGGAGGAGATAACAAACAGAGCATGCAATTGCAAGGTTTACCATAGTTTATGTATACAGTCAGCCCTCCATATTTGCAGGTTTCACTTTTGTGGATTTGATTATTCATAGATTATTTGCTGTCACCTCTGCTCCTCCCTGTGCCATTTTTAATAGGAACTGCAAGCCTCATGAGACTGAGAAACTGTGAACGAGGCTTGTAAGTCACTATTAAAAATAGTGTGGGGCAGCAGTGGAGGTGGCAGGAAGACCCACCAGCCACCCATTTCTGTCTTGTGAAGAAACCCTGATGCCTCAAAGGAATCCATGGTGGGCTGAGTATGGTGATCATACTTTTTTGTGTGTTAACTATAATTTGGTAGGGCCTAGAATTATTAATGTTTTTTTCACTTTCACGGGGTCCTGTGCCCCTAACCCTAGCGAATGTGGAGGGAGGACTGTATAAATCTGGGGACCATTATGAAGAAAGTTCAGGTTAAATGGTCACAAGGATAAATTTGGAGAAATAAATCTGGGAATTGGCATGTTGGAAATATGGGCGGAGACAAGATATTATTGGAAAGTGAGTGCATGTGTGTGTGTGTGTTTGAACATGAGACTGATGCCTTAAGACAGAAGTTTCAGTTGCTATATAGGAGGTTCTGCAAACAACACTCATCTTTTCATTTGGCTAAAATTGTTTTTTATAATGTTGAAAGGGAAACATGCACTGGTTATGTACGTGTATTGTGATTGTGTGCCTTCAGGTCATTACTGAGTTATGGCAAGCCTAAGGGTTTTCTTGGCAAAATTCCCTTACCTTCCTCTAAGGATAAGAGAATGTGATTTGCCCAGAGTTAACTAGTGGGTTTCCATGGTTGACGAGGGTTTGACCATTATTGTTATGGGTGTTGGATTATGATCACCAGAGTCATAATCCAATGCTCAAATAACTGTTCCTCATGGGCTTCTCATCACAAATTACCTCCATAATTCCACTTTGAATGCCTCAAGAAGAGGCCCAGTTGTCTTGCATTTAACTTGGTGGTTACCAAAGGTAACTTTATTTATTTGTTTGTTTGTTTGTTTGTTTATTTAGACTATGTAGGAGTGTTTGTGAAGTGAATCTGTAGCATACCCTAGTAAAAAATCTTTTTTCCAGATCACGTCTTTACTAGAGTTGGTGTGCTCCTCCTGCGGGCAGGTTCCTGAAGCCTTGTCTCTTTACTATGATGAACTTGCCAACTTGATTCAGAAAGGGAACATGGATTCACAAATCCTGGTAGGATACACAGCTATTATTCTACATCTATTCTATACTGAATAAGGATAGCTGGGATGGTGCTTCTTAAAATGCCAGTGGTGTCTTGGGTGAAATCAGGTCTTTATATAGCAAAAGACTTCAACCTTTCTCCATTGTTACATTTCTGCAGTAAGAGTGCCACAAACAGCCATAATTAGATTCCCCACAATTTCTGCAAGTCCCTGGAAGAAAAGTGTCTACATGAAGATAAAATGGTATAGGATTTCCCCAAACTGTCAAAACAAAGTCCTAGGTATCATTTAGTTTTTCTTTCGAATATGATTGTGAGTTCATTGTGTGGTTTCCTGTAGCGCAGGCTTTCTCAGACTGGTCTTAAAACCACCGGTTGGTTTCAACCTACCTTCGGACAGGCCTCAGTCCTATAGCCAGCCCACTTGCTTGACTGTTCTGGCCCATGACTGTGCTGAGATCCTGTAGTTCAGGGGTAGGAAAAATGTGGGCTGTATGGCTCCACAAGGCTCCATTTTTTTCTCTTCCATCTTATTTGTAGAAAAAGGAGATGCCTTTTTGGAAAAAGAAGTGATTTCTACCTACTTTCTGTTGTTAAAAAGGGCTTCTCGTGGGCTTAAAATGGCCCAAGGAACCTAAAAAACATGGCAAAAATGCTTCCCATTTCCTTTGGGGTGTATTTGTGGGAAAATTGGGTGCAGTGAGGGAGTGCAGCCCCACCTAGGTCTCCTGAGGATCTAAAGTGGCCCTGGCCACAACCAGTTGCCCACTCCTGCTTTAGTTGTACTGATGTCAACAGCAGTGGACTTCTCATGTGCACATGTTGGAGCCAAGGCTGGTTAGTGAACACAACTGCAACCTGAAGACTTGAAGGGAAGGAAAGAGAAGAGGCAGACCTAAGTGGCTCGCCAAATGTGAGGTAAACAAGAAAAATAATGGGAGGAAGGGCAGTGAAAAGATCACTGTTAGTTGCTTTTTCTAAATTTTATTCTGTAAAATGGCCTTGCTGGATTCTACTGTGGAAAGACATTATAAAGCTTTTTCAAATTTCTGTTTAAAAAAAAAGACAGGTGGATTAAGTATGAGGCTGTCGCAGTGTCTTCTGGCCACATTAATAACCAACTATTCTCTCTCAGAAAAACATACTAGCATTGGGCCCTGGTATTTGAGAGCTGGAGAGTCTGCATGTCAGTGAGGAGGAGGTAGCACTAAGTACTGGTGACAGAGAGATAAATTTCTATGGGAGGGTGGTCCCTTTCAGAGAGAGGGAATTGTGTCAGTGGTAGTAGCAGTGATGGTGATGGGAAAGAGAATATGGATGTAAAGCAGGAAAGAGGGATAAAACAAACTTGAAGTTGGGTGTGATGACTGAGGAAAATTAAATGTGAAGGAGGAAGAGCATAAGAAATTATAGAAAGTGAGTAAGATAATTCTGACAGACATGTGGGATCTATAAAACAAAAATAAATGTTCCACTTAGAGTCTTTGTATCAGCAAATTCTGCCAGATGTGGGAAGATACAAGTCTTAACTCAAGGAAAGCTAAACTGTAGAAACCTTGCTACAAGGAAATTGCTGTGGCAGAGAATGTAACAATGTTCAAGGATGACTCGATACAAACATATAATGTATACTAGCAATTGCCAGTTGGTTATGCCAAACTGTGCCCCAGCTGCCACCATTGTGTGACTTTCAGCTCTATCAAGACGGGCCTTGCAGGTAGAAAATCTGAGAATTCCTGTTCTAATATATTACATTTGAAGCCTACTCACTTGCTTGTAGGAAGCTCATGCAAAGAGTAACTGTCTTCATCTTTCCCAACATGACCATCCATTCTGTAATTCTATTGAAACAAACATGGAAAGCAGTAAAAAAAAAATGGTTACTTTTGTGTTTTGATGTTTTTGTTTCCCTTTCATTCTATATTTCTATTTTGTATAAATCTTTGTGAGGCCTAACAGCCTACTTTTGCTTTCTGCACACCCCTTGTTGAATTACTCAAATGGCTGACAATGACAAGCAGAATTACAGTGCAATCTTATTCCTGTCTTCTCAATTTTCCCCTTGAGAGGGGTTACTTTCAAGCAGCTCAAATCCTATCTTAATATGCAACAAATTTAAAGAAGATATTCTAGTTATTGATGAGATGAAAAAAAAGTACCTGTAATTCTCACACCAACTTTCTCCTTTACAGTGACTTCTGTGGAATGTTTTTCTGTCTCTTTCTCCTGTAGGACTGGATTGGGAGCAGTGTGGTGAAGGACTTTGAGACAGATTTTGTGACAGATCTTGGGCCTGTTGAGGACAGGTATTTCAGAAAACATTATTATCTTTAGTAAGAATAATTAAACAAGTTGTGATGAAGATGGCCTTGACTGGACATTTGGTTCCTCTACAGTGCTTTCTTGTTCCCAGTGAAGGCCCTGTATTGCTTAGAAGATGAAGAAAGTGAGGCAACAATTGCGATTAACTTGTTGCCTCTGCTGTCCCAGAGCTATCTTAGCAAACAAGTGGATGAAATAGCAGCTAAAAGTAAGGAAAAAAGGTAAGCAATACTTCTCTATTCCTTTTGAAATGAACAGAGAACCTGTCAGGCACTGAGAATATGTGGCTTCTAATATAGAATCCTGTTAACTGGTGTAGAATCATGGAGGTCCACACTTCCACCATCCCCCAGAGAAAGATCAGTTTTCTTGTTGACATGATTAAGAAGAAAATGTGCTGGCAGTTCTGCTAAATGTTTAGAAACAAGAGAAGACTGGGTGACAGAAAGGGGAAGCTGGCACTAATTATGCCTTCTCAAAACAGGATACAGTATCTGCCCATAGTTTGTATTCCTTGTCTCTCTATTTTACTGAGTACATTCTCACCTCCCAATTATACCCGCCTTTCCCTTGGAGGTATGGAACCAAAGATATCAAATCTGAGGAGGAAGGCAAATTATGTGACTAGAAAAAATGTAAGTGAATTTTCAAAAATTTCTAAGTATTATTTGGTAGGAAGAAGTTACAAGAACGCTGAAAGCTAATTCATAGCAAATCAAATGATTAGTCCATTTGCGTTAGCATTATATCAGTGGACTTGCAGCAGCGCTTCTGGGTCTATGAAAGAAGTCTATGCTAGCCTTAATGGGAGATGCCAGGGACTGAAGTGGAAGCCTTCTACATGCAAAGCTACAATATCTTCCTTTTGTCTAAAGATAAGGTTGCTATGATCCTCCAAATGTTTTTGGATTACATTTACCATGATCCTTCTCTATTGCTTTGTCAGTGAGAGTTGTAGGCCAAACATACACGGCAGGGCTCAGTTGCCCACTATTGCTATGACCTTCTAACAAAATTTTGTGTTGCAAAAAAAGAAAAGATAACTGTGAAACCTGCTACAGGCATTCTTGCCTTCAGTAAAAGGAGGTCGCACCTCAAGCCAGCTAGCAATTTAACTGTCTTTATTGCGGATAATAAATCAAGCTGATTAAGTCACAGCAAAGTGAGCCATCTCTAACAGAACAGAAAACAGAAGTCAGACAAAAACCATTCAGTGACCGTTGTTAAGTAGGCATGAATACACAGGGTGCAAAACACTTCAGAGACATAACAGGCTGCTGTGTCCCAAAATACACACGAACACAGCTGCATGTTCCAGAAGACCAGGTAACACATAGTCACTACACAGCATTACAGAATAACATTCCCATGAGAACTAGCTTTAGCCTGCTAGCCTAAACAAATCTACAAGCAGTTTACTTTCTCACACACTGGAACTGTGAAATTGTGAAGCAAAGAGTCCACTACATGTTTCATACATTGTGACATTATGTACTGGTTCACTTCCTTTCAGCGTGCTCACATGTTTCTTCTCTCTGCCTAGGATAGTGTCTCCAGTGTGCTTGTCACCGTTCTTTCGGCTGCTGAGGCTCTGCATATCAGAACTGAATAATGGGAACATGGAGGATATTGATGCCTTATTAGGTACAGGATACAGACAGCTGGCTCTGGCTGCTCTGACTCATTCTATAATCTCTCTGAAACATTGAAATGTCACAGCTGAGATTTTAAGGCAGAACGCAATTATGAGCTAGATGTTTATTCTTTATCTGCTATTTTGGCTTCCAGCCTTCTGTAGCAGACTTCCGCTGTAATAAATTATGAGCAACTACCCTCCAGTCAGGAAAGTTTTCGTCTCTCATGAAAACAAAATTCAACTCTGTATTCTTTGGGTATGAAATTATGGTAATTACTGTGTACAGACGCAATAGATAGGATGAGGTGTGAGCTCTTTCTTCTACCATATTTTCTTACAGTGTGCCCTTTATATCTGACCAACCTGGAAGTGGGAGGAAAGTTAGACTCGTTGTCTAAGCAAGAGCGTGAATTCCTCTGTACTCTTTTATTTCATGCACTAAACTGGTTCCGTGAGGTAAGAAGTGCTATTAATGTGTAGCATCCTATGATGTTGCCATTCTGTTCTTCTTCAGTACCTGTCTGGTATTTCAGGTGGCTGAGAGTGATCTGGAAATCACTATGTCCTTTAAAGCACTACTGGAAGCATTCACTAATGGTTAGAGATTTTAGTACAGAGGTATTAATATTTGTATCAGAAAATGTGATATATAGAGGAAACTTAAATATTCTCCCCCCTTTTTTTCTTATTAAAATTGCTTTTGGAAATACTTAAAACTTCTGTTCCAAAATTGCAGAGCACTATCCTATGTAGCACAGTTTATGCAGCAATTTAGAACAACCTATGTATATCATTAAGACTGCAGGTGCTTTAGATGAGGAGCAGGACCAGCAGATGTGCATGCCTCTGTTCTTCAGCTAAAGTCTCACTGTGCAGGTTGGCAACTAGTTTTTAATGAGAATTGTATTTGGAATTGAGTAAAGGTTGTAGGACACGGTCCCTTATTGGAGAGGTGTACAACCTGTGGCCCTCAGCTGTTGCATATGTGGTCCTTGGAGCTGATGGGACCTCCACACATACCTTTTTGTTGGTGAGATGGCAGGGTGAAGAAAGCAACACTGTTCCCTGGCTACTACTTACCCACTGTTGGTAGCAGCAGGTACGTGGCTATCTCTGTGGAGATGACTGGAGAATGGGTGTTCACTGAGATGGAGGGAGAGAATGTGAGTACAAGGAGGGGAGAATAGGTTAGGTGTGGCCTCCTAGCTGATACTAGTGAAGTCTTCAAGACATAAAAGCGTGTATCATTTTGCCATATTGTGAAGTGCCATTGAGACATCTTTGTAACCTGCTTCAAATGATTGGAATAAATGTATTAGAAATGTCAATGAGCTTTAGCAGCTTGTGGATCTTATACATGTTATTTACCTCTCAAGGTTGTGAATGCCTTCTGTCAACAAAATGATGCTGAGATAAAAGGAAGGGTTTTGGCTCGATTACAAAACATTACAGAACTACAATGTCTGCTGGAAAAAGTCCTGGCGGGTGAGCATACACAGAATACAGTTTTTACATGAGAGTGTGGGAAAACAGTGTCCAGCACCTGCAAAACATTTCTCTGGGTATAAAGCACTGGAAGCCTTGATCAGGAGGCAGCAGAGCCCACGTGCTTGATGCCCTCTGCCAAAGGGATTTTTGATTCTTCAGGCTGAAGTCATTGGTTTCATAATGTCTATCATTATGCAGTTTCCTCATGTAGTGTCCAGAAAACCACAGTTTCTCACTCTAGGTATAACTATGTTATGTGAAAAAGCCATAACGACTAGCTAAATGTAACTCCAGTCTGAGGAACTCACCTGACAGAATAATAGCAGAGAATGGCTCACCTTGTACCTGAATCTTAGTCCATCTTTCATTGCATTCATGCTTCTGGCCCTCTATTATTATTATTACTATTACTATTATTATTACTATTATTATTATTATTACCACCATCCTTTATTTATATAGCGCCATCCATGTACATGGCACTTTACAAAATTAAAATACAACAATTGACATAGATAAATACATAACAAAATGAAGATATAGAAAACAAAAAAGGTCAAAGGTATATGCAGTTACAACCAGTACAATATAATGTTACTATAATGCCAATAAAATATCTAATTAACAATAAAAGCTAATCCAAAATTCCAAAAATTTCAGAAAACAATCAATTTAGATTTAAAAACAGTAAGAGAAGGGGCAGTTCGCATCCTCTCAATCTAATACTTGGCCAACATCTCATTTTCTTACTTTACTCCTATCCCTTTGGCCTCATTTGTCTGATGTGCTCCTGACCTCCATCCTGTCAATGGCTATGCCTTCTGCCTCCGTAGCATTGTATGCTCACCTGTCATGCCAGAATCAGGTCCCTGCTCCAACCTACAACACAGTTTAGGCTCTTGGCTGTTGGACACAAGGACAGGGAACCACACTTAAATACTATCTTGCTTTCTGGATCATGATCGCTATGTCCTTAATTCCTAACATATTTTTCAACAGTCTGTTTGCCCAACAAACTTTCAGTTAAGCTGTTATTACCCAACAATAGCATCTTCTTGGTTTAGTGACGAAGGCATCAACAGATTGCTGCTGTTGTTATCATCCTTATGTATATCCTGCACTTATTCTCAAAACTGGAATTCATGACAGCTTGCAAATTAAAGCAAACACAACATAGTTAAAAAAATATGAAAGATCAACATTAGAATAGAATTAAACAACGGTTAAGAACAATTGAAACATACAATTAAAAATGTTAAGAAGCAGTTCAGCCCACTATAGCATACTTTTAAATCCTCTCTCTTAAGCACTTCCTGTTCTCAAAATCCTGTGGGAACAAAAGTCCTGCCTGCTGATGGAAGGACATTTTATTTACTTCAAAAGAAATGTAATAATGTGATCGTTGTCTTATGTCCTAACTGAACTGTTTTCCCTTTTCAGCAAGCCCTGGGTATGCTCCTCCTCTTGCAAATTTTGATTCTGAAACCTTAGAAGGGGTACCTATTATCAATACATTTGGCACCACCAAAAAGAAGAATAAAGGTAATACATTGCAATTCAAGAGAACATTGTTTTTCAGTGAAGGCTGCTTGTGGATGCTTTTATGGTCAATGGAACTAAGTTGGCTTAAATTCAGATCTGTATGTTAAGTTGCTGTATTTTGAGTCAGATCATTTTCCATCTTTGGTACTATTTCCTTTTATAGGCAGTGTTTTTTACAGCAAGAGGTCTTTCTCAGCCCTGGTGCCTGAGAGATGTTTTCCCACCAGGGATGTCAGAGGCTAAAAGTGTGATCTTCTTCATGGCTTTCCCTTCAGCTTCCCTAAATAAACCAGAGTAATTAGAAGTACAATTGCATGTGAAAAATATTTTTCTCCATTGATTTTTAATTTTCTTCCTTGCAACTAGGTTTTCTTGCAATTGGCTGTGTTGAAGCAAAGATTAGTAGTTTCCTGTCTTCACTGTGCTGCTTATACTTTGCATTTTTCTTCTTGCCCCCTTTCTCTCAAGACCCCCTGTATGTGGTCCTTCTAACTGGTCTCATCACCTTCCTCTAAACAACTATGAATTTTTCAGAAATAGGAATGATCCTTTTCTTTTGTGAATAATTACAGTAGATTGGTGATTACATTTCTGTTCAGAGGAAGGGTAGGCTATCCAGTTTTATCCTCTCAACAACTCTGTAAAGTACATTAGATTGAACATTAAGCCCACAGTCAACTAGTGAATCTCTCACCTGAATGGGGATTTTAAAGTCTTTTTAGTCCAAGTCCAGACTTTTATCTATAATGTCACACTCTGTCTTTATTGGTTAGTTCGCTCAGTTAGCTTTATTTTAAAATGTTTATGTTCTATATTTGCAAAGGTTGAGTCAGCATACAGAAAACAATGTATCCTCTTTCTGATGTTTTTTGAAACACTGATAACTTAAGGTGGTTTTAAGTTTCTTCATGAAATCCTTTCTTTTCTAGGACAAAACACCCTAAAATCTGATAACAGCAAAACCAGCTCTGCTGACAATTCACAATTGGAGGAGGACACAGAATCAAATCAGCCTGAATCTGAGGCCAGCCAGCTAGAAAAGGTTCTGTATGCCCTGTGTTTAAAAGAAAACTTTTTAAAGGAACCTTTGCCATGGGTCTCCTTCTAGGAAAAGTCTGTGAAAATTGAATAAGCCAGAGGCTTATGTAGAGATTATACAGAATATCGGCATGATGCAAGCAAGCTGGTAAAATAGGTCTCTGCTCAGTGGGTAGTGAGGCTGGGTAGGACTAGGAAGAAATAGATTTCCTATTTTTAGGAACCACTGTGACAGCCTTGAATCAGTGCACTTGTCTTGTCACTGTTTTTCTGTTATCCAGTCATACATCTGGTGAAAATACATCTATTTGGTGAAAAATCCAAAATTCATCACAAAACTACATAGCCCATCAGACTCACTGCTTTATCATGTAACCCATTTTATTAGATTATTTTCAGTTGCCATTGAAGAAGCACAAAAATCTGAATGTGCTGTCACTTCCACACCCATCTGGTAATGTTTCTGCAATGTACCAAAGAGTAATAGGCACAAACGGTCCTCAGCAAACTGCTTTTGCATTTCCTCTGTCTAGTACCATTACGGAACATCAGCTAAATATGGAGTAAATTTTTCCATTTGACTAGTAACGCTTCAGTTTGTGTCTAAAACCACTTTAAGAATCTTTTTGGTATAGAAATTAGCCTACAGCTTGAATCAACTACAGCTTTTCCTTTTCAGGACTCACCAGAAAAAGAATCACGAACATCACCACTACAACTGCAAAGTTATAGTGCATATTTCCGTGAATTAGACTTGGAGGTTTTTAACATACTTCACAATGGGCTGCTGACCAAATCTGTTCTGAATACTGAAATGTACACAAAGGTAAGCAAACTTAAAGAACTGTTTGACAATAGTTAGAAGGGAACGGCAACAAATTTGTTTTTACCTTAATGCATATAAGTGAAAGAACTAATGTAAGGGAACAGCAGGGTTACCAGCTGGAGACTTAAGCAATAATAAGAAACCAGTAGGATATTCTCTAGCAGAGATACAACATTGTATTTGCACATCAGTGGAGATGATCAGATGATCTTGCATCAGTAGAAATAATTTATATCTCTGCTTCATTTATTGCCTTCTGTTTGTCAGCTCTATAGCTCTCCAGAATTTAAAAGGAAGGGGAGCTCAGTGGCACATGCTGCTGCTAGGGAGCTTCCACTTATTTAAATGGACCTGACACTTCAGTTGCCTAGTGAAGGAGGTACAACCCAGTGTTCTTTCTCTGCCATCACTATGATTCCAAAGGCCAGGGGCAGCGCTGATGTTTCACTTCTTTTAGATATGACCTGGAACTTACAAAGAAAAGATCCTCTCAAATTCTTTGGTTTCTTTCTGTCCTGGTCTTGACAAAGGGGTCCATGGAACATGATGGAGCAAAGAGTGAGCTCCAAGTGAGCAACGTTCTCTGATGAAGACTATATGCTTCCAGAGTCTCCCAAATTCCACTCCTTTCTGGAGGGAAAGGCCCTAAAGAAGCAGGCAGGACTTGTCCCCTCCAACATGTCCCTTTTGGGGTATTACTTATATGGGTAGGGCAACATCTTTGGGGATCCATTCTGCTTATTGTGTCCCTTTCTTCAGACCTAACTTGGAACAGGTCATTGACTTGTGATATTTTGTTGTTTCTTTTAAAATGTTAGACCTGTGAAATAGTGCAGATAGGGCCAGCAGAGCTCCTATTCCTTTTGGAAGATCTGTGCCGTAAACTGGAACATATGTTGATACCAGCTCCTGCAAAGAGAGCCCCTTTCTTAAAGGTATGTCAAAAATTATACACCCTGAACTCTTGAGGCAATAGAATTTCTCAAACTCCCTCTTACTGATGGCCCAGGTTCAGCTCTCCTCACAGGTCCTCATACAAGAAGATTCTTCTCTTAAAGATCCAAATGAGAAGAGGGCAGATGCACCTCAATTCTCCCATGGAACTCCAGCCCTCTCTGTCCTGTACAGCATCCCTGTTACCTAGAGCAGCTCCAGGTTCAGGATATGTTCATCAACCAAGATCTAGATTTAAAATCCCTGCACAGTCACTTCTAAATATTTATAAATATTTCGCTTTCATTGCACATGCCACTAGAGTCATTATTATTCTCAGCTCGCTCTTTCTTTGCCTCCACAGTAGTGAGAAGATCAGTCTGGCTCAAACACTGGAATGCTGACATTCAGTTCAGAGCAAATCTAGCCTCAACCCCCTGCACTGGCAATTTGCTTTTTGGGGGAGATGCTCTTACAGACATCCTCACAGAAACCAAAGATAAGAAGAAGGCAATGCCTTCTCTGAGAGCAAAGGAGGCAAAATGACAATTTAAGTAACCTTCTTAGTCCTTTGGCCCCTTTCACACCTTCTCCCATGCTAGAGACTTAAAATTTTTAAGCCTGCATGGAAAAGATAGCAGTTTTCACTCTGTCCACAAGGAGAGTCCAACCAAACTCTTCAACTGAGAAATCCACCACCAAGAAATAAAATCATCTTGTGACTACCTGACCTACTGGAAAGGAGGAAGGCTGTCTGCCTTCATCAACATCTGAGATGTCTCTACTTCAGAGGGGAGGTTGTTGCAGACCATAAATGAAAGCTACACCATAAGGTTTCACCAAACTTCAAGACCTTGCTTCTTACAGTTTCCAACATCAAAATCTCACACAAATGACCTAGCCATTCAGTAGGCCATATCCCATTTCTTAGACTTAGGACTTATGGAATTGGTACCACAACAATTGCTTTATAGAATTCTATTCTGTCATCTTTTTCATATCCAGAAAAAGGTGGCAAAGTCTTTCTAGTCCTGCATCTCAAATACATAAACAAATATGTAAAGTGCGGGAAATTCCAGATGGAAAACGTCTAGACCAGTCTTAACTTTTTCTTTACCAGGGACCTTCTGCAGATATAATTTTTTTCTGGGGACCCCCAAGACTTACCTCAAGATTTAAATTTTTAATTTTGGCTTTAAATATTCAAATACTTATGTAAATTTTCATTCATTCATTCATTCATTCATTTATGGCTTCTGACGACTAGGATTCAAATCTTTGCTCTGACACTGGGTGACCTCGAGCAAGTCACATTTTCTCAGTTTCAAAGGAAACCCTCTCTGAAGAAATCTTTCCCAAAATCCCTGTGATAAGTTCACTTTAGGATTGCCATAAGTCGGAAGCGGTTTGACGGTACACAGTGACAAAGTGCCACTGACAGGGGAAGTTCTTTTAGCTATCATGTCTCTCTCCTTTGAAAACTGACTTATAGCAATAGCATTTATTTCTATACCGCCTATCAACTAAGTGTTATCTAAGCGGTTTACAATGTATTTTAGCTAATTGCCCCCAACAAGCTGGGTACTCATTTTACCGACCTACGAAAGGATGGAAGGCTGAGTCAACCTTGGAGCCTGGCAGGATCGAATTCACAACCTTGTGGTTGCAGTACTGGCATTTTAACCACTGCTTGTCACGGAGGATTTCTTGGCATGATTTCTTCCCTTTGCCTTTATCTGAGGCTGAGAAAACGTGACTTGCCTGAGGTCACCCAGTGGATTTCCATGGCCAAGTGGGGATTCAAACCCTGGTCTCCAGAATCATAGCTTAGGTGTGCACCCAAACTGCTCTCTCGTTTGTAAATGAGAGAGCAGTTTCAGCACCCACAACTTCCCCACTACCACATCCCTGTTACTGCTTGTTCCTGTTACTTTCTCTGTGGCTAAACCCAGATTTCCTACACAAGATAAACTCTACATTCCATCTTTCTCATCCTGTCATCATGTCCATAGTCTTTCATTCTGTTCTCATCCCACATACCCCATGGAAAAACAATGGTGCAAGCTAGATGTAAGATGAGCACTAAAACTGTATATCAGGCATACCAAGGCATTCAGAAAATCAGAGGTCGTCTTTGTATCCTTTTTTCCCATCTCTACTAACACAGCCATAGAGGAAGTCTCAGACGAGATACATGGGCAACTCCATCCACATTCACTAAACACTATAAATGAGACAGATGTGCCTTGGACTGAGCCTCTTTTGATAGAAAAGTTTGGTAGTACAGCATTAAAATGATTCTAGCCACCTCCCACCCCAACACATTGTGTCTGCTTGGATAGATCTCATGAATGGATGGCTCCTTCTCTGCTGGCTGAGAATGGCATGTTGGGGGACTTAGAATGAAGGTCCCTGCTTGGCAAGGTGAAGGAGCCATTCAGTCCCACATTAGGTAGCAAGACCTTAAGTCCTTTCCTGGACATGGGGAGTCTTTTCTATTCTTTCCTGTGCCTCAGCTTATGAAGGAACTGAAGCAGGCAGAGATGAGGACCAGCAGAGGTTTATTTTAAATAATGTGATATCTTGTCCAGCTTGGGCATCAACAGGAAGTAACCCACTAACAAATGGCTCCTTCTCCTTGGCAAGAATGGAACTTCAACAGAAGTCTTTCAATGTATCATTCCCTGAAAACCAGGGCTCAAGGCAAATTTGAAATTAAAACAAATACAGTGCAGTCAAAAAAAAGAGCATTTTAAAAGGGAATTAAACTATTAGCAACATTAAAAACAATTTAAAACATACAATTAAAATTTAATAAAAAGCCATTTTGATCCTGCATAAGGAGAAAGATAGGATATAAATCAAATGTATGGATGGATGGATTTCTTTGAGAAACAATCAGTTCAGTCTTTGCCTTCTGAAAGAAGAATAACAAGAAGGGGGCCTTTTTGGTTCCCTGGGAAGGGAGCTCACAGTCAGGGGGCAGCAACTGAGAAAGCACATCTCACATCCCCACCAGCTGTGCCTGTAAAAGTGGTGCAACACTGCAAAAGTCACCTGATAATGATGCTAGGGGCCAGGCAGGCTTATGCATTATTGTGGCTGAGATGTTTTTGGAAAAAATGTAGAAATATTCAGTTCACTGGAAGAGGGTAGGATGACACCAGAAATAGTGTAGATGTTGGTGATTAGAATCAGTGGGGTTCTTTTTCCCCATACCTGTCTGCTGACACTATGAAACTATTTGGGACACTGATCAATTATGAATAAAATGCAGAGGAAAGTGCATGAGACAAGTGTAATGAAGGTTCTACCACATACCTTTTCCAGTATGGCAACTTTTAGAGAACCTTTTTCAGATGGAAGGATGGGATTTATAGCATTGTTTTGCTCTTTTGGGAAAGATATGTGTTTCCTGTGTATATGTGTATATTTTCCCCCACACTGCACTTGCAACACATTTTGGTGCTAACATGGTTATTTTGGGAAAAGATCAAATGTAGAAATAGTATTTGGGGTAAAAAGGTTTTTTGAATTTCCTACAGGGCAAAGGAAAAAGGAATGTTGGATTCTCGCATCTTCATCAGAGAACATCTCAAGAAATGGTTGAGTATGCTGTTGAACTCTTAAAACCCCTTTGCAACCACATGGAAAATATGCACAACTACTTCCAGGTCAGAAAACAAATTATGTCTGTATGCAGTGTGTCTTTGAAAAATGATTTCATTGTCAGTTATTATAAAGTTGCTGGGTCATAATATGAGCTGGAATGACAGTTTCCTGAGTTCTGCTCTTATCAGAACTATGCCACCATCAGTATACGTGCAAGAACTATACCTTGTTATTGTTGTTTGCCTTCTAGTCATTTCTGACTTATGGCAACCCTAAGGCAAGTTTATCATGAAGTATTCTGAGGCTGGCTTCTGACACACCCAAGGTCACCCAGTGATTTTCCATGGCTGAGCAGGGAATCAAACCCTGGTCTCCAGGGTTGTAATCCAATGTTCAAACAACTACACCACACTGGTTCTCAAGAACTGTACCTACTCCCCACCTTTTATACACACACACACACACACACACACACACACACACACACAGCCCTAAGTGACCTCCAGGGGCCATGGGGAAAAATTTCCATGTTTTGGGGATTGTTTAAGGTCCAAGAGAGGCCATTTTTCTAACCAGAAAGACCCCTACTAGCCTAAAACAACTCCAGAGACATGACAGAATTGCCCCTGATTGTCTGCAGAGAACAAAGCAGCTTATTTAGTAAAAAAAACTTTTGGGGAAGCGGGTTCTGCTTTGAGACCCCTGAGAGCCACATGCAGTTTGTGTAGCACACTGATCATCATTGATTTAAGCAAAGGCAGCAGTTTTGTACTTAATAATTTGTTTTCCATTTCAGGCACTGATGGCAGAGAACCAAGGTGTGGTTGATGGGCCAGGAGTCAATGTTCAGGAACACCAGTTAATGTCATCCTGTTACCAGCATTTATTGCAAGTCTTTCACATTCTGTTTGCTTGGTGAGTGTGTCAAATTATAAATATAAACAGGAGGAAAAATCAACACTTAACTTGAGGATTCTCATTTTCTTTCTTGTTTATGACCCATGTTAAGCAAATCGCTCACAGCGCGAGCCCAGTAAAGGACTACTGAGATGGATCCTTCTCATAGAGGCATATCTAAGCTACATTCTGTCTTAATCTATCAGAGTAAGCACACTGTGCGTTACCCAGTGATGCTGCCAGAGCTCATGGTCCTCATATGAAACCAAATACATATTTGGCTACCCGTCTTTTCATACAAGCCAAACAAAGGCTGAAGAAGGCACATTTTTGTTCTTTCTACATTAAGCATTAAAGCAAAAGATGATAGATGCCTTTTGTTTCTTCAGGAGTGGATTTTCTCAACATGAAAACCACAGCTTGCTGAAAGCAGGTCTCCATGTTCTTGCAGACAGACTTAAACCAGGGGAGAGAGAGTTCCCTCTTGAAGAATTGCTCAGGTAGGATAAAAACAAAACACTTATGCTACATCTCTTGGTAGTCTTATATCCTTGCTTTACATTTCAGCATATTTTCTCTCATTAGAATGCTTGATAGCTAATTCCAAGACCTTACATTCTAGCCACTTTTCTAAAAGGGACTAAAACGAAAAGTTCAGAAATAGACTCTTGGAATAATAATTGAAGAAGGCAGACTTACCACTGTGTTTTGTTCTATGTACTAGTATATCAACAATGACATCTTGATACCTCTTTCTTGTGCCCACAGCCAGAATTTTCAGTATTTAGTGAATTTCCAGCACAGTGTTCCCAATATTTATTGTGCACTGAGTCTCACTCAGCTTCTGCTTGTGATTGCTGAAAAATCTGTGGCCAGTCTGAAACACAAAGAAATAGGTAATGTGTACAGAAATACCATTCTTAAGTATGCCTAGCATTCATTCGTATTTGCATTTTTTTCTTTTTTCATTTGTGGCAGTTTAAATAAAACATTAAAAGGATACAGTCCACAAAAAAATAGGTTCTTGGAAAGAGGGAGCAAAGAGAACCATATAAAGCATAAGAAGAGAGCAGTTAAGAACAGCTAACACTTTCCTGAGCCAGTCTCTGAGCTTCCTTCATTTGTCCTTGACCTGAGAGCCTGTGGCAGCTGTTAGGCACCAAGGTTCTATTTCCCTCATACCACAAAGTAAGAGGGGAAACAGCAAGGGGGAAAGGAGGTGAAGTTGCCTTTCATATGGCAAAGGCAAGATTATTCTCTCACTCTTAATGTGAACACACATACACACAAAGGGATAAGGTCATCTGCAACTCCTGAATTCTCTAGCCTTGATTCCAGAGGTAGAAGAGGAAGAGTAGATTCTCAGTAACTTGATTTTTGCATCTAGCTTCAGTACAATAAGTTCTTTGCAGTTCTGAGAATTCTGTGCCATCCCTTTCAGCAAACATATTGGCAATTTAATTATGGGTATTTCTCTCAACCTGTGGAACCTAGAATGTCAGCAAAAAGTGCATGCAGTTTTGTATATCTTACTGGAAGTTCTATAAAAACAGAAAGCACTTAGGAGTGTCCAAAGATCCTGCTCAGTATCATTGAAAGTTAATTCTAGAGTTAAGAATCTGTGGTTGATGTGGGCCTAGTTCCCCAAGTGCTTTGATCCCATAGCAATTACAGAACAATACGCAGTGGACACACAATCTTACTGTATCTGACACATGTAATCCATGTAGACATTGAAAGCAAATCATACTGGATGGTTTTCCATCTTTTACAATTAAATAAATCAATGTTCTTCCTTCCTTTCTTGTTCTTTGACAGCTTCCATCACTAAACATTTCCTCTGCCAGTCTTGGATGCAGCCTAATGGAACTCGTCCAAAGGGCACCCAATTTAATGATGCACTCCATACCTTGTTCTGGTAAGGATGGTTTTTCTGTGTACTATACAGACTTGGGACTTTCCTCTTGTAAATAATTATCTGTTTCCCACAAAAAGGCAACTATACTGCTGACAGTTGAAGTTCTGAAGATTGAAAATTCCCCCTTGCCAACCACCAAGGCTTGTTCTAAAACTAGAGAATAGTTGTCTATTGCAGCAACAAAACAACAACACAGAATCTTCTGATGTTTTAAAGATGATCAAATTATTTTAGCTGAGTTTTCATGGACTATAGGCTACCCCTCCAGATTCATTAAGTATTATTTGAACTTTCAAAGTATATATGAATTCTTTCCCATTATCTACTCTGACAACAGCATTATAGGGCCTAATAATATCACTTGGAACATCAGGTTCTCTTGGTCATCTTACAGTTTGATGTATGCCATCTTTTGCCAGCAGTGCCTTTCAGCATGGTACATAGAACATCAAACAGGCCAGTCTGTCCACAAAAGAAGAAATGGACACTGTTCTTGAATCAGAAATGGCACTGTTCAGAAACACATGGAAGCATGATTCAGACTCCTAGGATGTTTTAACTAATCTTAAAGTAACCACTGTGAAACAAAGAAACTTCAAAGGAAGATTAGAACAAGAACTTCTCATCAGGAAATTTCAGGCTCTTGTAAGAACCTTGAATCGGAATGGGTCCTTCTCACATTACATGTGTTACTGAAGGTTTTTAAGAACAGAGCTTTTAAGAAGGTGTTCTGTTATTGCAATTTGTATTGTTTCGTAACTGTTTTTTAATTATTTTTAAGTGTTTGTTTTAAATTATTAAATATTGTTAGTACAGGTAACTCTACACATTTGCCAGGGTTAGGGGCTGAGGACCCCTGCAAAAGTGGAAAACTCGCAAATATCAAAATGTGTGTGTGCATGTCTAGGGGAAGAGGGCCAAGGCATGGTGGAGAGAACAGGCATCCAGGGTCTAAACCAGGTCATGGAAAGGAGAGGCAAAGGGGGTGGTGAGCTTGATGATCCTATACTTCTATGTGGGGGAGCATCAGGAAAGGGTTTGTGATGTTGAGATATTAGAGTGTGAGCTGTCCTGAACTGGTGAGGCAGCTGGTGGAGGAGAAGGAGGAGGACGTGGGGCAGGTTTTTAAAGGGCCGTGTGGCCTGATTTGAGCTGCCAAGAGGGAAGATTCCCCCAGAAGAAGAATGCCTGATGTGAGAGGGCAGGGGTTGGAGAAACTTGCAAATAATCAAATTCATGAAAATCAAACCCACAAAGATAGAGGACTGACTGTAGTTTAATTCTATTTTAATTTTGGCATTTTGTGTGTTTTTAACTATATTGTAAACTATTTTAATTTGTAAGTTGCCTTGATTTCCAGTCTCACGGAAAAAGTTGGGTATAAATTATCATCATTTTACCTAGTGCCCAGTTCTTTGTTACGAGGAAGAGTTTTGTTAATGCCCTGTGTTAGTGATACAACTGTTACTGTTTGCACTGCCTCCACTAAATTTGCTATCTACCATCTCAGCCTCACTCCACCTTGCATCATATGTACCAAACATACCTGCAATTCTTCTACTGTAGTATATTAGCTTATGCAAATTTATGTGAAGGTTATTCTGGAATCAATTTGCTGGTCTTTGTTGGACACTCCTATTTTTGCTGCAAGTGGCAAACAGTCCTGCCCCTTCCCAAATATAAAAACATGAACACTGCTTCATCATTCCTTTATCTTGCCATCTTATTCTTCATCTCAAACAGTATGGCAAATATGAAGAAGATGCCTCATTACTTAATAATCTCATAAAACTTCTTTGAAAACTTAATTTTCTGTGGCTAACAGCCATCCAATACTGTACATTCTACAGATAACACAGTGAATTCATGAATGGCCTTTCTCTTCTGCCTCCACATTTTCTCACTGGAATATGGATATCAAAAATGCCTCACATTCATCCTCAATGAACAGTGTAGGAAATGTAGAATCTTGATGCCAATGTGTTTATAATCACAAGAGAAGGGAGAGGTATTGAGCAGAGTCACAATTCTAATCCAGCTAGGCTTGTAATTGAGGTACATGTTTGTAATTACTAATTCTGAAGGAATAAGGAAGAGAACGTTGGGTTTTTTTCCACACTTTTCCAACCTAAATAACTTTAATCTTAGTTTATAGAAAAGCTTTAAAATAGGGTTTTTTTTTTATTTTGTCATGGAACTCTATAATTTTTTGTGAACAATTCTTTTATACAGTACATATATGGAGCACACAGATAATATATTAAAAGCTATAGAAGACATTTCCAGCATTGGAATTCCAGAGTTGATTCATTCTTCAAAAGATGGATTCTCTTCTACTTACCCTACCTTGACTAGGTAAGGAAATCTATTGATGGAGCTATTTAAATCTGGAGTATACTTTGTTCTTTCCCTTTATTCTCAGCCACACTCTGTGCTGAAGAAAATTCTCTCTGTGTACCAAGTTCCAAAGGGTGCATTTTTTTGTCTCTTTGTTGATTGCGAAATATCTTGACAGTTGGTGAGGTAGGAGGTCCAGTTGGTTTGGAAGATTTAAGATATGGCTAGAAAGACATTTTTCAGGGCACTAAAGTCCTGACCACCAAGGATAACTTGAATAACTGTGTTCATTTTGTTTTCATTTGACATTCCCTCTCAGAGTTCCCTCTCATCAGGATTGCTGTTGCAATTTTTTAAAAAAGCTGAAATGTTTTTGGGAGCTAAACTTTCAGCCACAAAATTTAATATTGAATACAACTAGCATCAACGTGACTCAATAGATTATAAGTATCCCTCAGTTAACAAAGATGTATCCTTGGATGTTACCTCTTTAACAGTAAATTTGGTACCAAAGGTAAAAAATAACATGAAAAGAATAGAGGTAACTTCCCATGCTACAAAAAAGAGAGCGGTTCAACATGTGTCAACAAACTTTTGATCTAAAACTAACAATACGCATGTGGAAAATGAAACAATCAAGTCAGGTAAGCCTTACAAAAGTAAATAAAAACATTTTGAATTTTCTAGAGACAACTTGAGAGCTTCTTCCAAAATGCATGTGAGGCATACTTTTCTATCTCCATATTTATTATGAATTCCATTTTGATGGCCAAGCTTACAAATCTGTGCTTCTTTAATATGCTAGAGGGAGCTGGTGAAGGGAGTTTATCTGCTGTCCTCTTTTCTTTTTGTTTTGTTGTTCATGCACGTTCAGTATTAAGAATAGGGTGAAGGAGGGCTGGAAAAACACAAAGTTAGGTCTTGCATTGGAAGAAACACTGCAATAAAGCTTGAGCTGGGAAAGAATAGGATTCTACTCTAGCTGATCCTGCTGTAGGTATGTGTGCCTGCATACAACAGGTGAGGTGAACAGCAGCTGCTGCCAGAATTCCACGCTGATGTTGGTTTAAAAAAGAAAACTCGCTGAGGGCTGGGAAGAAAAGAGAGGCTCACTAGATGTAAAAGAATTTGTAGAAAAGAATTTCTTTGTCCCAGGCTTTGTTAACTGACATACCTGTAGTTGGTTGCCAATGTTCTGAGATTGCTACAAGCAGATTTGATTATAGATTATTACCGTGGCTGTGACCAAGATGCCTGCAGCACATTTACACTAAAGCTTTAGAGGTTCCTGATTCTCCCCATACCCTTTTCCATAAGTTTCTGCTGAACACAGTACTGTAAAGTAGCATTTAATGCGATACAAGGAGGTATGGCTAGTAAGGAAAGCTGGCACATAAAAGTGCTTTACATGCATGCATCAGGTAATTGGGGTCCCTAAGCAGTATGTCCTCATGATGATTTCTACCAATTTCACTTAACACAGTTGTAGCAAACACAGTTTGCTTCCATGGCTTTCACTCTTGGATTTATTGACTTCATATTTCAATCCTAATACCACACAGCTTCACTCTTTCTTTAAGATTACCCACACTGAGATCTTTTTCATTAAACAGTTCTTCAGAAAGGAATCTCTTGGGCAGGCTGATATTACATATATAGCACACTTAATGTATAAATACTCCAGAGAAGAATAAAGGCACAAAAGCTGCATATTAATTTACAATTAAGTGAAATGTTTAGTGTTTCTTTGCATCCTTTCTCTTCACCAGGCAAACTTTTCCCATCTTCTTTCGCGTAATGATGGCTCAGCTAGAGAGCTCCGTAAGAAGTATTTCTCCTGGAACACCATCAGATACCAAAGAGGTAGAGTGACAGAATATATCTGAGGTTTCTAGAAGAACATCTATGTGCTGAGAAAAAGTATACAAATGCCACTGCTTAGCATTTTGTCCAAAACCAGACAAACTATGTTCGGTCTTAACTTTAAAGCAGAAAATGAAGACATTGAGACAGTAAAAGATTTCATTGGCTCATTCAGTGAACAAAATGGGGACTGCAGTCAAGAAATCAAAGGAAGATAATAAACCATAGTTAAAATTAATTACAGTTTATCATTTGGATATAAAATGAAACTATAGTTACTTTAAAATAGAAGCAAAAAAAATTGCACTTGTTCTAGAGGAGGAGAGGGAAGTGTGGCAAGCAAGTACAAAACTTGTCCAGGTTTGTTAATTCAGTGTTAAAACATAGGTTAGCATTATGCCTGAATCAATCAAAATGTCTCTGCATTTGTTATTTAAACTTGAGTAATTTTTGTATCTGAATACGAGAAATGAATTGTGAATTGTCACTGAAGTTATGTGGCTACTGGCTTTAATGAGATCAAAATTAAAAGCAGTTTCTGCCATGAAGTTTGTAACAACTTCAGAAAGCTAGAGAATCAAGCATTCAGATTAAACAAATCTGCACAATTCTAATTGAATCCAGACTACATCATGTTTAGAGTAGACTCATTGAATTTTGTTACAACTAACTGGAGTATCATTGATTTCAATGGGTTTCCTTGAAGCATGATGAAGGCCGGACACAACCCTGTACATGCTCATAATTTTATTTGCAAAACAAATTAGTTCTACAGCATAATCCTACAGATGTTTACTGATCAGTAAGCCCACTGAGTTCAGTGAAACTTTCTGGCTAAGTATATATAGAATGATAGCCTTAAGTCTAAACCCAATTAGTAGTCCCAAGTAGAATACATCCAGTGAATGAACTGAACTTATTACAGTGTTAACTTGCCCCGTTTCTGTTGATTTAATATGACTACTTTAGTTTGGACTACCAATTCAATTTGGGCTTTAGTCTGCAGTCCTAACTCAGTAAGGAGTAAATGCTACTGAACACAGTGAGAAGTCTGAGAAAATACATCATCATCATCATCATCTTTATTTGTATCTCCCTTTTTGCCCAACATTGGGCCTCAAAAGTGGCATACATATTAATACCATTTAAAAACATATCAATAGTATATATTGAAACAGAATCAAACTATAAAAGAATTAAAACAGTTAAAAATGCTTAAAGGATGCAATTAAAATTGAAGCAGTATAGCACTCTGTCACCCATTCTTTAACAACACATAAGATGGTATTTTTAGCATAAAACGTTGCTGTACTTAGGAAGAAATTTTAATTGGGTTGGCAATGTGTGGGCTTTCTTCTAATTACAGGAAAATAAAGTGGAATCTTTGCAGCTCTGTGATAAAACAAGTAGGCAGATACATCTGTTAAAATTCCTGCAAAATTGGACTTGGTAGTGGCTCTGCGAGTAGAGTTCATAATAGTAATGGAACATTCCATTTTAACCCGGTAGACTTAATAATTTGTTGTTAATTCAACAGCAAAATATGTGCTGTTTTTCTTCTATGTTCTACATCAGTGAGTCCACCTAAACCTAAATCAGTGATTCCACCTAAACCTCAGGAAGAACTTCCTGATGGTCAGAGCTGTCCAGCAGTGGAATATGCTGCCTCAGTGTGGTGCAGTCTCCTTCTTTTGAGGTTTTTAAGCAGAGGCTGGATGGCCATCTGTTGGGAGTATTTTGATGTGGGTTCCTGCATGGCAGGGGTTGGACTGGATAGCCCCTGTGGTCTCTTCCAACTCTATAATTCTATGAGTGTTATGCAGGTTAGCACTTACATATTGGAAAATTGGCTCTATGTCTGTCAGCATTAGGCTGATTCCTGAATAAAAGTTTTCTACTCTTGTCTCACCACAGCTTCAGCTGGAGAAGTTGCTGCAGTGGAACATGGCTGTGCGGGATTTCCACATCCTTGTTAATTTAGTTAAGGTAAGCAGCTACACACTAATCCCTTTCACTTTGTGCAATGACAATAGTGTTTTGTCTGCTATGATTTCTGCACTGGGGCTGTCATAGTAGTTATGCTGGCTTCTGACATTTCTTAAGCTGCTTTGGAAACCAAATGCAATGTGCTCAAGATTTCTTGTTTTAGAGAGAACCTCAACAACTTTTGGAAACAGGTGCCTACATTTCAGAGTTACTGCAGGAACCTGAAAATGTGTCTAGGACAAAATTGCCATCTGACCTAAGTGAGAAGACTCCTATCCTTTTAATGGCTGTGTGCAAGAGGGAATTGATTGTGTGATAAACGGCATCTGCTGAAATCCCCTCTTCTGCACAACCATTAAACGTACATATAAGCCTCCTTTTCCTAGTCCCTCTTCCCTAGTGATTATCTAACAAACATAAAATTCCAAATTCTACAGAAAGATGTGGTTTGTGGCTATAGAAACATCAGCATTGAGTTTCTGATTCTTTTGTTATGGCTTGATTTTCATGAATCATGTAAAACAATAATGCATATTTTCCCAATGTATTTGTCTCTTTAATCTTCATAGTATATCATCTGCCACATATAGATTTGATCTATTATTGGGAGCACATCTTCTTACCACCAGTTTGATGCACAGCATATTGAAATAAATTCATCATTTTCACAGTGTGATAATGTCTCCAGAAGTAGTCCAGCCCAGGCCAAGAACTGATACGTAACTCTGAAAACATACTTCTGGGCCACTTTTGGGCGGCATGCACCCACAAGCAAAAGTTTGTTCTAATGTGTCACAGAAAGAAGGGTAGTAATGTGTATATACACACACACACAGCTGTTAGTCTACAACTCAAGTACCTTAAAAGTACCAATACTGGCTGGGAAAGAAGGTTGTATTTTGGTAGTAACAGGGTTTTCAGGAAGTAGATTACTTTAACTAGCACTCTTGTTCTGTATGCTTTTTGCAGTGGATCTCTTGCTCTTTCCAAACAGGTATTTGACAGTCGGCCAGTGCTCAGTGTTTGCTTGAAGGTGAGTGAGGAATCTTGTTTCTATGAAACAAGAAATTAAAAAATGTCCAGGGGTAGAGTTTTTGTTGTTGTTTTTAACCACTATTATCCCAACCTCCTCACAGTAGCCAGCACCTCTGTGTGTATGATCACAGCTTGTCCTTGTCATTTCTGACTATCCTTTTATTTCCCTGGGGCAGAGCTGGAAGTCACTAGGCAGCTGCTATCTTGCATAGAAAGGAAAGTAGTGTAACTAGCCCCATGCTCTCTAGAGATCGAGAGATAGCTAGATACAGTTCAACATTTGCCTTTCCCCAAAGGAGACAGTGCCAAAAAGCCCTAGCCAATCCTGGACTTCCACTCTACGGCTTCAGTTTGTTGCCTTTAGCCATACTAGCAAGGCAAGAAGAACAGCAAAGCACTGATGATTTGAACATGAATGTATACACGAGGGACCACCATGTCAACTTCTGAAATTGCCATGTAGCATGATTGAGTTTTCCAGCTCTTCACACCAAGTATGTGACATAAAGGGCACTTACTTGACTGTGGTATCTTCTTCCTGAGGAGCAGTGGAATGTGTAGCTGCATGATGAACAATGCCAAACCTAGGCTGGCTCTCTCTCTGTTTTTGTTCTGTTAGGGAGCAAAAACCTTTTTTATTTAGACAGGCCATTGGCTGTTAACTTGTTGTTGCAATAATAACGGATGCTGTACTTTTATTCATATTATATTTAGCAAGCTTTTAACTTGTTCTATATTAGTTTTGTTTTAAATAAGATAGCTTTTTTATACATTTCTTTTTTCATTCCTTTAGCTGCATCTTGATTTAATCTGTTATGAACTGTCTTGGATCCCATTTTGAGAGAAAGATGGGATAATTAATAAATAAATAAATAAATAAATTTCTCAGCACTGTCATAAAACTAGTTTTCATTATTATTCAGGGGAAGCCATGGCAGTTAAAAAAGTCCTAAACATATAAAAACTGTTATTCATCATTTCATCTACATTTTTATTTCTATTTAAGTTAAGCTGCATATCAATAAATGTGGACTCTTCTGTAAGAAGATATTTACCGGATCATGGGAAATCTGAACTAACAGTCATATCATATCTCAGGAGCTGTTCGAAGAACACTTAACAGATAATTCCCTCATTTTGACTCTTTTCCACCCTCAGTATGGCCGTCTGTTTCTGGAAACATTCTTGAAACATGGCATGCCCCTGTTGGACTACAGCTTCAAAAAGCACAGGGTAAGGTACTAGGGACAGGGTTGCTTTATGATTGTGTGGTTACAAAGCAATGGCAGAAATGGAAGAACAAATTGTTTGGTAAAAATGAGTAGACCCACAAACTGAATGGTGTGTGCCATGAAATTAAAATTTCCCTTATTGGCATTTCTTGCAAATCTGACAAGACATAGAGCACAGGAGCATGATAAGATAGCATTTCATTTAAGAACCTACTTTCCATGTTACTCTGTTGGGGGCATAAAGCAAAATATTAGTACCATACGGGTACACTCATCAGAAAGCCAAGATTTAACTGCAGTCCCTTCTTTAGGTGTGCAGTTAGTGGCATGGTTGGGTTTGGTGCATTGATGTGAAGTAGCCTAAAATGATTCAGCATACATTGATGAGTGGAAAAACAGAGTGATAAAATTGGCCCAGTATTTCACTAGACCAATGCAGTAGCTGATTTAAACAAAGTTTGTAAAAGGGCTTCTTTGTGTTTGTAGAACGATGTGCAGAGTTTGTTGAAAACCTTTCAGCTGAGCACCAGACAACTTCATCACATGTGTGGGCATTCCAAGGTAAATAAGGCTACAAGCAGGATGTTACCTTTTGAAGTAGCAAAATTTGGCTAATTTGTATTGATTTATCAGTCTGTGTAAGTTATTGGCTATTTCATAGATTATATGTACTGAACCAAGGATACAATAATATTAGAAATGTTCAAATTGTCCTCCATTTAATCTTTCTATATAATTCATGTGCAAGCATAATACTGAGAATCAGGCTAACCATCTTATAGGTCTAGTGTGTTTATGTAGGGGTGTATGAACAGTGTTGTTGCAGTGTCCCTACCTATCCTTCCGTGGGCCTCCTGAAGCCTTCAATTTGTTCCCTAACACTCTTCTTTTTCCTAGATTCAGCTGTGTGGAGGGTGGGTTGGAAAGGCCTCCATTTAAAATTTCAGCAGCACTTTAGAGGCACAATCTATGCTTTATAATCTTTATAGCTGATGTAGGCAAAGTGTGGCCTTCCAGATGATGAGGGACTACAACTCCAAGTATTCCTCACCACTGGCTGCATTGGCTGAAGTTCATGGAATTTGCAGTCCACCATTATCAGCAGGACTCCACTTTGCTCATGCTATGCAGTTATCATAATAGTCATAATGAAGTAGTTCATTATTCCCATCATATGCATCGGGGGACAGCAACTGAAATACAAACACATCCATTCGTAAAACAAGAAATCTGACGTTCGACTTGATGCTTAAGTTGAGTACCCTTCACTGAATAATATTGATGACACACAGTAAAGGGTACCAAAAAAAGGCTGAATGGTCATTTCCTTGTGTTCGTTACTTCCATCTTAGATTCATCAAGATATAGGACTCACCAGCCATGTGCCTCTCCTGAAGAAGTCTCTTGAGCTGTTTGTATACCGGGTGAAAGCAATGCTGGCTCTCAACCATTGTCAGGAGGCCTTCTGGTTGGGTGTCCTCAAAAACAGGGATCTGCAGGTGAGCAAATAATACAGAGGGAAGACAACACTTTGTGTCCTATGAGTGACTTATTGACTTAGCATGATTCAGCTGTAATGGACTCTGTTATCTGAGAGACTTGGAAAGCTAACAGCCTGATCCCATTTCACCTTGACTCAGAATTAAGCCTCATAGGCCTAAATCCAGTTACTAACTCCAGCTAAGGTAGACTCACTGAATCAACTACTGAGTGGTAAGTCAACATTTTTGTAAATCCCATTGATTGATTGGAATTCTAATTGGGAGTAGAATTCAGGCCATTGGTTTTAGAGGGACTTATTCCTAAACAAATAATATTTAAATATGCATATGTTTCAAATCTCATCATATACCATTTAAAAAAAAATGAATGAGTATTATGAACAAACTCTGCAAAGTGCAGAAATGAAGACAAAATTCCACAAGATGAATAGTATGCCTATGCTAAAATAGAACTGTTGCATTGATCTGTACCCCTGTATCATGCGGAGTGTACAGCATTTTTCTCTATTCTTCTTTAACTTATCAATGGAGCAAAAGGACTATCCTGTTGCTGCAAGGCAATTAAATGGCATAACAATATTTCCATGGAGATGGTCTGATGGTGTTTCTATAGTCCAGAAAATTTCTTTTCCATACTGGCTTTCAGAAGGCCATTTAATGATCTTGTACACTCCCATCAGTAAAGCAGCATCGTGTTATCCAGTGGGCAGTTCATCCATAATATCTGACTGTGTTCAGAATAAATCCAAATATCATTTATTTATGAAAAGTATTTAAATCCCACCATTCCAAAAGAATGCTGAAGGTGGCTCACAAGAGACAACTCTGTAATAAGAAGTAACATTTAAGGAAGGCAGACTGAGCAAGTAAAATAACTATAAAAACAAAGCAAACAAATAAGTAGAGAGTTCCAGACCATAGAAAAGACTTTCTCTCATACCCCAACCAAACATGTATCAGATGTTGACCAGATGTACAAGAGAACCTCTGCAGAAGATCTTTATACACATGGAAGGTCTATATCACAAAAAGTAGTCTTTCAAATATACTAATCCTAACCTGTTTAGTGCTTTAAAAGTGCTGCCAATAGCTTGAATAGAACTACCAGAAGGTAGTTGGAAGACAATGTAACTGTTCCTAGCACATCTTAGAAATGTGTTTATGGCTGGCCCTGGCCTTGTCATTATCAGGAGTCACATTTAAGTATCAGTGTGTTGAAACCAAGAGCAGCATGAAACTATATCCATTATGGAAACATTGTAGACACATGCTACAAGAAGCATATCTTGTATATAAATGTAAAGCAGCTATTCAGTTAATGTACCTTTGCTTAGTTATTTACCTCCAATCTAGCATATACTGAGAGTGTAAACTATGCAGTTTGAATGGAATAATTTAACAGCTTTCCAGACTACTTGATAGATAAATTGTGTGGACCTCAGGGTACCATTTCTGAGTTATATCATCAATTTATTGTATTTATTTCAGGGAGAAGAGATCCTTTCACAGGTGTCTCAGGCAAGCCAGATGGAGAATGAGGAGGTTTCTCTGATCACTGGAGAAGCTTCTGTAGAGGTATTTCTCTAAAAATTGGGGAACTAATGTGATGGTGGTGGTTTAAGCAGCTGTCATTCTTTATATTTGGGTGAGCGACAATATGATCAGTTTGTTGCCTGTACAGTAAATGTAAATTTTTTTTAAAATTGTGACTGTAATTTCAGCAATGCAGTTAGAATCAAAATGCTACTATTCTTTTTTTGTTAACACATTTTACACAGTCTTTCAGCAGAGACAGACAAACGGGCTAATAGGGGCAGGCTAATATGACCAGGAGAGAAAATTATACTCTGCAGGCCATTCTTTTCTTGGCCTTGGAAGGGCAACAATGTTACCTTTCTCTAATCCCCAAGAGTGAGAAGAAGAGCAAAGATAAGAATGTGTGAGCATTTTCCAGCTCTTTCCCAAATAGAGCAGTGACCCTTAAGAAGTGGTTGAACAAAATCTTCAACAATATCTTCTTATATGTCTGTCCCAAATTTGGCACTGTACTTGAAAGCTGAAAGTACTTGCTACCCCATTTTGATTTGATAAAGAATCCGACAGCCACATGGATAGAGGGGACAAGGCAATTACAGTTCCATCCATTGCTGTTGCTAGCTCCTCAACTCTTCTCTGGTGTTTAATTTTATCTGTGCAAGAATAATCTCATCTTCCTGCTTCACCGAGGAGTACTCTCTCTCTCTCTCTCTCTCTCTCTCACACACACACACACACACACACACAGTCCTTCAGTTGTGGCCACTAAAGTCATTCTAGTCATGTGTTCTGTCTTAGCAGCTCCGTTGCAGCTGCTCATTAAGTGACAATACAAAAACTTGTTCCATCAGGCTTTAAAACATAGCTAAGCAAGAACAGCTTCTTTAACTGCTTGAATCCCAGTATGTAGGGATTCTTCCAGGTGAGGCTTCCTGGGAAGCTCTTTTATCTAAGGCTGCTTCCACATCTTGGTGCTGTGATTAGTGTGAAATTGCTGTGGCTTGTTCACTAACCTTTTATGGGGTTTCCTGTGATGTCATCAGTTTGTAATCCACTGTCTATAATAACAGCCATAAATCAGGGAAAAGGTACATGCTGTTACACTAGAGGTTGAGAACTTTGGGCCTTTGAAATGTTTTGGCCTGCAAATCTCCCCTCCCCATCTGTTGAACTGATTCAGTACAGTCAGTGCTAAGGGATTGTGGGGGAGGACTAAAATATTGAAGAACTGCTGCCACTTAGTGCCAAACTGTATTTGTCTGTATAGATCAGTGGCCTGTGTTACCCTGTGAATTGGGGGGTCCCGTGAGGGGCACCCAAACAACCAAAACAAACTAAGCAGAGATGGGGAAATTAGCTGGAGCACTCTCTTGGCTAACAAGAGGCAGGGCAACGCAGCAGGATCTTTTACCCAATGTATACAGCGTCAGGTCAGTGAGAAGGCAAATGGTTCAAACAATAATTAAGATTTATTAAACAGATAGTAAAGAAAAACACAAACACACTCCCAACTAGAAAAGGAAAATAGAATTTGAGGGGAATGGGTGATACACCACCTGTCCTGCAGTCCTGAAGAAGCCTGATTGAAGAAGTGGAAACCCAGTGTGGCAGCTGAGGGGAATCTGCTGAACCGAGTGGCAGCAAGGCAAAATGAAGTTTGAGCGATCCGGCAAGAGTTCTGGAGAAGTTCCAGCGAGAGTTTCAAAGAGCTCTCTGAGCGGGAGATTTTTATAAGGGAAAGAACAACCACAGGCTAGTCTGGTCTTGGGCAAAAACAATAGGTTTTGGGTTGGAGACAAAGCCTCCGAAAGGTCAGAATTTGCATGATTGAGTTAGAGTCCAAATTGACAATAGTATAGCCGGTATGTAAATGCGGCTAGCTCGGCAGTTAAGTACCTAGCTCGCCAGGATGTCCTCTCAGGGCAGAGGATCCCTTTGTGGTAGCGTGCATATGTAATGAAGGTGTTTGTTTCAGGAGGTCCTCTAAAGCAGATCTGGCAACATCTGGCTTGATTTGGTGGGAGCAGCAAGTAATAGCCATGCCTAGCTTCGCGCTCGTTTGGCGGGCCTCACAAACACTTGGCTGGTGGCAGAGTAGGGCTGAATTATGATATCAAATGATATCTTTGGTTCACCAAAGGCCAGGCCAGTACGCGGTGGTAACACCTGTTTCAAAGTAAAACAGCACCTTATCTTCCAATATTGCTTCTAATTGACTATTACAGAGTCAACTTTAAAAAAAAATATAAAAATAACAAAAGGTGTAAATGCCTTTAGCTCTGCTGTTCCTTTGTGTTTTCTAAGAGGCATGGTTTTGACTTAAGTAGAGGCATAGCATGCTAGTGAAATGCAAAGTTACTTCCTTAAAAAGGCAGGGCGGGGGGGCGCAAAACCTTTGTGATCAGTGCCTCTTGAAGAACATCCTTTTTTCTAATTAGATGCTTCAGACCCCAAACATGGAACTTTTCCTTTTGAAATTTCAGGGAGAGCATACTTAATAATAATTTGATGGTAAATAAATAATTGAAATTTTAAAGAATTATGTGAATGTTTTTCTTCAGTGGCTGAACAAGGCTACTGGGCCTTCCATATTTCATGCCCACAGGTCTGGATGGAACCCAGTGGGTAAGCAATGGGGAGAAGTACAATAGGGTGGAAAATGAACTACAATTTCTGCTGCAGCTTGCAGTGGAAGAGCCCTTATTTATTAGCACTAAGATATGCATTTGAAAGCTTCCCATGCGGGGCACCATCCATTTGGAGAACTGTTTCTGCTTGTCAACAGTTTGTAAAACTACAAAATTAGTTAATTGAATAGGAAATAAATAAAGTCAACATAGCCTTTTTGAATACTAAGATCGTAGGAGTGCTGGCAGCAAATTTGTGTTTATTTTGTTTTCCTCACTTTTCTCTAGTTAAACATGTATTTTTCCACCAGGAACAGCAGGAGGAAGAAGAGTCAGAGAATAATGGTGGGACAGATCCTAATGACAGTGGTGAAGATAGCTCTGATTAAAATGGTCTATGTCACTGGATAAACTAACTTCACAGGACAGATTTTTGGAAGTTATAAGGTAAAAGAAGCAAAATTAACTGACTCTAAACTCTGTGCCCCACTGAACTTCCACCTTTAGTCCAGGCAGTACTAAGGTAGGGTGGACTATAACCTGAACTTAAAAAGTGTGATTTCACTGTCTTTAAATATTCAGCTCTGTATAAAGATGTTCAGTTTGAAAACCAATCATTAAGCACTTTCGCGCGTTGCCTCCAAATCCCATTCCCTTTTAATATAGCTCCATGTCTAGCCCTAGCTTTTCTAGACTGTTCTGAGAATGCATAAAACGAATTTAAACTATTTATTTGTGTGAAAAAGAATTAAAATATTAAGTTGAGATGTACGGTACAGGGTTGCTGTTTAAAAAGGAAAGGTAACTATTCTTTTATGGTAGCTGAACATCTTTTGAACAAAACCCAGGCACATTTAGGAATTTCTATGGCTGAGTTGTCTAGTTGGAGACATTTTTATATTAATTGGGGATGGAAAAATTTGATCCTCAAGATATTGAGACTGCAAGTGCCATTCTCTTTTGTCATTGGTTATGCACACTGTAGTAGATAAGAGCTGCAGTCCAACATCATCTGGATCACTAGTTTCCCAAGCTAGATGTTGAACTTACGTTGGTAAAACACCCCAATATAACTATTGGAAAACTGCCAGTCACAGTTGAGATCCCCGGTGAATGTATCATTAAAAGACTTGCCTTAATGCCTTGGGATGGATTTAAACTTTTAAAACAACTTTTATTAAGTAAGTGGAACTGAACCTTGAAAACTTCTGTAAGAGGTACAAAAGTTTGTTTTTTTGATATCCTCTTTTGATAAGATTGCCATTATCTGTTTCAGATATCCTGTCCCCAGCACAGTCTCTGTATTTCAGTCAGTGGAGATTGTATTTATTTACTGATCATAACCGAAAGCCAACTTAATGTATTTAGTCCACTGAAATAAGTGACCTTAAGTCTGTTAAAAATGTTTTGGATTGTGCCCTTCATTATGCACTTTTAGGATGAAATATCCCGATTTAAGAGTTTCTTCTAGAAAACTAAACCTTTAGGAATTTTGATTGAAATTTTCACTTCTGTTATCTACTTCTGCTCATTGTAAGATTTCAGTACTTGTATAAATATAATGTTCTAGTTTGGAAGTTTTGTACCATGTGGGAGAATAGCTATGAAGTCCTTTGCGGTTTATTTGCAGCTTTATTAAATAAAGCGGAAAGTTCTACCAATTTTTGTGCAGTGTCAAATCTTTATAGGTATGGATCTGCTTAGTTTACCATCAAAGTGCTTCTGCCAACATCCCATTCCCTTGTCATTTCAGAATTAATGTGACATGCAGCTTATAAGCATTATAAGTATCTACTGACTTACAATGGAATAATATCGTATTTTCATACATATTGGGGGGAAAGCACCTTTCCTGTTTTAATTACTTGGTCAACTTTATTCATTTTGGAGAATTCTGTCCAAATTGCTAGGCATAGCGCAGCATTTTCCAGTAGCTCTTTGCCCTATGATATTTTTAAGGCTACTGATCATGTGTTTCAGAGAAGCAAAATCATACCTTGTCTTCATAACTAATTGAACTACCTTCTTATTCATGAATCCTCTGAATTTATTAATTCATAACAATAAACTCTTCTTTTCATTTTCCTAGTCGTTTAACCACTGCTGTAAACTCTTATTTTTTGACAAAAGCAATGTGCTTTCTAAAAGTGAATTTGAAAATCCTCAAATTCTTCTGATAGAAAGTTCTGTTAATTAGCTGTGAGCCAAGCAGATCTCTTTTTAAATTCTTTCCATATATCAACATGTCTTTAGGGCAGAGATGAGGCCAACATTTTCTTCTCCCCCTACACAATGTTATGGTATTTGCTCTGTCAGCAACTACTGCTGCTACTAGTTATTGCTGTGTTTATTGTACATTTAAACTGTACAAAGGGCAGTAAAACACATTTCAAATCCATTAGCAGCAGCAAAGTAACTTCCATTGATTTGAAATCCATGGAAATTTTATGGATTTAAAATTTTATTACTTCTGTTTTATTGCCTTTTGTCCTCTATCTGCACATGGCCAAGAAAGGAAGTGGCCTCTGCCTGCATTGGGATCTCACTAGACCGACTGACAAAAGAAGACAAAATGTAGGCCTGTGACTCTTAACATTGTCACTTTTCTTTTCCTGTATGATCTTTTGACATCTTTGCCAGATGAAGAAGCCAGTGAAGCTTCAAAAGCTTACATGATGTATTTTGTGCATTTTAGTTGACCCAATAAAGGTAGCACTGTTTTGTGGATTTTGAATTTTGTTGTATTTTGCTGCAAGGATGATATGGCTAGCCCTAAATATGTTTCATAGCTAAGTTGATTCCTCAAGTAACTCTGAAGTAAAGAATATACTGTAGTGAATTAGGTTGTTGGAATTTGTCCAGGGAGGGGTGCCTCTCCCTCTGTTACATGAAGGCCTTTTGCCTCAGAACAAGAATGGGGAGAAATGCATCACACAGCTCTGTAACAGACGCTAATCACTGATTTCTTTGAGAAGACAAGAATCATAGAGTTGGAAGAGACTCCAGGGACCATTGAGTCCAACCCCCTGCTACGCAGGAACACCCATCAAAGCACTCCTGACCGATGGCCATCCAGCCTCTGCTTAAAAACCTCCAAAGAAGGAGACACCACCACACTCCAAGGCAGTGTATTCCAGAACTTTCTGGAGCCCAGGTCAGAATAGAAAAACAGTGGAGTTTGGAAAAGGAAAAAAAAGTGAGCCTTGGAATCAAATGGAGGTGGGTGGAAAAGTGTTTACTTAGAAGAAGTCAAGCCCTCAAGCAGCCAGAGCTTTTTTCAGAATGTCAGGCAAGTTAAACCCAAAAGGCTGGTGCCACTTCTCCCAGCTCTGTGGGAAGATGATTTGTAAAAGTGAGCAAGGTGTGATGCTCTTCAGTAACTTGTTATCAATTATATTATGGACTAGATTCTACTGTATGCTCTAGTACAATATGCAATCTTGGATCATGTTACTTGAATGTGCTGCAGTGAATCCTTTTACAGTTGCTAATACAGTGCATACACTTCATTTATTTATTGGATTTATACCCTACCTTTCTCCTGGGATGGCATACAAAGTGGCTGGGAGACTCTCACAAATTTCAGATTAAGAATTCTGCACTTTTGATTCACTGACCAATCTTTGAAACTATCCATTTATTGCTATACTTACAACAAATCAGTGTCAAAAATAAATCACTCTTTATTAACATGTAATAAACAAAATATTTGAAGAGCGAGTGAAGTATAAAGAAAAGAGATGCAAATAAGTGACAAACTGAATTAAAGATGTTGTGAAAGGAAGTCCCATGCTTTGAGACAGCCTCTCTCAGTTTGATAGCTACCAGAAGTATTGGATTTCTACTATTCCAAGGCATATTATGAGATTTATAGTCCATGTTGGGGAAAATTTTAGGATGGAGGAAGTCAAATTTAAAAGAGCAAAAGAGCCTTTTGATGGCAGCCCAAAGATGAACGTATCATGGGTTTTCCTTGGCAGGGGGTTTGCTCTCGCCTTCCTTTGAGGCTGAGAGTGTGTGACTTGCCCAAGGTCATCAAGTGGGTTTCTGTGGCCAAGCAGGTATTCAAACCGCTGCATAGGCTAACTCTCCTCTTTTAAGGAACGGTAGTAACATTTGTTCCACCAAGAAGGTAAGCATCGTTATAAACACCCTGAAGGCACCAGATCCCATCTGATCTTGGAAATTAAGGTCTGACCGGTACTTAGATAGGTACTTAGACTGTTAAGAATACCAGGTGCTGTAGGCTGTTCCACAGGGAGGCAACAGCACACCATCTCTGAATATTCCCTGCCTAGGAAAACCCTACGAAATTCATGGGGTTGCCCTAAGCCAACAGGCAACTTGATGGCACGCACAGCTTCCATCCTATACTTTTGAGTCACAGGGTCTGGCACCCACTAACATTTTAACCTACAGGTTGACAGCAAAGACATTTCCATTATTATCTTTACCTTAGTGAATTAATTTTCCAGTTTCTAACAGCACCCAACTCATTCTCAGGCCTATCCAGTCTGGTCCATGTAGGCTAATCACTGGGGATGAGGGAAGAATAGAAAGACCTATAATGTTCCCACCCCAGAACTAAATACATTTTTGCCCTGCCGTTCAACCAACGAAGAAAAAGAACCATTTAAAAATCTTGTGGCTTCTATATAGAATTAAGGCATATAATTTTTTACCTACAGAAAAACAAAACACAAACGTTGATGTTTATTGATCACTATGATATCATTGGTTTTTTTATTACTGTGATTAATGTTTTTAATGGCCATTTCCGCACTACACTCTTATAGTGTGATTATTCCACTTTCAACTTGCTGTGGAATCCTGGGGTTTGTAGATTCCATGGCATGTTGAAAGTGGAATACTCACGCTATAAGAGTGTAGTGCGGAAATGGCCAGGGATACGGCTGGCGGCCTTGAGCTGCTTTTTTAAGCGTACAAAAAAAGGCTTGAGAAATGGAAATAGGGCGGGACGGCTCCACAGCGAAGCGAGCGCCCCCCGATACAAAAGAAGCGCCGGGCGACTCCTCCCCCCACAGGCGCAGGCCGCCCCTCTCGAGCGTTCCGCCCGCGCGACCAATGGCGCCGCTCGGCAGGCAAGCACTGCGCAAGCTCCTGGGCCGGGCTGCGAGCGCGTGCGCAGGGCCGCCCCCAGCCTGTTCCGGAGAGCTGGAGGAACGCCTGGGCGGCGGGCGAGCGTCGTGTGCGCGCAGGCGCGGTGGTTTTATTGGTCGGGGGGCGCTGCCAGCTGGCGGTCATGTCGGTACAAGAGGATCCAGTTCAGCGCGAGATCCACCAGGACTGGGCCAACCGCGAGTACATCGAGGTGATCACCAGCTCCATTAAGAAGATCGCAGACTTCCTCAATTCCTTCGGTGCGAGCTGCCCTCCTTCCTCCGTCTTTCGGGTGGGGCCGAGCGGCTGGAGGTCCTGCTCATTCGCCCCCAATCTCTCTCTCTCTCTCTCTCTCTCCCCCCCCCAGACATGTCCTGCCGCTCCCGCCTCGCCACCCTCAACGAGAAGCTGACAGCGCTGGAGAGGCGGATCGAGTACATCGAGGCCCGGGTGAGCAGCAGCTCCCTCGCCCTGGCGTGGCAGCCGGTTATGGGGAGGCCGCCAGGGGGCCCCTGAGGAAGATGTAGACCCTCCCACACCCCGCCCCCCCGCCCGGCCTGTGGCCAGCGGTGCCGGCAGCCCGTCAGATTTCTCCCGGACATACCGTTGACACTAGAGTTTGCAACAAGGCTCGAGGT
The DNA here is from genome assembly GCA_948472985.1 of Iguana delicatissima. Taxonomy (NCBI): domain Eukaryota; kingdom Metazoa; phylum Chordata; class Lepidosauria; order Squamata; family Iguanidae; genus Iguana; species Iguana delicatissima. The sequence continues at coordinate 977,116 of CAOKZL010001413.1, forward strand.
GCTTTAGGATTGCAGGGAGACCATACTGCCAGCCCCAGTTCTGGAGCAGCGTGGCTACCTTAAGTAAATGCTGTCTTAAGATCAGTAGTTATTATAGATGGACAGACATTTTGAGGGCATTGGGTTACAACTTCCAGAATTCCTCATCTGGTTTGACCATGGTATCTGGGGGTGGTTGGAATTGTATCCCCCCCCCGGTCCGAATAAGTTTCTCCTTTTGTCATGTTACGCAAGAGTTACAGCATACCCCTTACAAACATGATTTTTATCTAGCAATTAGATCAAGGTATCTCCCCTAGTTTGACTGACTGGCTTAACAATAGCACCTAACAAGACAACACCCAGTGATTGGTTCTTAAATGGTTCCAGAAGGTGCAGACGTTTGGACTGTAGTGACACTGTCTTGGCAAGAACTTGAATAACAGTGAGGGTAGGCCCGGCGAATGCCTCTGTACACTTATCACAGACTTTGAGGTACAGATGGCCCAGTTAAGAGGTTGAATAGTGACATGCAGCGATGGGTAGGAGGTTGCTCAGGAGCTCCTGGTAGAATTTAGGTAGTTTGCAATATGTTAGCAATCACATAAAAATAGCAGCAATATTTAGCCTTTCTTCCCTCCATTAGGCGAGAAAGCTTGAAAAGAAACAGGTAGATTTGTGTGTGAGCAGGAGTTCAGGCACTGAAAAATTGCTGGCCTAAGCATATGCTTCAGAGGCACTTTTTCTGCAAATATATCTATTTTGTAGAAATAGACCAAATAAGAAAGGAGGAGGAGTAGCCTTATATGTCAAGGATGTTTTCACCTGTGAAGAGATCCACGACTTGAACACCGGAAGCCAGGTCGGGAGCATCTGGGTAAGAATTAAGGGAGCGAGAAACAATAGGGATATTATAGTGGGGGTTTACTACAGACCTCCAAGCCAGACTGAGGACCTCGATGGCGCTTTCGTAGACCAAATGACTGCACATTCAAAAAGGAGAGATACAGTAATAATGGGAGATTTCAACTACCCGGATATATGTTGGCAGTCAAACTCTGCAAAGGCGGCAAGGTCCAGCAAGTTTCTTGCTCGTCTTGCAGACAATTTCATGGTCCAGAAGGTGGAAGAGGCGACAAGGGGATCAAATATTCTGGATCTGATCCTGACCAACAGGGAAGACCTTGTTAATGACGTAGAACTGGTTGGATCTTTAGGAGAGAGTGACCATGCCCTATTAGAATTTGGCATTCAGTGGGGAAGAGAAGGCAAGTGTAGCCAGGCATTCGTCTTAGATTTTAAAAAAGCAGACTTCTGTAAACTGAAGGAGCTGCTGGCTGAAATCAAGAACAGTCAATGAGAAAGGAGTTCAAGATGCATGGGAGTTCTTTAAAGGGAGATACTGAAGGCCAGGCTAAAACTGTGCCATTAAGGAGGAAAAATGGAAGGCTTCTGAAGAAACCGGAATGGTTGACCAAAGAACTCTCAGCTGAGCTCAGTGTTAAGAAAAACGTGTGCAGGAAATGGAAGAAGGGGGAAATCACCAAAGAAGATTATAAGCAAGTAGCCAGGAGATGTAGGGAGAAGGTCAGAAAGGCTAAAGCACAGAACGAACTTAGGCTGGCCAGAGACATTAAAAACAATAAAAAGGGCTTTTTTAAATATGTCCGCAGCAAAAGGAAAAAGAAGGAGATGATAGGGTCACTGCGCAGGGAAGATGGTGAATTAATAACAGGAGGAAGAGAAAAGGCAGAACTCCTCAGCACCTTCTTCGCCTCAGTTTTCCCAAAAGGATAAAAACACTCAGCCTGGCGGTTGGGGAACAGGTGAGGAAGTGGGGGAAATGCAGCACAGAATAGGTAGAGAGGTAGTATAGGAATACCTGGCTACTCTGGATGAGTTCAAGTCTCCAGGGCCAGATGAATTGCATCCTAGGATTTTAAAAGAACTAGCAGAGGTCATTGCGGAACCTCTTGCTATAATCTTTGAAAACTCTTGGCGGACAGGAGAAGTTCCGGCAGACTGGAGGAGGGCAAATGTTGTCCCTGTCTTCAAGAAGGGAAAAAAGAGGACCCAAATAATTATCGCCCAGTCAGCCTGACATCAGTACCTGGAAAGATCCTGGAGCGGATCATGAAACCGTCAGTTTCTAATCACTTAGAAAACAATGCCGTAATTACGAAAAGTCAACATGGATTTCTCAAAAATAAGTCAGGCCAGACTACTCTTATTTCTTTTTATGATATTGTTACTTGCTTGATAGATGAAGGGAGTGCTGTTGACGTAGTATATCTTGATTTCAGTAAGGCCTTTGACAAAGTTCCCCATGACATTCTTGCAAAGAAGCTAGTAAAATGCAGGCTGGACAGGGCTACTGTCAGGTGGATTTGTAACTGGTTGACTGACCGTACCCAAAGGGTGATCACCAATGGCAGATTCTCATCCTGGAGAGAAGTGACTAGTGGGGTGCCACAGGGTTTTGTCCTGGGCCTGGTGCTGTTCAATATCTTCATTAATGACTTGGATGAAGGAATAGAGGGCACGCTGATCAAATTTGCAGATGACACCAAATTGGGAGGGGTTGCTAATATGCCAGAAGACAGGATCAAAATTCAAAAGGACCTGGACAGATTGGAGAGCTGGGCCAAGGCTAGCAAAATGAATTTCAACAGAGAGAAATGTAAGGTCCTACACTTAGACAGAAAAAATGGTATGCAGAAATATAGGATGGGGGACACATGGCTGGCTAACAGTACGTGTGAAAGGGATCTAGGAGTCTTAATAGACTACAAGCTGAACATGAGTCAGCAGTGTGATGCGGCGGCCAAGAAAGCCAACGCAATTCTTGGTTGCATCAGTAGGAGTATGGTGTCTAGATCGAGAGAGGTATTGGTACCACTTTATTCTGCTTTGGTTAGACCTCATCTGGAATACTGCATCCAATTCTGGGCACCCCGATTCAAGAAGGATATGGATAAGCTGGAGCAGGTCCAGAGGAGGGCAACCAAAATGGTGAGGGGCCTGGAAGCCATGCCCTATGAGGACAGACTTAGAGAGCTGGGTATGTTTAGTCTGCAGAAGAGAAGGTTGAGAGGGGACATGATAGCCATGTTTAAATATTTGAAGGGATGCCATGTCGAGGAGGGAGTGGGCTTGTTTTCTCCTGCTCTTGAGACCAGGACAAGGAGCAATGGATACAAGCTGCAGGAGGGGAGATTCCACCTGAACCTCAGAAAGAACTTCCTGACGGTCAGGGCTGTCCGGCAGTGGAATGTGCTGCCACGGAGTGTGTTGGAGTCTCCTTCTTTGGAGGTTTTTAAGCGGAGGCTGGATGGCCACTTGTCGGGAGTGCTTTGAGGGTTTTCCTGCATGGCAGGGGGTTGGACTGGATGGCCCTTGTGGTCTCTTCCAACTCTACATTTCTATGATTCTATCTCTTCCTTTCTGGATTGATGTTTTTCACCTGAGTCTCATTGGTAGATTTGGGGGTTTTTGTGAAAGAGTAGATTCTGCCAATCTGGATTTTTTATGCATGACTGTTATGACAATTTCCTCACTACATTGTTACAGTGCTATCATTCCACTTTCAGCGTGCTTTGAAATCCTGGGGTTTGCAGTTTAGGGAGGGGCATTTAGAATTCTCAGCCAGACAGCTCTTTAGCCTCAGTAAACAACAAATCCCAGAATTCCACAGGATGCTGAAAGTGGAACAATAGCACTAAAACAGTGTAGAAAGGCCTTTATACCTCAGGAGAAAGATGAAGATGTTGCCAGTTCAGCAGGAAGCAGCGACAGACTGGCCACATGCTGTTTTGTGTGGCAACAGAATGGAACATAAAAGGGCAGTTGTCAAGGCATGTGTGAAGCAAAACCAGAACTCATCCACCTATATTCCTCTTTGGAGGGATTAACTAACAGTGCAGTCCTATATATGTCTGCTGAGAAGTGAACCCCACTGAGCTTAATAGTACTTTCTCCAAGGTGTGTATAGGAATGCAGTGTTAGACAAGTGCAAGTGAATTACTGAAGGTTTGGAGTCTTGTAAAGCAGCACTGCGTAAGTAGCTTCTGCCTCAAGCATTTATGTGGCCAGGTCTTTCCGTGCTTTTTTTTTTTAAAAAGCTTTATGAATCAGGTTTTGTCCATGTTTCTTTTAATACTACATTTGAGTATTCCTGTGGGTATGTAGCAGAGAGGCAGGACCCAATGAAGTGTTTATTTGTTTGAGGAAAGGTCTGTACTCGTCCTCTTAGTAGAAATCCAGCTGTGTGAGCAGCATTGCCTTTAGTCTGTGATGCAATCTTCAGACAAAGGACTTGTGCCTTCCCAAACCAACCCTTACAAATCATAGCCTGTACGTGTTCCCAGACCTCATGTTTATTCTTCCCCACCCAAAAAGCCCCATTCCTTTTACCTTTTAGCTAGATATTTATTGTGCGGTCACAGACACAATAAAACAAGCAAAACAATAGCAACCTAGATGGTACAAAAGTTAAAAGCATAATTGTTAAAACCAAAGTCAGTTAAACATATGGATCTTAAGAAAAAACACACATAAAGCATGGAGGTGTATTATGATTAAGACAGTCGTTCAAGCATTTTTAATTAGGGAGTCTCTCTTCTTCCTCTTGGTAGGTAACAAAAGGTGAAACACTGACATAGGTGTGCTGGAGGATGCCAAGGAGCCAACCTGGAAAAGAATGTGCAGCTCTTCGCAAAGCTGATGCTCAGACATCAAGTTTTTTCATTACTTAATATGGATGGGAGTTATGCTTGTTTCTGCCCCTCGGGAAGCTGCATCCCCCCATTTGGAGTCTGTGACTTTGTGTGGGTGATTCCTGATGAAACTTCTAAATTGTACAGCATGTTTAATTATGTGGTTTTTATACAAGCAGATTCATGCAATTCATGTCATGTTCCCCCCCCCCCGCACTCATGAAGCTGTCTAGCTTTGCAGGAACAGAATCCTTGTGAAACCAAATCTTAGTTTCTGGGAACAAAATTTTATTATTACTATTTTTATTTTTTAAAGGATTTAAACAGATTAGGATGTTGGAGACTGTGCCTAGTGGGCATTTCTAGTTTCAGATATACACAATAAAAAGCCTACAGATAACTTTTGTTGCTGGAAGACATTAAATGGCTCATTTGCTGCAGTTGCCCACTAAAATAAATGTGCAGTATATATTTGGGGTAGGGGTGGGAAGAAAATCATGTGCCAAGGGAGGGGTTGACTCAGTTTTCTAAGTATTTTTTATTCTGTAATGCAACTTGGGGTGTCTTTTCCATTTGTGTTTCAACAATAAAAATCACCTGTGCTGAACATGTCTGAATAGTGTGCGGCTAGTGTGGAGTACTGGCATAGAGTTTATGTAGCTCTTACAGTGCCAAAATTATGTGAGTGTCAAGGGGAGGTTTGGTGGATACCATCGTTCCCCAGTGGGCTCACATGCTCATCTGTTATTCTTTCTTTCACAGTACCTGTGTGTTTGTGAAGTTTTCCAGAGTAGCAGCTTTGCCATCATGCCAGTAATTAGATGATGCTGGAGCAGGAGGTATATGGTTTTGACATGAGGATTCTTATACTTTATTTTGATATGAGATAATAATACATCTCTGTAACATTATCAGTGTGCAAGGATGAGGACTCTCTCTGTCCCAATTCAGGACTTGTATGATTAATCCCACTACATTATTATTCACTCAAGCATACACTTCCTCAATCTGCAGATTATGAAAAAGTATCTGCCTACTACCACCACATAGTTGTGACTTGCAAATTAAGAACAATTAAGCAAGTTTTGCTGTTGAACCCAAAAGAGGGCTCTACAGCAGTGTAGCCTTCCAGATATTGCTCAACTGCAACTCCCCTTAGCCTAGTCAGCATAACCATTAGTGAGTGGTTAATGGGAGTTGCAGTCCCACAATAGTAAGAGAGCTACAGACTGTCTGCTCTTAGAGTTTTATCATGTGAGGCAGGTAAATCACACAGCAGGATAATAGCATTTTATTAATGGATGGCCCTTGTGGTCTCTTCCAACTCTACATTTCTATGATTCTATGATTCTATATTTGGCTAGGACTTACCACATTACCTCCTTCTGTTGTTCTCCTGGAGGTCATTAACGGATTAATTAATCTATTAATGACCTCCTTTGTAAAAGAAATGCTTTGCAAATGGGAGAACAGCAGAAGAGGAATGATGTCATATGATAAGTCCGAGCCAAAGACAGTATCTCTTGTAATTTACCTGCCTCATGTGACAAAGCCCTTCATCTAGAGCAGAGGTGAGCTACTTCCAGCAGACTGATATATGGAAATGCAAGTGTCAAAAATGTTTTTGCTGTTTTTGATGCAGGAACCACAGAGGAAGGACTGATGGCAGCCATGTTCTGCCCACTTTTGGTTTAGAATGAGGGCAAATGAAAGCTTGCTTTAGCTGCAGTCCTGTTCCCATGTGCCTGGGTGGAAACCTCATTGAACTAAACCTCAATGGATATAACAAGTTTTTGGTCTTAAACTTTCAAAAGTCCTATGAAATAAGGTCAATTTGATAAGTAGCCACAAACAAAGCCATACTGGAAATACTAGAAGACTGCAGTCCTGCAACACATGGCAGTAAGCTTCAGTGAACTCAATAGGATTTACTTCTGAGTAGACATGCAAAGAAATATGCTGATAGTTTACTTGTACGTCATACAAATTAGAAGAAAAGACAGTGTACCTGCAGCAGGAAAACAAATTCCATATGTAGTGAGAGGGGAAATGTTCTTAACGCCATTTTTTCTTTATTTGATGTGAATATAAAATGTATATTGTAGCACCAGTGGGGTGGATGAAGTCTAGAACAGTGGTAAAGAAAACTTTGTTGGCGTGACAAAACCCATATGAGTTGATACTGGCAGTATACATACCCATGCACTTTACTGTTTCTATAGCTCCAATGGATGAAGGACTGCTGTTCTAAACCTGTTGCTTGCAAAAGGATGTTTGCCCCATCTCTGGCCTGGTGGACAAATGTTAGGACAATGCTATTGGAATATATGACTTTGACGGGTGGTCCTGCATAGCAGGGGGTTGGACTCAATGGCCCCTAAGGCTGCAATCCTATCTACACTTACCTGAGAGTAAGCCCCATTGAATACAGTTGGACTTCTGAGTAGGCATATACAGGATTGCACTGTAAGCAGAAGATTTCAGCATTATTTCTGTGAAAGATCAAAGATTCATGGAAAATCTGCAGAGTTCATGTTGTATAAAGACTTCCAATTCATGCTGTGGATACTAAATTGTTCCCATCCAGCAGCACGGATGGTAACAGAAACAGATGCTTCCAGTCAGCCCTGCAGCTATTCCTAATATAACTATCTGTATTTGAAAAAAAAAATCTAAAAATCACTGCTTCTCATTCATGTCAATGTACACAAGATAAACCATGCCCTGACTTGCTTACCCTAGTTCCTAAAACCTAGTGAGAAACAATACAGAAAAAGAGAAAATGAACAGAAAAAAGTGGCTAACCCACAAGTAATGCAAATCCATGGGATTCAGTGCTGAAACAAAACCTTCTGCCAAGTTAGTGTATGCTCATGCTCTTCCTTATTAGTAATCTTCCTGTACACTTATTTCCCATGTTCCTTCTAAACAGTGGCCACTGGTAAAATACAATTGCAATGCTCCTAGGGTAGGACAGGTCAATTTATGGGCAGCCTAACGAGCGTAACTGACAGTGAGGGACGATGGAAGCTACAGTCTAGCGTTGTCCGTGGGGCCACACACAGCCCCCATAGATCCTAGGGCTAAACTTAGCACAACACGACGTCTGTAGCTTCAGGGAGAAAAAATTAAGTGGCATTCTTGTTTAATCCAAAGCACAATTATATGAATAGGGGAAGAAGGACTTTACCAGAGCTGGACTGGAGAGCAGGCTCTAATGCATTTCAATACGGAGTTAAAGGGTATTGGAAGGATGAGCGGAAAAAGAAGACATGCAGTGATTTGATAGATATGCAATGAAACCTGGCAAGATGGCAAGATTTTTCCCCCTCGTCTGCACACCATATTGTGAATTCTGGCAGAAAAGTGGATCCTAGAGAATTTTAATTTTTGTGTTGGGGACCCCACAAGTTGCTTTCTTGTCATTACTTCCCTTATCCTTTTCCACCTCAGGATCTGCTGAAATGTTAAGAATTGGGTAAAACAAGGATTTTCAGCAGAATACGTAACTTTGTTAAAGGAGCAGAATATATGTTTAACAAAGCTGCAACCCAATGTACATTTACTTCAAAATGGGATGTATTTGTGAGTAAACTTATATAGGACTGGGCAGTTCAACATGTTAATGTTAAATATTGGGCATAAAAATTAGAAAAGGACGGGGAGAAAAAAGAGACTGTGGCAGCACCCATTAGGACTAACTTGTTTTTGTTTTAGCATAAGCTTTTGTGGATATAAACCCACTTCTTAAGATGCAGTACTTGGTGGTGTGAAGGCCTCAGACATGAAACACATTTATACAGTTGTGCTTTTTGAAAATTTAGGGCAAGGGACATGATTTGCGTCTTTCGGGATCTTATTACATACTATCCCACTGCCACAACTATATATATATATGCCTTATACCTAACCCCTTAATATCATGCTGTACTACAGTTTGAGCATTGGAAACCAGGCTTTGTTTTCCCGCTTGGCCACAGAAACCCATCTGGGTGACCTTGAGTGTGTCAGACACGCTCAGCCTCAGAGGAGAAAAGGGCAAGCCCCCTCTGAACAAACTCTGCCAAGAAAACCCTGGGATAGGTTCACCTTAGGGTCACCATGCATCAGAAACAACTTGAAGGCACACAACAACAACTTCATCTGAAGAAGTGGGTTTATATCAAGAAAAGTTCATGCTAAAATAAAAACCATTTAGTCTTAAAGGCACTGTCCCCTTCCTTTTTTCCCTCTCCCCTCCCCCCTCCTCCTTTTTATGCTGCAAGAATCATAGAATCATCACGTCAGAAGAGACCCCGGGGCCATCCATTCCAACCCTGTGCTGTGCAGGAACACCCATCAAAGCATTCCCAACAGATGGCCATCCACTTCTGCTTAAAAACCTCCAAAGAAGGAGGCTCCACCACACTCCATTGAGGCAGCAGATTCCACTGCCGGACAGCTCTGACCGTCAGGTAGTTCTTCCTGAGGTTCAGGTGGAATCTCCTTTCCTGCAGCTTCAATCCCTTGCTCCTGGTCCTAGTCTCTGGAGCAGCAGAAAACAAGCCTGCTGCCTTCTCGACATGACATCCCTTCAAATGTTTAAACATGGCTATCATGTCCCCTCTTAATCTTCTCTTCTGCAGACTAAACATACCCAGCTCCCAAAGCTGTTCTTCATAGGGCACGGCTTCCAGACCCTTCACCATTTTGGTTGCCCTCCTCCGGACACGCTCCAGCTTGTCGATATCCTTTTTGAATTGAGGTGCCCAGAACTGGACACAGTATTCCAAATGAGGTCTAACCAATGCAGAGTAGAATGGTACTGTTATACTATTACCTCCCTTGATCTAGACACCATACTTCTATTGATGTAGCCAAGAATTGCATTGGCTTTCTTGATTGCCGCATCACACTGCTGCCTCATGTTCAGCTTGTGATCTACCAAGACTCCTAGATCCCTTTCACACATACTGTTGTCCAGCCACGTGTCCCCCATCCTATATTTGTGCATTCCATTTTTTCTCCCCAAGTGTAGGATCTTACATTTCTCTCTGTTGAAATTCATTTTGTTAGCTTTGGCCCAGCTCTCCAAGCTGTCAAGGTCGTTTTGATCCTGTCCTCTGGCATATTAGCAATCCCTCCCAATTTGGTGTCATCTGCAAATTTGATCAGCATGCCCTCCGCTCCTTCATCCAAGTAACTGATGAAGATGCTCCAGGACAGAACCCTGTGGCACCCCACTAGTCACTTCTCTCTAGGATGAAAAACAGCCATTGGTGAGTACCCTTTGGGTTTTGTAGGTCAACCAATTACAAATCCACCTAAGAGTAGCCCTGTCCAGCCCGCACTTTACTAGTTTCTTCAAAAGAATGTCACGGAGAACTTTGTTAAAGGCCTTACTGAAATCAAGAGACTAAAGCCATTTCCGCACTAGACTGTTACAGTGCTATTATTCCACTTTCAACATCCTATGGAATCCTGGGGTCTAGGGAGTTTAGGGAGGGGCATTTAGACTTCTCAGCCAGAGAGCTCTTTGGCCTCAGGAAACTACAAACCCCAGAATTCCACAGGATGTTGAAAGTGGAATAATAGCACTATAACAGTGTAGTGCAAAATGGCCTCACAGGGCTATTTCTTTGAAAACACTGAGCTGCTACAAGTGTTGCTGCTGGGGATGCTACAACTGGAGATCCTGTCTCGGAGAGCGGACTTGATGCCCAACTTTATGATGCTAGCCAATGAGTCTGTTTTGTTTACAAAACATGGAAGAGTATAGCTATTTTATCAAAAAAAGAAGCAGCGAGTCTTGAGGAGAAGAACCCTAGTTAGCAGAATTATTTTAGCTACAGTATACTCTAATTAAGAATATTAAGTAACCTTTGTGTTTTCTTCCATAAATGAAATAGTTCCAAGAAAGAAAAAAAGCACAGATCCCGATTCAGTGGTATTAGATTCCAAACAAATACCGGAGAAGCCGCAGAAGGGCGGAAGATCGACATGCAATTGTCTCCTCTCTAAACAATTCCGTGTTAAGGACAGTGGGACACCATGAGATTTTTCTGTATTAGCTGAGGGCCAGGGTGGGAGAGTGGACTGAGTGTTCGACTAGGACTCTCTAGACCTGAGTGTGAATCCTCGCTCGGCTATGGAAACTCACTGGCAGGTCACACTCTCTCAGCCTCAGGGGAAGGCCAAGTCAAAAAACCTCCTCGAACAAATCTGGAAGGCACCCAGCAACCGAGTGCGCCCACAGAAAAAACTTATGCGGAATTAAAGCGGGAAACGCATCCGAAGCGTTCCGCACATTGCTTTCATTCGCACTTTCTCCAGGACAGCAGGGCCGGGCCCCCCTCACCCAGGCCATTTCTGCACTAGCCTGGTATAGCGCTCTGATTCCACTTTCAACATCCTACGGAATCCTGGGGCGCCTCCCTAACCCGCAAACCCCAGGATTCCGGAGGATGCTGAAAGCGGAATCAGAGCGCTACAACAGGCTAGTGCGGGCGCGGGTGCAGGCCCTGCCGCGGCGCCTCCTCCTCCTCCTGCAGCCCCGCCCCGCCCCGCCCCTCCCCTCCCCTCCCCGGGCCTCGCGGGGCTGCTTTCCTTTCGCTTTCCCCTTCGCCTGCGGAACGCCCCAAGCGTGCCGTCTCCCCGGCGGCGCTGCTGCGAGGTGACTCCCCGCGTTTCTCCCCGAGACCCCATCCCCAGCCGAGGCGCGGCTGCCCGGCGCTCCCGGGGGGCTCTGCGGCGGTTGCCGGGCACCAGCGCCCTCTGGGCGCCTCCTGCGGGCCAGGTCCGCCGGCGGCCGGACAGCTTTTGCGGGGGAGGGGGAGGAGTGACGCGCTGACAAGGCCGTCGAGAGAGGGAACGCCGGAGGGGGGCGGGGGCGGGGGCGGGGGCGGGATGCTTCACAGCCGTTTAACAGACTCAGACTTCGTTCTGTGGTGGAGCGGGTGGAGCCCCGGACTACGGCCGTGGGGAGCGGGGTTCGAGTCCCCTCTCCGCCGTGGAAACCCACTGGCTGGGCGACCCTGGCTGTGCGCTGCACACACACTGGCCACCTCCGCCCTACTCTGTTATAGCGCCGCTACTCTTACTTCCAGCGTCCTGTGGAATTCTGGGGTTTGTAGTTCACTGAGGCCCAAGAGCTCCCTGGCTGAGAATTCTAACGGCCCCTCCTAAACTGCAAACCCCAGGACTCCACAGGATGTTGGGAGTGGAGTGATAGCGCCATAACAGTGTAGCGAAAGGGTCCCCTTAGGGTGGCCGTAAGTGGGAAATGGCTGGCACGCAACAACAAGAAGGGAGGGGGCAGGGGGTGCTTCCTCTCCAAAGATGTAGGAGGGCCAAGGGGAGAAGAGAAGTTTTGCTCAGTGCTTTTGTGGTGGAGCAGCCATGGGGTGAAAGGATGATCGTGTCCAGAGCAGAGCTTGGCAGAAAGCTCCCAAGCAGCAAAGCTGCTGTAGGGGAGCTTGTTCAAAAGAAAAAAAAGGCTAAACCGTTTCTCTTCCACGAAGGCTTTGGCCATTTCCGCACTGCACCGTCACAGTGCTATCATTCCACTTTAAACGTCCCATGGAATCCTGGGGTTTGCAGTTTAGGGAGGGGCATTTAGGATTGTCAGCCAGAGAGCTCTTTGGCCTCCCTGAACTACAAACCCCAGGATGTTGAAAGTGGAATAACAGCACTGGAACAAACAGTGTAGTGCAGAAATGGCTTTACTGACCCAGTTCATCTAGTGTCCCACTTTTTCAACTTAAATATTTTGAAGGTTGCTAACTGGTAGAGAGCAGGAATGGTTTATTTATTAATTTATTTATTTTATATCCTGCTTTTCTCCCGAATGGGATTCAAAGCAGCTTAACAGCATAAATTAAAACAGTTAAACAATATGAAGAACAAAACTTTTAAAAGGGTAGTAATTGTAGGAAAAGTAGTTACTTCAGTGTTGGACTCGGACTCTGGAAGACCAGGGCTTAAATCCCTGCTTAGCCACGGAGACCCACCAGGTGACCTTGGGCAAGTCACACTCTCTGAACCTCAGAAGATGGCAATGGCAAACCCCTTCTGAATAAATTTGGGTAAGAAACCCTGTGATAGGTTTCCTTACGGTTGCCATAAGTCAGAAACAATTTGAAGGCACACAACAACAACCCGGTACTGCTACCTTGGCAAGAGGAGGAAGTGAAACTCTTAAGAGCAAGTGTTTGGCAGCAAGCAGTGACTTATTAATACATTCATTTATAACTATAAAAATAACAGCAATAGCATTGGGAACCGTAACAACTAAAAAGTAATAATAAATTAAAAGGCCCAAAGGACAAGAATGGGATTTGAAGGGTATATGTTGAACAGCTTCCTCAGCTTCCCATACTACAGCCTTACTTGATACTACCACAGAAATACCTTGTTCAGAAAAAGCTCCTGGGTGTCCCCCCTTTTTTCCCCAGTTTGATGTGGTGACCTTAACAGTCAAAAATGGATGTATTTTTGATATGAGGAAGGTAAATATTCCATATACAGAGTTTCAGGTAGATTTATAAAAAGCTCCCTAGTTGCCACATCATGCTCTTCCTTTCTGCATACTGTGTGACTATAATTGTGCCTAACACAACTAGATACTCTTGACTACAGTGTCTGCATTGTGTCTTCTGCCACTGAGATTGTTTCTCCTTTTGCATCCTGGGAGTGACTTAGAAATGGAGTCAGGAACAATGATGATGCAGGACTTGCTTCTAGAAGCCTTAGAAGACCTTGGTGAAGAAGAATTTAAAAGATTCAAATTCAAGTTGCGCACTGCAGTAGCTCCTGGGGGAAGAACATTCCACTTGGACGGCTGGAAAAAGCAGAACGAGAGGTTCTGGTTGAACTCCTGGTTGAGTTTTATGAGGATAAATCTGCCACCCTGATGGTGACTGTCTTTGAAGACATTGGTCTCAAGTATAACGCTTCCAAACTCAGCAAGGGTATGCATTTGCTGTTTTATGTAAGCATAATATGTTATATAGTTAACTTTTTTGTAGTCTTGCTAGTAGTAACATTTAGAAAATGGTCGCCTAAACCAGCAGTATTGTTTGATCCTGTATTGCTCTCTCTTTTCTACATTAAAACCCTTTTTCTTCCCCTGCTTCAATTCCTCTACTCTTTCCACCATGGGAATGCTGTGTACCTCAGGTATCCTGAACCATGCCAAATTTATGAATGACTGAATGTACCTACAAGTGCCTAGGTCGCTATCAGTTTACTTCACCCTGATACCTCAAATAAAACAGCTTCTCTGGCTCTTGAGCCTCACTGTCCTTATACCAGTACTTGGGCAATACTTAATTATGGAGCTAGCATTTCATTCCCTCTATTTGCCTTTGTAGAACTGGTTTCAGATCAAGACTGAGAGCCTTAATAAACTAGATGCATTTAAGCACACCTGCCTGACATTGGAATGGGATATGATTTAAGTGATACTGGTTTTGGCTGTTTCCAAGCAGGGTGCAATGCAACTTCATAGCGGTGGTGGAACTGTGCAGCCTTCCAGATGTTTCTGGATGCCACTCCCAGCAACTCCAGCCTTTATAGCCAATAGTGAAGAATACTGAGAACTGAAGTTCAACATCTGTAAAGTTGCACAATTCTCATCACTGCAGTAATGGGCATGGAATGTGTCTTCTGCCGCTTTGTCCTAGGGGAGCAGGACTTTTAGAGTTTAAAATCTGCCATTTGCAATAGCCTAACTGATTGTTGTATGTCTTTTTCAGCTGTTGGAGACCGAATGCAAGGTATGTGAACACAGCATCATAAGCCATTATGATTATTAGTTTTACATTAAAGATGTGAATCCTTTGTCATAATCCATGGGAAGCAGAGAAGAGAGCTGGGTGTAAATTCAGTAACATGGAGAACCTGGGCTATATCCCATAATTTCCAAGTACAATTCTGTTCACACAAGGGAAGTTTTTCTTCACCCTCTTCTCTTTGCATTCCTCTCTCAAATGCGCCCAGCAGGTCATCCAACCATCTGGAGTGGGTGTGCTAGACCTGCCAGGGCGATAGGGAATCCAGCTCACCAGTCCTGCTTGTTTTACTGGCAGAAGGACATTATTGGGTACGGTCTAGCATTTGGAGAAAAAAGCCAAATCTGGAAACACTGGCAGAGTTATAGAGGTTGTTGACATCAGATAAGAATGGACATTAGAAGATGTAATTATATCACTCCTTGGTTTAATACTAGTGTTCCATGCCAGTTTAAAATTGGAGGGAGTGGTAATCTAAGGACTTGGTGATAGGAGACCAGCTGATGATAGAAACAAATACGAATTTAAGTCTTTCCCCATGTTATCTGGACAGTTCAGGAAAAGTTCAGGCAAACATATTGTTGCTTCAGATAATTTGAACTTAGAAAGTCGCATGTTCCAGACCCAGGCCATGATAATCTTGAGGAAAAGAACAGTTCTTTCGGTTAAAACAACTTGTGATCAAGGTAGTTGGAGGGAAAATCATCAAGAGAGACAGAGAAATATTTTTATTTTATTTATTTAATGTATACCACACCTTTCTGCTGAAAAAGACACTTAAAGGTAAATAAATAAATACAGACAAAAACTTAAATGTTGATTAAAACATAAAAATAAATGTTATAAAAACACAGTGTAAAGTGAAAATAATAATAATAATATAAAAAACAATCAGCATCCAACTGATTGGAACCCCATCAACAGCAGCCCAGCCTAGCTACTGAAATGCTACTTGAACCAACATGTTTTTGTCTTCTGGCTGAAGGACAAAAAAGAGGGAGCATATTTAGCTTCCATTGTCAAGGAGGGAGTTCTAGTTTCATAGGCCAGTACATTACCAAAAGAACTATCATGGATAATGGACTGTTCTTTTTGTTGTATGGCACTGTACTAGGTTATAAAAGGAAATACGCTGAGAACGTTGTGGAAGAATACCAACTGACAGAAGACAGGAACAGCCTGTTTGGTGAGAGCACCCCTTTGAATGAACGCTATATAGAACTGCTTATTGTCAAGAAGCATCGGCCTCAAGAGCACAGGGAGCACGAACTGTCTGCCACTGGCAGGTTGCACATGGAGATCTTGGAGGGCAACAGTTCTAAGTATTTGTCGACTGACATCGAAAGCCTCTTTGAACCAGATGAATCTGGAAGAACCCCAAGAACAGTTGTGCTGCAAGGACCTGCAGGGATTGGTAAAACAATGACAGTGCGGAAGATCATGTTGAACTGGGCTACCAGGGAGCTCTATCCAAATGTTTTTGACTATGTGTTTTGCTTTCACTGCAGGGAACTTAGCCTTGCTGAAGAGCCTACCAGCCTAGCTGATCTTATTGTGGAGTGGTGTCAGGACATGTATGCCCCGGTGAAAAAAATCTTAGCTCACCCCGAAAAGCTGCTTTTCATTATTGATGGCTTTGATGAGCTTCGTTGCTTTATGGAGCCTGGAGGAGACAATTTCTGCGATGATCCCTATTCAAAAGTGCCTGTGGAAGTTGTTCTGGGAAGCTTGCTGAGTAAGACACTCCTGCCAAAGTCCTACCTATTGATCACCACAAGGCCTGGGGCTTCAGAGAGGCTTCAGGGGTGCTTGAAATTTCCCAGGTTTGCTGAGATTTTGGGATTTTCTGAAAAGGGTCGCCGTGAATATTTTTTAAAGTTTTTTGAAGATGAGAGAAAAGCTAATATAGCACTGAGATTCATTGAAAACACTGTTGCAGTGTCCACCATCTGCTTCATCCCAATGGTGTGCTGGATCATATGTTCTGTCATTAAGGTTGAACTGGAAACTGAAGACGAGATTGCCGACACCTTGGACACTACAACAAAAGTCTTTGTGCAGTTTTCTCACAGTCTACTTAAACATGATCCCAAAACACGGAAGATACCTGCTCTGAAGGAGTTCAGAAAACTCTCTTCCTTAGCACGAGCTGGCATCCTGGAACAGAAGATCCTCTTTGAGGAACAAGATATCCAGGAACATGATTTGGATGCTTCTTTTCTTAAAGATCTGTTTCTAGACAGAAGAACATTCCAGAAGGGGATTAGACGACACAGTCTCTACAGTTTTCTGCACCTCTGCTTTCAGGAGTTTTTTGCAGCATTGTGGTATATGCTGCAAGAGGAGTCAACACGAGGGCTGGATAAAAATATGGAGGACCTGAAGAGACTTCTAGTTGAGTGTGAGAAGCCAGGCAATGAGCATTTGACATTAACTGTGCACTTTATTTTTGGCTTGAACAGTGAAAAGGTACGCACCTTACTAGAGCAAATGCTGCAGTGTAAGACATCTGATCATGTAAAGCCTTTTTTACTGCAGAGAGCAGAAGAAGTGGCTGCTGAAAATCCTCCTCGGAAAGGCCATCGCCTGCTGAAGTTTTTCCACTGTCTCTTTGAGATTCAGGAAGCAGAATTTGCAAGGCGTGTGATGAATCATTTGCAGATTATTGACCTTTCTTTCAATACACTCTCAGTGTTGGATTGCAGAGTTCTGGCTTTCTGCTTGCAGCACAGTGCAATCACAGACCACTCCATTGATGCAACTTTTTGCAGACTGAAGTCTCATCACATCAGGGCTTTGGCCCCAGGAATAAAAAACTGTTCAGAGTTAAAGTAAGTGACTGCATCCTTCGGTTTTCTAGGAACCACATGTACTTGGGCATTTCCGGACTCAGGTGATGAGCCAGTGAGTTGGATTGAAGTGTCTCTAATCTCGATTTTACAAATACTATTCCCTGGAGAGAAGAGTCACTGAAGGCTAAGCTCCTCCTGTTCCTGGGAGGGTGTGACCTAAGGAACTGATATGTAGCTCCTGGATCTGGTGCATTCTCTCAGTCTGTATGACTTCCTTCTCAGCTTAGCCAACAGAGATGTCTGAGAATTTAATTTGATCCACATTCTGATTTGTGGACTTAGGAAAACACACACACACACACACACACACACACACACACACACAGATAATATTGGCCTCACTAATGATTTAAGGTAGCTAAATCTCTATCTTCTGATATCAGTTAGAGATAAGAATATAAAACTGAAATCCTCACCTGGAAGTAAGCCCCACTGAATTCAGTGGAACTTGTTTCTGAGTAGGCATGCATCAGATTGCACTGAAAGAGTGTTGTTTTTGCACTGAGCAGATGTTTAGCAATCTACCTGTTAGGCTTTGTTTTGCTTTCCAAAACCTAAAACTTGCTGGCTCCAATATAAGAACTTTAATTTGTTTGGCAGATTGAAGTTTCCACAAAATACAAAAATCTCTATCTAGAACCCTCCGTGCGCTGTGATGAAGCCAAAGTAACATAATTTATTACAAGGTTTGTTGAGTGGGTGGATATCCGAGATTCTCAGCGGATCCACAAGTAGGCAGAGGCTTGTGGGAATGTGACATGGTTTAGCCTTCTCATTTTTGTCCAATGCACTTTCGTACTCAAGTCAAATAAGTTTATTATGGCAAATAGCCAGCAATACTTTCGGACTGCCACTTTCTGAAACTTAAGCTTTTAACTGTCAGTAGTCCCTTGTTTTTCAGCACTTCCCCATTGCTACTGCCTAAAACATATTCTTTGACATTAAAGATCCTGTATGAGCTGTTAGGTTTCTTCAGTGCATGTCATGATACCAGTCATGAAGATTGCATCTCCTTTTATTTCTTTCTCATCCTAAAAGAACCTTTCCATAATCTGGATTTTGTTTTTTTGTTTTTCCTCCCACTGTGCAGCTTTGGAAGCAACAAATTTGGAAACTCAGGAGTGAAAGTTCTGTGTGCCATTCTGAAGGAAACAGGCTGTAATTTGACTACTGTAAAGTGAGTAATGCAGGAGCAGAGCTCAATATATGTAAAGATGACAGCATCTACTATCTTTGCAGTCTTGATGTCCAGATTATTGGGTGTTCAATTATTGACTGCAAAATAATTCTGTGTTGTGTTCTTAGTGGCATGTGGGACAATGGGTACAAATGCAAAAGGCTAAGCCTGCAGCTAGGAAGGAACTAGCAGTAGTAGGACCAGAGGCAGTAGGGAGGTTGCCTCAAGAAAATAGAGCTCCGCAGACACTTTATGTCCTGGCACAGGTCTTGATGAGTGCTGAAGGCTGTCCCTCAGTGAAGAGGAGGATATAATGTTTGCACATCACTGCTGTTCTTGATGTTGTCCAACAGCTATGCAAGGTGTCAAATGTTACAGCTGCTTGGCTGGCTTGACACCAGCCTGCTATAGAGTTAACATAGTTACTTAGTCAATATGGTGATGTCCTCATGAAAAGAGAGTCAACCAGTCAAACTCATGGAAGGACTTTTAAAGTAGTGGTCATCAAGATCTCTTTGTTTTGTCTTAGGTCATCAGGGAGATGCTCACTGGCAAATTCCTATGTCCCCTCCTGAGCATCATGGCAGTGGGCAGTCCAGAGGACATGCTCATAAATAGACAAGGAACCATGTTTAGTTAGACATCTTACAGATTTATATTTACATATAGCTTAGCCAGTGGTGTTGCAGAGGCTCCGTTTAAGGTTTCTACATCCTAAGGTTATGCCCAGAGGATTAACTCTGTGATCATATGATTCTTACAGCATGTGTGATGAAATAAATTTAGAATAAAGCTTAACTCCTCCTAGCTGATTAATCCAGCCAACTGCTTGAGTAAAATCTCAAAAAGTTTTACCTTTGTTGGAGGTAAAAACGTCAAATGATAAAGTCCCACTCTGCGTCTTTGTTCCGACACCTCATTGAGACTTGCACCAACTACCTTTTGTTAAAGTTTCCCCCTTTCCAGCTAAATTCAGTATCTTCAAATTGAGGAAACATATTCTAGGGTAGTCATGTTGGCCTGCAGCAAAATACAGCAAAAAGCAAAATCTGAAAAACCTCAATACATTTACTGGCCAACCAAAATGCACAAAATCCATCATGCAGGCTTTCAAAGGTTCACAAGCTTCTTCATCAGGCAAAGATGTTAACAATCATACAGGAGAAGAAGAGTGATCATGTTAGAATCACAGACCTAAATTTTTTTCAAATGTTCTTTCTGCTGTCAGTTAAGATAATCTGGAGGGATCTCAATTCAGGCAGAGGCCACTCCCTTTCTTGAAGATCAGAGACAAACTCCTGTCAGGATTTCCCCAATATACCTTCTGGGACCTAGAGTAGTTGATGTGTAGAAAAGCAAGGAGCTGTAGGCATTTGATTCTTCAAACAATCTGCTCAGCCAGTCGGAATTACCAGCTTTTAGTAACTTAGGTTCATGCATTGACACATGTCACTTAGTGATGACAGTCAGTAGTTGAAAGAGAGCCTCAACTGTTTTTCCCAGGAGTTCCAGAACTTTTATCCAACATAATTGCATGCTGATCGTAGCCCTAGCCTGTGAGAGAAAGAGGAACACAGTGTCCTCACTGTTGAAAAAGTGTGCCATATACTGGTTGGGACTACAACTGTTATCTTTCAGCAGCTGCTTGGCTTTGAAGAGACCATAAATTAAATAGTAGGGTTTTTTAAATGAGAGTAATGGGAGATAATCTTATACTTTTAATGGATTAATATGAGGAAGTGCCATCCAGTTGTCCCTTCAGTGTATAGCAGGAGTAGGACTGATGTTGATCTTTCTGCTCAGCAACAATTCAGAACTGTATCTAGGTGGGCTGCAGAAGTGGTCAGGAGGACTCCTGATACACTTCAAATCCAATTTTGGTATAATTAGTTAGTGTGGTAGTAGGCTTCATAGTAGTTTGCTTCCAACAATATAGTCTTTTTTATTCTCTACTTTCCAAATCACTCAAAGAGCAATAATAATGCCTGCATGTGAAAGTATTTCCATTTTCCTGTTGACAGTCTTGATGAGAATTACCTCACTGATACTTGCATCCAGGAACTTTGCGTTGTTCTGAGCACCAGCCACACACTTGCCCATCTAAGTCTCCAAGAAAACTCCTTCACAGAAGAATCTGTGCCTTTCATCCGGAACCTCATTGAGACTTGCACCAGCCTGAATTTTATACAGTGAGTTTTGATAAGACTGGAAGAGGATCTATGTTTGATTTATTGATTGATATCAGAGAAATGGGAAAAGGAATAAAAGCAGTCTGTCTCTGATAAAATCCAACCTTACAGCTTAGAAGAGTATGTATTTAGAATAGTAGAATGCAAACTGGATTATGAAACCAAAGCTTCCCTAACAAATGACCATCCAGCCTCTCCTCAAGTATTTCTAGCTAAAGAAAGCCTGTTGTCACCCAAGCCAGTCTGTTTCAGTGCTGTATAACTGGAAAACTTGCTTCTTTGCAGTTTTTACCCATTGCCTCTGAAGGAATGGAAAGTAAATATGTTCCATCATGTATTCCTTTCATCTACTTTTTTTCAGGTTAAACATATTCTGTCCATTCAACTGTTTCTCATAAGGTTTGGTCTCTAATTAAAAGCAGATATCAACTTCATAAAACATGTACATTTATATAGAAATCACATATACTCATCCAGACAAACGGAGAACTTAAAGCAGAAGAAACATAGCTGTTAAAAATCCAGATAGGTGTAAAACATTTTGGTGCATGCTACATAAAGTCAAAAGTCAGTTAATATATTCGTCTAAACTGACTAATGTAAACTACTTGTTCTGTTGCCTGTCAGCTCTAGTGGGCTTCTGCCAGGCAAGCTGAGATGGGCAGCTTTAGACTTCAGCCCCGCAAAGCAAGCCTAGTTGTACTTCTATATTTCTTTTTTTGGAAACAACATTTCATTCCATTGAGTGGTTTGAACTGTTACTATAAAAGTGTTGGACTTTCCTCTCCATATGGCTGGCTACCATAAAGAATATGGGCACAATCCAGTGTTATGTGGCCAGAAGTCTGTACACACAAGACATTTTCTCCCTGTCCCCATGCCCTGATAGGAAAATCTGCTCTGGAAGCATTCCTAGTTCTCTGGTCTTCAGAGGTTCTGTGGTGGGAGGGAGGAGGAATCACTCTCCTCCTGATTCTAGTGATTTAAGCATGTCTGTTAGCGCAAAAACCTAATTGGATTTCATCTTAAAACTGAATTGGCAGCCCAGATTTACAGACCAAAGCTTTAGTTCCTGCTACTCACTTAGATCTCACCTTTTTCTTTCCTTCTCTTCCAGATTGGAAAACAATGGGTTTGGTGTCAAAGGCAAAAACGCCTGACTCAACTAGAAAAAAAGATAACTGAGTCAGGACGTAGATTTTTGTTGTGGATGTGACAACACATTCTTTCCTATCTGTGCAGCACAGCTTCAAGAGCACAAATGTGGAAGGACTAACTTAATTGTTGCAACTGCATCCCAGGGAAAAAGACTGACAAACAAGCAACCACTGGATTTTAAAGTAAATTTTAAGGAAAAAAATCAGTTCCCTAACTTGTCTCTTGATTTGAGCCTCATCTCACATTTGCTACTTGCAGCCTTTTCTTCAGATTTATGCAAATACTAAACATTCTCATAGATTTACTGTATTGGTTCTGTGATTTTTGTCTGTAAGGTGTTATTAACATTATGAAAATTGGTAACCATGTTGTGGTATCTTTAACTGAATCCAATACCAGTTCCCATTCCCACCTTGTCAAAGTGTTTTGCAGACCTTTATACTGTGGAAGCTGTTACCCTGTAAACTGGGGGTCCCGGGAGGGGCGCCCAAATAACCAGATAACAACAAGCAAGATGGGGAAGATTAGCTGGAGCACTCTCTTGGCTAACGAGAGGCAGGGCAACACAGCGAGATCTTTTATCCTATGTATACCGGTTCAGGTCAGTGAGGAATCAAGCAGTTTCAAAATACTAACAGTTTTTATTAAGCAAAAGAAAATAATAAAACTTAAGCACACCTAATTAGAGAGGAAAGAAGGAGAGTTTTGGAGAAATAAGCTATACGCCACCTGTCTGAAGTCCTGGAGACACCAATTGGAGAGAAGGAAGGGAACCCGGCGTGGAGACCGAGAGGAATCTGTTGAACCAAGTAGCAGCAAGGCGAGGAAGAAGATCCAAAAGGAGCTGCAAGTGATTTCAGCAAGTGATTTCAGCTAGGTCCGAAGAGAGTTCCGAAGAGCTCTCAAAACAGGGCATCTTTTATAGGGAAAGAACGACCGCAGGCTAGACTGGTCTTTACAGGAGAACAAAGCTATACAGCAGATACGAATTCCTGCATGAACTGACCCTTTCAGAATAAAGAGCTGAGGCAAATGGAGTCTGACACTGCAAACAGAAACTCCAAGTGGTATTGAAAAATTACAGATTAATAAATCACCAGGTCTGGATGGAATCCCCCCGAGCGTTCCTAAAAAGACACCTCCTGGGATGAAAGATTTGGGCAATGATGGTTGTGTTCTAATGACAGTGTGCTGTAATAGCTGTTGTTGTTTGCCTTCCAGTTTTGTTTTGTTTTTTTTTGTTTTGTTTTTTGAAGCAAACTAATCATGAAGCACAAGGCAAGGAAATGGCTGGTGATAACAGCATTGGTGTAAATGAAGAAACTGTGGAAATCATGCTATTGGCGTGCAAATATGGCAAGGGTGTGATACACAGCAATAACAATCAGCTATTATTGCAGGTACAGCTGAAACAATTTTTGAATAGTTTACCTGGCATAACAATATGGTGTGATAAGGAACTAGGACTGTACCAGAGGATTTTAAACTGCCCGAGGTAATATAAAGGTCTAAAAAGCAATCAGTGGGTGTAGGGTCGCTGTCCAAGTAACTGCATAAAATTTAACAAATGTTCCACATAAACTGATGGAAAACATTATGAGAAAATTATTAACCATGTAGAAAAATACCTTATGTTGAAAAATCTGCACTTGTACAGCAGTTTTGTAAAAGTTTTGTCTTGATCATATTTTAGAGTCCTTTCAGTGCGTCAGTAAGTATATGGATGGGATGATCTGTTGAGTACTGTCTCCTTAAACATTCAGAAAGCTTGTCTTTTGAGGAAAATGTTTGTTTAATGCAACAGAAGCTGGTTACAAAACAGGAAGAACAGAGTAGAAATAAATGTACAGTTCTTGTAGGGCAGGAATGTAAGAGGAGGACTTTGTATTAGAAGTCCTTTTAAAATTGCTTATAAGGTTGAGAGCATTAAGGTGGCAAACTTCAGGTCCCATCATAATATTTTGTTGTTGATGCATGTCTTGAAGTCATTTCCAACTTATTGCCACCCCAGTGCAAGCCTATCATGGGGTTTTCTTGGCAAGATTTGTTTGTCTTCCTCTGAGGCTATGAGAGTGTGACTTGCGCAGTAGGTCACCTAGTGGGTTTACATGGCTGAGAAGGGATTCAAACTCTGGCCTCCAGAGGTGTAATCCAACACTGAAACCACTACACCAAGCTGACTCTTCATAAGAGGATGGCCAGACAGATGTACCATCACACACTGAATGGTTATTTGTACATAGAAAATTACCCATTCTTTTTGGCAATTCTAGCAATATACTCTTTGTCCTGATTTGTTTAACCTCATTTCCTAACATCAACTGTATTATTTCTATTCTGTGATACAAATCCAACACTCTAAAATAAAATGGACTGGTGCAGTGTTGTTGGTGTGCTTTGTCCAGCCACAACTATTGCTTTTAGGGAGACTGGCATGTCTGATGTATGTGATGTATGTGACCATGTGTGTTTTTCTCCTTTACTAGTCTGTTCTTTCCTTTCTCTGATTACCTGAAGCTTAAAAGGAACAATCTGCTCCTATTTACTTCCACAGTGTGACATTTTAGAAATGTGGCAGCATGGTAACTCCCACCGTTAAGCTGTACAATTCACAATTTCAGAATTACCCCCTTAGATGTAATACATGTAAAGTGGGGAGTACAAAGGCACATATACAAACACACAAGAAAAAGCAAAGAAATCAGTTTATGAGCTAATTTGTTCAGTGACAATTATGCATTCAGAAAATTAGAAACTAAGTCTTGTAAATAAGGGTGTTGCAATATGATGTAAGTTCAGCATTGCACAATAACTATCCCAAAATATTAAAAGTTAAATGCAGCTCCATGAGGTAGCAGGAAGATAAGAATTCAGTAGCGTATAGTCTTTCTTTCTCAAATACCCATCCCTCTCCTCCCCTGGTGTATGGTTTGACTGAATGATCTGGGAAACTCAAGAGTAATAGTATGTCAACCTAGTAAAGTAGTAAGAATGATTGTGACAATTACGCCTTTTTGTGTCCTTACACTTGGCCATTCCCCACCATGGATTGGTAACTTCATCTTTCTGCCCCCCACACCTTCATCTTCACCATTCAGAAAGCAGGACAGGAAGAGGACGAGCAAGGTGGTGACAACTAGGGTGAGGAGAAGGCAAGGAATATTTATTGGGTTAAAAAGTCCATAAACAATACAGATTAGCAATAGTGGGACTTTTTAGTGGGACGCTCATCTGGTTCCCCCAAAAGTAGTTGTAAAGAACTCCAGAAGGTTTTCATACAACTGAAGAAGGGACAATAAAATGGCAAATGTGGTTAATTGTTAGTAAGGGGAACTTGATGCATGTTGTGGCAAAAAAAATAATCGCAGATGTACTGATAAGGAGCTGCACTGTCAGTGGCTGATTGCTAAAGGAATTTTGGGGCCATGGTTGATAATTCAATGAAAACAGCAATCCAGTTTATCATGCCCGTTGGGTATGGTGCAGGGAGAAAGGTGGGATAAAAATTAATTAAAATAAATGAGCTAAGAATGATTAGAATAAAAACTGCCAGTACTATAATGGCCATGATGCAGCTACACTGCAAATACTGTGTATAAATGATAAACCTTTATTGAATGTTTGTAAGAATATTATGGAGATAAAAACATGCAAAAAAGGAAAACCAAAATGATTAGTGTGGTGGTGCATTCTCTTGTGAGAATATAATATAGTATTAACAATTTTGGGGAAGACACAATTGTAATAGAAGTTTGCAGAAATTTCCACATTGTGAAGAAACTAGATAGTATTTTTCTCACTCTTCTATTTTTTTAATTTTTATTAATTTATTGAAATATATAAAAGAACACAGTGAATGGATAGCTTACAATAATGGAATTATACAGCTGTAATTTGATAAATATCTTTGTAGTATTCACTTGGAAATATTCTAATGGCGCTTAATTCATCCCTCCTTCCTCACTCCCCACTTTCTCCCACCCCTCCCACCCCACCTCAAGAAGTGAGTGATTAAATATCTGTTCCTTACCCTCTTAAATCGTCTATATCTGTTAAGTCCGAATGTCCCTTATTTTCCCTGACTTCTTCTGTTATCCGTACAGGTCTACTACATCTTAAAAGGTACTTGTTAATAGCTAAAAAAAAATATTAACGGAGTAATTAATCACGAAACACAAAACTGCTAGATTCCAATGCATATCCCTGCTCATTTTCGTATCGATACCTGTATCACACCTATAATTATAGAGAGACTAACAATTTAATTAATTAACTTCTGTTCTATAACAGAAATATAAATTATAGTCCCACTTTAACTTAGTTTACTAATTATAATTATTTTACTAAGTTACCTATCCTAATTTCTACAAATATTGCTTGCTTGATTGCAACCTGTTCAATTTTTCCGCCTCAAAATGAATCAAATCATTTTTACTAATTAGCTTAAATTTCCTATACCTAAAGTTGCCTTCTTACCCCATATATGTTCCCATATGGGTGTTACCATTTCCCATCCATTTCTGGTCTGCGTTATAGGTTTTTCTGATGTCAATATCTGGATTTTATCATATTCTAATATTTTATATAATTTTAATGCCCAGTCTTCTATATTTGAATGCTCCAATTGTTTCCATCGTTGTGCAAAGCATAACTTTGCTGCTGTGACCATATATAATAAAATCCTTTTTTGTATTTTATCCAGTTTATCAAGTTTAGGGAGGCAATTGATAATATTTAATAAACACAGCTCTGGAATTAAGGGGAATTTAATTTTAAATGTTGCAGAAATTATTTTATGAATCTCCAGAATTTTTTTGCTTTCAGGCAAGTCCACCATATGTGATAAAAGGTACCTTTACACTCACACTTCCAACATATGTCCTTCCCACCTTTTCTCATTTTAGCTAACCTATTTGGTGCCAGGTACCATCTATGGAACATTTTATAAAGGTTTTCTCTCAAACTGACCGGTTGTAATAGAGACTGTGTCGGAGCCCATGACCCTACCCAGTGTTCCAATGTAACAGAATGACCAATGTTCCTCGCCCATTTTATCGTATTATCTTCTATTGTTTCTTGTTCCACATCTATATCTAGTAGGATCCTATACATTTTCCCCACTTTATGGCTTACTTCAGAATTTAATAATTTATCTATCTATTTTTCCTTAGTTTCAGATCCTCCTAACTTGTTATCTATCTTGAACCTTTCTTTAAGTTGCTTTAGTAATAGCCAATGAGTAGTGAAACCTTGCATCTTTAATTCTCCTTCTGATTTAAATTGTGCAGTACCCTCCTGAAAGTTTAAGAGATCTCTGTATATAATCCATTTGCCTAGTCTTGGCATTTCCCTCTTGTAGAATGCCTCATGGATGGAAATCCATGAGGGAGTTTTTAAATAGAATTTCCTTTCCTATTTTGACCATACTCTTAAGAAGCCTTTCCTTATACAATGATTTGTAAATTCTTTGTCAACGTTGCCTTTCTCATACCACAGGTACGCATGCCAGCCAAAGTAGATACTTTCTCCTTCAAGTTGTAACAATCTTTGGTCCTTTAGGCTAATCCACTCTGTTATCCAATCTAGACAGTTGGCGTCATAATACAGTTTTAAATTTGGTAAGCCAAATCCTGCTCTTTCTTTAACGTCCATTAATTTTTTTTGTTGCATTCTTGGTGTTTTCTTTTGCCATATGAATTTTAACAAGTCTTGGTTCCATTCTTTAAATGGCATTTCTTTTGTTAATATAGGTAAATTTTGAAACAAAAAATTCATTTTAGGTAATATATTCATTTTTATGTCAGCTATTCTACCCAATAATGATAAATCCAGTCTACCCCATTTCTCTATCTCTGCTTATTTCTTTCCAAAGTCTTTTATAATTATTGTCAAATAGTTCTGAGTTGTTTTTTGAAATTATAATTCCCAAATATTTGGTCTTCTTCACTACTGTAAAATTAGTCTTCTGTTCTAGCTCATTTTCCTCATTCTTTGCTAATTTTTTTTGTAATTATATGAATTTTCTCTTTGTTTATCTTGAAACCTGAGAGATCTCCGAATTCCTGCGGGATATTTAATAGTATACTTATACTTTGTAGAGGGTCTTCTAATGATATAGCCAAATCATCTGCAAAGGACCTAATTTTATAATTTTGAGATTTAACTTTAAAACCTTGAATTTGTTCTTCCTGGCAAAGTTTCCTGTTAAGTACTTCTAATATTGTAATAAATAGTAGGAGAGACAAAGGGCATCCTTGCCTAGTCTCTTTTCCAATAGTAATAAATTGTGTCTTTTCACCATTTATTATTATTTGGGCTTTCTGATTTTTAT